>CM074280.1:28005528-28228028 GCA_037194245.1 Opsariichthys bidens | reverse complement strand
TTTAGCCCATTGAAGGCCTTGAGGAACAGAAAAAAGGATGGAGACGGCACCACTCAAACTGCGAGTAAGACAATCATACCTTATGTTTGACCATGTGATTCTAGGAATAAAGATGTAAAAATCATCATGGCAGACAGGAAGAAACAACAGAGTAATTTAGAAGTTGACGTTGAATCAAGGAAAGTAAAGCCTGCTCTTCCATCCTCAATGAATACTGTGTTGATTTTCTCACAGAACCCACAATTACGGAGGACATGAAGTCCAGAGCTGTGGATGAAATGATGGAAAGAATCAAGAAAGGCATTGTTCTTAAACCTATTCTCAGACCACCACAGGTGGGTCTGTCACAGTTGAATTTTAACATGTTTTGCTGAACATAAATTATGTTTATGAGCAAGGCACTATTGTATGACAATAACCAAATGTGTGAAAGAAATGAAACCGTGTGAGCATGTGCACAACACATATACAATAGGGCAATCATTTCAGTTATATACTAAACTACACCTTTTTTTTTTTTTTTTAAAGATAATACCCTAAATATTGTGCTTTATTGTGCCAGTGCCAATGAAGACTTTTAATTTTGATAGAAGTACAAAATGAAATATTTGACATTTTGTTTCTCTTCTCTATAGGCTGTAACAGAGGATGAAAATGCATGGAAGGTTAGTGATACTACACTATTTCAGATTGTTTTTCTGCAATTGCACATTATTGTCTTTCTGGTCGACCTGCAATGTCTGATTACTATTGAATTTTAAAGTATGAAGAGGTAACTAGTCTCAGCCTCAGACATCACACCCACGGACCATTGGCTGAACATCTGATGCATATGGCACACTTATCTGGAAACACTTCAGGAGTTTTGAAGTCGTCATCTGGTTGGTTGAATTCCTCAGGATGTCTGTGTCATGTTCTTTAATTGTCCGCCTGGAAACAAATGCTGTGATGCCAAACCCCCTCATGGAAGAAGAACACCATCGTGTTTACAACTGTGATAATGAGCGCTTGCCAGGTTCAACTAAGCGCTGGATTTTCAAAATTATGTGAAGTTTGCGGCTCCATATTGTTGCAGTAAACTTACACAACATTCTTTAATTAATCATTTATTAGATTCACGCCAGTCTGTTATTGTAGGGACATCGGCTTTATATTTTCGCGCCCCTAAACATGACGGGAAACAAGACGAACTGTGATTGGTTGCGTTACATGTCAGTCAAACGTCCTCTTGGGCAGTCCGTCTGCAGTCTGTCTGAAGGTCTGGCTACACGAGACTAATGCCTAACCACTTGCTACATTGCTTGTGAATTATATGTTCACAATGTAACTGTTCAGAAATGACAAAATATTATTAATCAAAAAAATTTGACATTTGTGTAACAGGAGCAGAGGTCTGAGAACCGGAAATCAGCTGTGCTGGAATTACAGGGGATGCTGGTAAAGTAATATCTTTTAAAACCTGAACTACTGTACGATTACAGCAGCTACTTTTATTAGTCAGGCTATAGCTGTTTGCTTCAGGCCAACAATGAAATATACTAGTGGTTATACAGAGTTAATATACTTTCAAATAGGAAATAAAATCTGGGATTAAATTGATTATTGATGAAAAAGTGCACACACACATTTGATGCATCAGTTAAAAAAATCCATGGTCAGTATGATTTTTTTTTTCATGCTTTTTAAAAGAAGTCTCTTATGATCATCAAGGCTGCATTTATTGGATCAAAAATAGTCCAAAATTGTGAAATATCATTACAAATTAAAATAAATTTTTTCTATTTTAATATACTTTTAAATGTAATTAATTTCTATAAAGTAAAACTGAATTTTCAGCATCATTCCTCCAGTCTTCAGTGTCACATGATCCTTCAGAAATTATTTAATATGCTGATTTGCTGCTCAAAAAACATTTCTGATAATTATTATCAGTATTAAAAAGAGTTGTGCTGCTCTTTAAATATATTTTTTGTGGAAACCGTGATGCATTTTAAGGATTGTTAGATGAGTAGAAAGTTAAAAAAGAACAGTATTTATTTGAAAAAAAAAAATCTCTTGAAACATTATAAATGTCTTTACTGTCAATTTTTTCCCTTAAAAAAATCTTACTGACCCCAACCTTTTCAACTGTACTTGCAGCAAACATCATAATAAACTATACTGTGAGTTATTATATTTTGGTACGTTTAATCATTGTACAGTTTGTTTTCATTTTATAAAAGGGCTGTGTGTTGGTGATTTTACCACAATTTAGGGAATGTTTGGGACACTTTTTAACCGCTGTAAAATATCTATTATCAGCTCTCATGATGGCTTATTGAATTAATATCACTTTATTGGCTGCTTTTCCTCAGGTTTCCATGAGGAGGCCTGGCCCTCGAAACGTGGAATCGAAAAAACGCTTCAGCCGAAATGTTGGGGAGGCGGAGCTTCAGATGGTGCTTCAGAGAAGGAGGCGGGCAATGGGGGACGAAAAAGGAACCCCTCCTCCTCCAACTAAACCCAAAGGTACCATTGCTTCCTTTACTCCATCACAGACCTGAACAGCTCAATGGTTAGTTCACCCAAAAATGAAATTTCTGTAATTTATTACACACCCTCATGTCGTTCCAAAGTTCCTTCATCTTCAAAACACAAATTAAGATATTTTTGGTGCTCGCATGTACAGTGTCGGCCAATATTGAGCTGGCGTTCGGACGTAAACACGGAAGTGCTGCACTGCGTTCACTATGTCAACTGTAGACTGACAGGGGAGAGAAGAAATTATTGAATATAGTTGTTATTTTTGTTTTGTTTTTGCACACAAAAGTATTCTCTCATAACATTAAGGTTGAACCACTGCAGTCACATGGACTATTTTAGCGATGTCCTTAATACTTTTCTGGACCTCAAAAGGTGTAATGATGTTTCTGCCTAAGTGTGGTTCAGAAACCCTTGGATTTCATCAAAAAATATCTTAATATGTGTTACAAAGATGAACAAAGGTCTTACGTGTTTGGAATGTCATGAGGGTGAGAAATGAATGACAGAAATTTCATTTTTGGGTGAACCAACCCTTTAAACTGCTAATTACTTTAAATATACTTTGTCAATCCTATAATTTACTATTGATAAAAATCAACACACACATCTGAAAACACTGAATTCTGAATTCATTTGTAGATGATCTAATAATTTGATAAAATGTAAAATGTGTACCTTCAAGACAACATAAATCTCTTTGGATAAAAGCATCTGGCAAATGCGTAAATGTAAATACACAGGTGATTTTCAGTTAAAAGGTTAGTTCACACAAAAAGTTTAATTATCTCATGATTTACTCTCCCTCAAGCCATCTTTTTTCAGACGAACACAGTCAGAGTTATGTTAAAAATATATCCTGGCTCTTCCGAGGTTGATAATGTTAGTGAATGGGGCGTGAGATTTTGAAACCCAAAAAGGGCATCCATCCGTCATCAATGTTAATAAACTATAATAACCAGCTTTTAGCAAACGGCCATGCTTATCAATTTACGTCAAAAGACGTGACGCAACGGATGTAGGAGTAGCGTAAACTTAGATTCCTCTAGTGGTTCAAACAAATAGGGCTAGGCAACTAACTCAAGCTCCTCTAACATCAAAATCCTCTGACATTTCTCTTTAAAAATTCTCATTTTATACTTCTAACTCATAACCCGTGTCTTGTTTTACTCTATCCTCTGTGCTTCCATATTCATCAATACGCCAGAGGTTACTCTTTCGCTGTAAACCGATTTGTACGGCCGTCTACTGGAAGGTAGTCTAAAGCTAAAAAAAACTAGTGTTAATTTCTACATAAAGTGTTTATTAGTAGGCTAAACTCGCAGAAGTTTCATTAAAAAATAAGTCGATAAGAAATAAAATATCAAGTCCGCATGTAGTGAGACTGAAAAATATATTCCATTTTATTTAACTTAAAATACACTCTCTGAAAACAAGTCAAAATGTTTTATGCCATTTTACTTCTCGGGTTATCTTAAAATTTTCAGATATTTTTACTGTATTTTTGGGATAGAATGCATTTTTTTTTATTAGTAGCTTGTGTAAAAGGAAACTTTGACAGCTTTTTGTATCAGAATCAGATTCACTGGTCAAATTGGTTGCACTTCGAAGCAATTATCCTTCACAGCAGTGCTTAAAAGCTGCCTCCTCATTTATTGATCGGCTATGAATGTCTGTGGGAGCTGCATTATAACACAGCCACTTAACTAAAACTTTAAGTCAATGTTTCCTCAGAATCACCCACCGCCGTGTCGGTCTCGAGCTCTTCGCCCTGGGCGGGGGAGAGTGGAAGTGCCCCTGTCCTTCGCAGACTTCAGCAGAACCGTGAGAAGAGAATCTCTCGCATAAAGGCTTCTGAGTCTATTATATGGGAAGAAAAGTGAGATTTGAGGGGTGTTTTCGTCTGACCTTCTGCACTTTTGAGAAACACGATGTTGAACTAAGTATAAATTCAACACCTATTTGCTTCTGCCATATACCTTTTGGAATTTGTTTAGAGTAAATGTCACAAGGCTGAATAAAATGTTAACCCTCTTAACTTTGGTACGAACACAGCCGTGGAAAAACCAAGGACCCCTGCATTCAAAAATGAATTATGAAAGAAATAAAAGACATTCTGCACATACTCATTCTGTCTTTTCTTTGCCCTCGGTCTGTGTTTGCTGTTGTGTTGGACATTTGTTCTTTGAGCTATGAATTCTTCCCTTCACTTGCTTGAATGCTTGATTTGTTGAAGTATTTGGACCTTTAAACGATTCTTTCATTTTATTGAATTACAGATGAGACACTGACATTTTCAAAGCATTGAAACTCAAAATTACTTTAACATGGCATTGTTTTATATCCATAAAACCAGCATTGCACTCTGGTGTGATTGTGCGCCATTCTTGGTGAGATTGTTGTTCAGGTTCAACAAAGTAAAAATAATACCAAAGAATCATATTTGGATTAAAAGCAAGGTTTCGACTCATTAAAGAATATAATCTAGTCAACACTGAAAAAACAAGAAAAACAATTTACTTAATTTTACTTGTGCAATTTTTTTGCAGCAACATTTTTTAAAGTACATTTCACATGTATGGCATTAAGTAAAAACTACTAAGTCAAGTTAATTAATAAAGAGAATAAGCCAATTGAACTTGTCCAATTAGAGTTTGAGTAATTCTACTTACTCATTTAAGTTTACTTTGCAATACCCTGTTTTAAGTACATTTTACTCACTCTTTGTAAAATTTACTCAAACAATGTAGCACCACGTTTTAAAGCATATAATTTACTTAGAAACATTTAAGTAAACAACGCTGTAGATTTCATGTTACACTTCATATAAGACAACATTCATACACAAGGCTATAGAAATGGAGGTACCCATTCAAACACAGACCTCATTACTTGGTCCACAATAACAGTAACAATCAGTGAATAGGTTTTGAGTATGAATGTATCATTTTGAGTAAAAAAATAATACATATATAACAGAAAATATTACAAAACCTAATGACAAAGCAACGATAGAACAGTGTAAATACAACTGCAAAACAGTGAAAAATGTAACCTTATTAATTACTCACACCCCAGTGCATGATGGGGAACACCAATGGGTTTTACCTACTCAACTTTTTAACTAATTTTAACTAATGCTGGTTGAGCTTCATCCACACAAAGAATAGAATCAGCATCTTTTAAGACAGCATCTGACAGCTGTATTTTTGCCATCGGACTCTGTTACCCCATTGATCTTACACGATGAGGTTCTAATATTTATCAAACTGTGGCTGGAGAATTGGCACCAATAGCCTAGTGGGCAGCATGCTGACATATAATACTCTTGTGCTTTGGGGCAACCTGAATTCAAGTCCGTAGACTTTTCCTGATCCCACGCCCCTCTCTCTCTCCCTCTTTGTTTCCTGTCTACATACCGTCCTATCACAATAAAACGGAAAAATAGCAAAAAAATTAAATCCATAAACTGATGCTTAAGCTCCATCTACATAAAAAACGGTCAAGGTATGCACATCCAAAGCAGCCTTGTCAAGTGGAAGATGAAAAAATTCATCAAATAATCCAAAAACAATCTGCATACTGTTGTTCTCCCTTTATTTAGAAAAAGTTAAAAGTGGCAACGTTTCAGTCAGAGACCTTTGTAAGCTCCATCCACACCCAGAGTAGAATCAACATCGTTGAATCTACATAAACATCTGTCATTATGAGGGTGGGGGAATGGATTCTGACAGCTGGATTTTTGCCATTGGACTCTGTTCCCCCCCATGTTTCTTACACAATGAGGTTCTAATATTTATCAAACTTACGCTGGTTACGCTGGATTCGTACCTGCGTCGATCACGTTAAAAGCCAGATCCATGAGTTTTACTCGGTGAGCGGAGCTAGTGTAAATAGCGTTTTTGTGTTATTTGCACTGTGTAAATAGACACTCCATTTTTTTTAACTATTTTTAGTTGTGTAAACCCCCCAACATTAAGAATTTGGTGCTGTTTGGTTATTTTTGACAAAAAGTTTTATGTTTTGGCTTTTTCAGATTTTTTTTTTCTCACCGGAATGGTACGAAACTTGGTAAAGGTTTTGGCACTTGCTGTGAACACACACACACACACACACACACACACACAAAAACACACACACAAACACACACACGCCCGCATGCTGTGAACACACACACACACACACACAAAAACACAAACACACACACACACAAAATAATGGACATGATTCAAAAAGGTTAAATGCTCCTGATAAAAATAGTCACACTTGTAGGCCTACTCCTAGCTGTCAAAAATGACCGTGTTGGAAACTATTGCAGAGTGAATTTCATCTAGTGGAAAAGTGCACCCAAACAAAATCTTACTTAAAGATAATTTTTTTTGAGATACAGTATCAACCTCAAATTTGGAACACCACTTGTTTATTTTTTTGGCTTTGATTTTCTCACCGTTTTAGAGTAAAACATGTGTTGGAAAATATATATTTCATATAAATGTTTTTTTTTTTTTTTATAAATTTTTAAAATTCTATAACTTTTTTCAGATCCACTTTTCTTTTTACTACCAAGTGTCTATAAAAAGAGATTAAACTTAAACTCTGTTCTCCAAAGCATTCAAGATTTACTACAGTTTAAGTCTGAAATTTCATTTTCAGGTCTATATACTCAAAATGTGATTAACAGGTCATACATGGATAACTATTCCATAAATATAATTTACCATAAACCACATAAAAACACTAAATATTAAATACAAAACATCATCGAAGTGAAATATAGTACATTTATTTAATTGAAATAAAAAAATAATAATTTTTGACTGCATACTAAGAGCACCAGGGTTAACTTAGAAACAATGTATATATATATATATATATATATATATATATATATATATATAAATTATTATTATTATTATTATTTTTTTTTAACTTTTTTAAAATAAAACCATGAAACACTAATATTAGGTGAGTATCAGAATATATTTCACTATACATGCTGGCAGTGTCACAGCCTTTAATTTAGTTTATCCGTTCATCTGGAAACACCTGGGATGAAAAGGACAGCCTTTTCTCCTAACACCTTCACACTCCTCTTCTATGATAAAAGCATTTTAAAAGGAGTTCAATTATTTTCCACTCTCACTCACTTTTGCTTCTTTCCTTTTAAAA
Organism: Opsariichthys bidens; assembly: GCA_037194245.1. Classification (NCBI taxonomy): domain Eukaryota; kingdom Metazoa; phylum Chordata; class Actinopteri; order Cypriniformes; family Xenocyprididae; genus Opsariichthys; species Opsariichthys bidens. The sequence continues at coordinate 28,220,339 of CM074280.1, read as the reverse complement.
GGCATTTCATTCTGTTAAGGATTCCTCACACCCAAGAGAGCTTTCCATCCAACAAACACTATAAAGAATTTATGTTTTCCCCCAGAATCTGAAAGGTGTCTGATTTAGGTGTGTAGATCTGTGTTTGTGTGAGGAAGAAAGTGAAGAGATGTGTGGATGGAATATGCATGACCAAAACAAGTGAAAAAATTCAAAATGTGCGAGGCCCTTCAGTCTGCCTGCCTGCCATCCATACACACATGAATGAATGAATTATGAAAATGATTTTTCATGATCTTAAAACAATGCTTGAAATTAGTCAATCATATTAACATATAATAATTTTATTTCCTATTATTTGATTTTAATCTATGAAGACAGATATTTGATTTGATTCACATTTGTACACTTTCTACATGCTCCCATTTTTTATATTTCTCAGGCTTTGATGACTTCTGACTGATGGTCATCTCTCACCACTCCCTGGTTCTCCACAGGTGCGCTACCTCCTCCCGCCTGAGTGGCGCTGTTTGGGATCAGATTCCCACTTCAGCTTCGCGCTACGGCTGAAGAAGCTGCAGAAGAAACTTTGACCACTTCAGTTATTAGCTTAGCAGCGGAGACACACATCTCCTTTATTGTTTACAAGTCACTTATTTATTCAACCAGCCATTTTAAAAAAGATGTGGTTTATTTATTTACTCAGCTGGCTGTCGCTGGTGGTACAGATATGTTTCGTTACTCTCGCTATTGGTGAGTTTTATGTTGCTGCTGTTAGCCGCTACCTCCTTTTGCTGACGCGACCAAAGAAATACCGCCGCTTCCGCGCCTTATTAACAATAAAATATCCGTTTATTATCAATGAATAATAGGTTAAGCTAGAAAGAAATAGAATAACAGTAGAATGAGCTAATACAAAACCTGATTCATAGCTGACTCTAAAGCCTTCTACATAAGAAATAATAAGCTCATTGTGTTTCAAGCTTTTTATGTTTCTCATTGTGGTGTTTCAAAATACAAGATTGTATTGATTACTTATCGCTCCGCCCATTTATTCGACATCCATTTGGGTAAAGTAACATCTCTGACAGTCATAAATACATTTGTATTCATATGTATGAATGTTCTTTCAAATTTTGCTGTGTGCCACATTATGATTAGACAACAGTGTCGTAAAAACAGCACAAATGTGTCTGTCCACGTAGACATGATGGTGATTGAGAGCTTGGCAACCTGTCTAACCATCTGTATTTACTCTTATTCTAGCACTGAAAGAATAAGAGACTTGACAGAAGGACGGATGGATAGATAAATACATAGGTTTCCTCATTTCAAATGCATGCTGTGAAAAATGCACTGTTTTTGCTGTTTATTTGTGATTGGTTATATGTCCTCACAGCTGCAGGCCTGTATTACCTGGCAGAGTTAATAGAGGAGTACACGGTCGCCACCAGCCGCATTATAAAATATATGATTATGGTGAGTATTGTGTCGTTATATAAAACTTACATTATTAAGGATCCATCCATAGACTAATATAAGAGGAAATCAAGTCATATCTTGAGCTCAGGGGCCTCATTTATAACCGTTGCGTACGCACAAACATGCCCTGAAAGAGGCGTACGCTACTTCTGACGTAAAAGATGGGATTTATAAAAACAAACTTGACGGGAAAATTTGCACACCTTCAGGCAAACTCTGACCCAAAAGTAATGAAGTAAACAGAAGGATTTTAAACTCTGTTTTCGTTTTGATACACACATTTACTTTAATATTCCACTAATGGCGATAAGCCCTTCAATTACATAAAGTCATTACACAGTAGATAAACAAAAATGACATGGATTTAGATAGTGGATGTGTTACTTTTGGTCATTTTTCCTGTGACACGCTGTTTTAATGACTGTGAGGAGTGATGGAGCACAATAATTCCTGTTTAACCTAGCGAGAACAATGATCAGTGATGCACACTTACTGCGATATAATGAAAGACACTGCTGGATTCGATGGTCAAACGGTCTATTGTCCGGTTTGAACAGGCTCAAAGATAATATCTTACTGTACAAGCTGCACAGAGGGGTTGATGTCTGTACAGGCACCTTCAAACAATTATGAATAATACCACCGTATTTGAAGGATACAACTTGAAGAAAACGGTAAGATTTATACGTTCTTTTTTTTAAATAGTTTGTCAGTGAAGCGCAGAGTCAGACAAGTGTATTTACACTGCAATAAATAAGTAGGCCTATATCTGTTTCCACTTAACATCCTAAAAGATATGATCACCTGATCAGCAAAGCTGCATGAACTCGATTTCATTCGAATTGTTTAAAACAGTTAAAATACTATTTGGACAGTGGAAATTAATCAATCAACTCTATTCTAAAAACTTTATCTGAGAAGTAAGCTACAATTTATGGATATTTTGATATATTTATTATAAAACAACAAGTATATTAGATTATTTTTTAGTGTCACAAGTGGCATTTATAGTCCGTAATGTAATATTTCCCAATGTCTTGTACTGACGGTGTTAACAATGGTGTCACGTGGATGGAAACGCGCATGGAAATGAAATGAAATGCATTGGGGGGGATGAACGTACGGATATAGTTCGGTTTACGCATGGTTTTATAAATCTCTTTTTTTTTTTATGTAAACCATTTTCAGATTTATGATTTGTATGTTCACTTTTAGTAAGGTTTATACGCAAATTTTTATAAATGAGGCCCCTGGTCTATTTGGGCTTGTCATTTTGTGAGATGAAATCTGATGCGATTGTCAACATCTGGTGTGTTTGCATTGGTTCTATTGGCAGTAGGCAGTATTGTGTACTTTGTGTGATGTTGCGTTACACATGCGTCATGTCTCATACTCGTCTAACTCATACTCTCAGTTCTCCACAGCCGTTCTGGTGGGGCTCTACCTGTTTGAGGGCTTCCCAATGCTCATGATCGGAGTGGGTCTCTTCACAAACCTGGTTTACTTTGGTCTGCTGCAGACGTTTCCATACATTATGCTGACCTCGCCAAACTTTATCCTGTCATGTGGTGCGTGAGGCGGAGGAGTTGAGGAGACATTTACAGCCTATATATTTTTCAGTAGTCTCCTTTTATTCTTATTCTTGCTCTCTTTTCCAGCACTGGTTGTGTTAAACCACTATATGGCCTTCCAGTATTTTGCAGAACAGTACTATCCTTTCTCTGAGGTATGTTTTTTTTTTTTTTTACTGATTAAAACTATGTAATCTTAAACCTAGGAGTTTAGATTTGGTTGACAATCAGATGAATAATAATGTAATTTTTTTCACATTGGTCTATTAAAGAAATGAAATGATTGTTGGATATAAAGTAGAGAAAAATACAGTACCGTTTATGGTTGTTAAGTCTCTTCTGCTCAACAAGGCTGCATTTATTTGATCAAAAATACAATAATATTGTGAAATATTATTACTATCCTGTGATTACTCCAGTCTGCTGTGTAGAAATTATTCTAATATGCTGATTTGCTGCTCATTTATATGAAATAGAACATTTTGTAACATTATAAGTCTTTACTGTCCATTTTGATCAATTTAAGGCATCCTTGCTAAGTATTATTTCTTTTAAAAAAAGACATTAGGCTGAGTAAATGATGTCCATATTTTCATTTTTAGGTGAACAATTCAGGTAAATGACTGAGTTTACTAGATGATGGAGTTGAGACTAAACGTCTCTGTGTTTTCAGGTTCTGGCGTACTTCACAATATGCCTGTGGGTGATTCCGTTCTCATTCTTCGTTTCGCTTTCTGCTGGGGAGAATGTCCTTCCATCCACTGTGCAGCAGGGAGGTGAGAGACGAGCTGATCTTATTAGAATTGTTTTCGCACAGTCTTTATGAGCACATGGGCATGTTAAACTGTTTTCATGTTCTGACACACTTACTGGGTGAGTACAGTGCAAACAGAAGGAATCTGCATACATTTTTAGTTGTTGCTGTTTTTCACAGTGATTAAAAGTAATTAATAAATTATTAATTGATAAATTGTTTCTGTGTATGTCAAAACAAAAAAGTGGGCAAGGTTTCTTCAGAATTAATATAGACATAGAGCAGATAACATAATACAATAGTGTACTATATAATGTAATTTGGTGGAATCATAAATGGTACTTTTTAAATAAAATAAATTGAATCATAAAATAAATTGGCTTCATTGTAATTTACATTCCCTCAAATGTGCATTTTATTAATTAAATAACTTATTAAAAATAAATTTGCTTTAATTTATATGCCTTTGAAAAATATTCAAATGTGCATTTTACTTTAAATATTGTTTAAGTTTTTTTTTGTTAGTTTTTTTTTTTTTTTTTTTTTACATTTTTTCATCATTTAGCAGACGCTTTTATCCAAAGCGACTTACAAGGGGAGCAATTGGGGGTTAGGTTTTTTGCTCAAGGGCACTTTTAGTCATGGTATCGAAGGTGGAGAGAGTGCTGTTTATTCACAATCCCCACTTTCAATTCCTGCCGGCGTGGGAATCGAACCAGCAACCTTCAGATTACAAGCTCGACTCCCTCACCACTAGGCCACGACTTATATTAAATAAAATTAATAAATAAAAAAATTTTTTTTTTTTATTAAAAATACATTTTCTTCATTGTAATTTACATGCCTTCAAAAATACACAAATGTGTATTTTACTTTAAATATTGTTTTTAAGTTTAATTAAATAAAATTAATAAATAAATTTTTTATTAAAAATAAATTACCTTAAAATATTCAAATGTGTATATTACTTTGAACATTGTCTAATCAAATACAAATTATATATATATATATATATATATATATATATATATATATAGATGGATAGATAGATATTTTTTTATTATTATTATTTTTTTACTAAAAATATACATCTTGTATCGCAGCTTTTATGATTTGTATGCCTTCAAAAAATATATTAAAATGTTCATTTCAAAAACTGTAAAAATAGTTTTTCAGTCAAAATAACGTTTTATTAGGTTTTTTTTCCCAGGGGTGTTCAGTTCTACAAAAATGTGCATATTATATTATGATCACCAAATTTAAATTTTTGCGATATCAGGCATGAAAACGGGTCAGGGGTGAAAAAGGTGAGAAGGATATTACTCTTCTAGGGGGGTAGAAAGAAAAAATTTAATATTCCATATTTTAAAGCATCAATCTGATGCATTTTGAGATGCTTTTTTGCCAACCTGGGGGGAGCTGGAGAAACTTAACTTCAGCCATGAGTCAAAAATTATTATGGCCTCCTTACTAAGTATTATGCAAGCCATTTCATGCCAGCCCGTCACTGGGTATAACATTTACAGTATATGAGGCACAATGTGATAGGGGCAACACAAATGGCTTTATGCAGAACCCCCACAAGAGATGGTGGACATGCTGTAACTGAACTCTTCCATCATGATTGACAGCCAATACAATGTTATGTAATTCAGAAATCACAGCACTTTCATAATCACTAAGCCATTTCAAATTTATTAAGATTTATTGTTCAGCATTACTTGAGCATTTTATAATTTGCATGGCTTGTTGATGTCTTCCTCTTATCTGAGGAAACATAAATGACGGAGTATTTTAAGATAATCCATGCGATCCGTGTGATCATCGAATCCAGAGGATTAAGTTAACTCAAAACAATATTTCACCTTTAGGCCGTTTACCTTCAGGAGTCAGAAGTACCGCGATTACTGTCGCCTACTGTTCGTCAGTCAAACGGCGCGAGTGGAAGGGGGATCGAGCGGGAATCTTTATTGGTGTCAATTTTCAGTCTCTTTTTAATGATAGGCTTTACGCATCTGTCAATCATCCTTCACTTGCCATTTGGGGGAAGAACCTAGTTCGCAATTCACTGAATCGCGCGCTCCCTTCTGGCACGCGCACCTTTTCGCAATTCACTGAATCGCACGCAGTTCAGTGGATATGAATCCCCCCCCCCCCCCCCCCAAGTTTTCTCATCGAATCTACACGATTCACATAGGTCACCTATTTTGGTTTCAAAACGGCAAATTTCGCCGAAAGGTGAGGGATTTTCATGCCTGGATATATTTAAATGGGCCACTTCTATCCTGTTAGTTGGATGTGTTGGACAGACATTTACAGCGCTCGTGTCTGACCACTACAATATAACGCACACATTCATCATTTCCTGTTTCTGTTTTCTCAGATGATGTGGTGTCAAATTACTTCACTAAAGGCAAGCGGGGCAAGCGCTCGGGCATCCTGCTCATCTTCTCCTTCTTGAAGGAGGCTGTTTTGCCAAGCCGACAGAAGATGTACTGATGAAGCAGTTGAAATAAGCATCGGACAGAGGGGTTTGGGTGGTTTGTTCAGCCCACCGGCCCCTTTCATTGGACAGCATCTTTTTGTGGGAGGGATTCGTTTGCAATGATGATCATGAGATTGAATCTGTAGGACCACATCAGAACAAACACGCACAGACTCCTCGAATGAACTTAGCTGTCTGTTGATTCATGTCGAGAGTCGCCAGCTCATTTTTTCTTAGGCGAGTAAAGCCATGAAAGGACTTCAGAAGTCTTTAATTTTTAAAGGCTTAATCTTTTGACTTCTGTGTGTGGATGATTGTGGAAGGGGCTTCGGCTATTGTAGCGTCGCTAGAGGCTCCTGCTGATTTCCTTCTAATCGCATCACTTCAAAACCAATGTTTGTGTTCGCTCATGAATATGTCTGGATTTTTTGTTCACATTTTAAAGGAATGTTTTACCCCAAACCCAGTGTTCCGTTTGCTCACTGTCAGTACATAGTCACGTCTTACACTACAATCTTGTGCTTTGAGGTCAGACTTTAACCTAGTAATTTTTTATTGATTTGATGTTCAGAAGGATTGTTTATGTCCTTTCTGCTCCATTTGAGCTTTATAAATCCATTTTATATCATCTGGTGGTTTGACGAATAAAGAAAAGCTAATCTTTGGGTAAAATGTTGCTTTAAATATACTGTAATCATGAGAGGCGTAGTGTTGTTTAATTTGTGTGCTGTACAAAAATCTAATAAAATTCAGTTGTATGAGTTTTTGAAAGGTAAACGTTGTCATGTACAAATAAGGATCTGATGTAAGTGGGTGAATCTCGGAATCAGAAACATCAGGTCACATTTCACCCCAAAATCATGAGAAAATTTAGCAAGAAAATGAATTTTTAGGATTATTATTAAGTGAGCATTGTTTTTCAGTCTCATTAAAAGGTAATAAAATAAATGTTCTATTATAAATAAATGTGTGTGTAATTTTGCGTCTTCAAAAAATATTCAAATATTAATTTTATATTGTTTTTCAGTCAAGATGGCACTTTATTATTAGTTTTTTTTTTTTTTTTTCCAGAAGTGTTTAGATCCATAAAAATATGTATATTATTAAATGTGCTTAATTATCAGAAAAATGTTTATGCAAAAAGTCAGTCTTCATCAAACTTAATATTATCGGGTCTAATGTGATCTGGACTTGTTCAGTCCACGTGAACATGCTTTGTGAGATTCACCCATCCAGAACTATATATATATTTTTAAAGTATAAAGTCTGGGTTGTGTATTATAGCACTTTGATCAAAATGCAAATTTTGTTTTAAACGTTAAATGTGGAGAATTTCTAATAAAATGTCAGACTGACTTAGAGGGACTACGGCACCATCTGTACTGACTCTTCCTCCGTACGGACACATTTGTGCTCCTTTTTATTTGGCAGAAGGGATCTTGCACTTGGAGTGCGAGGTTGAGGAAAGGTCAGCACACATTCACATCAGGAAGCTCTCGTCTGGGGAGCGAATCACTTAGGAGGGTGGAAGAAGTTGCCCTTTGCTGGTGTTATCTGTTTTGTGGCTTGTTTCATAATGGCTGAGGTTAAAGTCTACATACGGAAAACTGGTTCTAGGTCAGTGTAAAAGGGCAGCTGTTTTCTTGTATGTCAAAAATGAAGCCAAGCATCCTTTGGGATCCAATGACGACAGCAGAGCTGTTTTCGGCCCGGTGACCCAGGTCACTGTAGCCTCGACCTTGACGCCTCCAGCCCCCGAGCCACATTTGTTCAACTTTCATCCACAACTAGTTCGGCATTAGGGAACTTTCTGAAGATTCTTTTTCGCCCTCAGAGATGTTTTCTGCTCCCCTTTTCACACCTTGATGATGGTCAGCATCGGCTTGAGAGTGCATGTGTAGAGGCATGTTGCAGTTAAAAGCTACTCAACAAATTTTAGCCTTTGGCCAGATTTTTTGTGCTTTGGAAAAGTACCTGTCAAGAACACATCCAGGCGTCGGAGCCATGAATTCAATTCGAGTCTTGGCTCGAGGTCTATTCCCAATTCAGATTTTCTTTACTGCACTGTACTATCAAATAAAGCCACTGTTTTCTGTTCTATTTCAAAACGCTGCTTCGAAGCTTTACGAATCTTTTGTGTCGAATCTGTGGCTCAGAGCGCCAAAGTCACATGATTTCAGTAAACGAGGCTTTGTTATGTAATAAGTGTTTCGCAATTTCAATAGTTCACATAACTTTTGCAGTTTGATATGCGATCCAAACCACTGATTCGAAACAAAAGATTCGTAAAGTTTCGAAGCAGGGATTTGAAATCGTCCATCACTAGATATTGTTGAAAAGTCGTTAGTTTGTTTTTTTTTATCGCACAAAAAGTATTCTCGTCGCTTTATAATATTAAGGTTGAACCACTGTACTCACATGAACTGTTTTAAATATGTTTTAGTATCTTCTGGGCATCTGAAAGTGTTCATTATCTTGATGTCAATAGAGACTCACTGAACCATCGGATTTCATCAAAAATATCTTAATTTGTGTTTGAAGATGAAGGAAGGACTTACGGGTGTAGAACGACATGAGGGTGAGGAATTAATGACAGAATTTTCATTTTTGGCCAAACTAACCATTTAACTACTTTAGTTAACGTGAATTAAGAATGAACAAGACAAATACCACATTTATATATCTAAATTAATGTTCATTTCAACATTTACTAATACATTATTAAAATCAAGAGTTGTATTAGTTAACATTAGTTAATGCATTGTGAACTAACATGTACAAACATTGACCGACTGTATTTTTTATTAATTGACATTAACCAAGATTAATAAATATTTTAACAAATTTTTTGTTCATTGTTATTTGTTAACTAATTAACAAATGAAACCTTATGGTAAAGAGTTTTTTTTTATCTTTTACATTCACAAACAGCTATATTACACGTTGCATGAAAGGTAATATTCGAAAAAGCATAATGGGGCACTTTAACAAACAGTGGGAAGTACACTATTATTCTATGCTGCACATATTCAGAAGATTCTCTTAGTGCAACACCAATAGTATTGAAAAGTTTAAGCACAAAACATTTTTTTATTACTCTGACACTTATTGAAAATATGACTTTGGTCTAGTCTATGTAGTTAATAGCAAGTCTAATAGTGGCCAGGCTTCAACTCCTCGGCCAAGTGCATGGCCACCTCAGTCCAGGGTGAGTCTTCGGTTTTTAGGGATCGGCCCAATCGAGGCAAATCCAGCACACTGAAACACTGGAATTGCCTGAGATCATGTAGCTGTTTGGTGTTCACCATCTTCAGCTGTTTGTCTTTTCGCCACATGGCATCTTTCAGAAACCTGTTGCACAAGCACATTTATGATAATTTGTGTGTTAATTTAATGAAAAATTATACATATTTCAAATTAAAAACATAATTTCAGTTGTTGCCTTAAATCAAATGGGCTTAACAAGTAATTTCAACAAAATTTGTTTTTTTTTTCAGTTTACCCAAAAATGAAAATTGCCTCCATTGACAGCTACACAACTGACACTTTGACGCTTCAAAAAGTTGTGTCAAAGCTGCTGCGTAACACGAGAATGAACTTCAAACGTTTTGCGTAAAACGAGAATGAACCTCATTGGTTCCCGCTGAAGCTCAAACGTGCTGCGTAACATGAGAATGAACCTCATTGGTTCTTGCTGAAGCTCAAACGTGCTGCGTAACACGAGAATGAACCTCATTGGTTCTTGAGGAAGCTCAAACGTGCTGCGTAACACAAGAATGAACCTCATTGGTTCCCGCTGAAGCTCAAACGTGCTGCGTAACACGAGAATGAACCTCATTGGTTCTCGCTGAAGCTCAAACGTGCTGCGTAACACGAGAATGAACCTCATTGGTTCTCGCTGAAGCTCAAACGTGCTGCGTAACACGAGAATGAACCTCATTGGTTCTCGCTGAAGCTCAAACGTGCTGCGTAACACGAGAATGAACCTCATTGGTTCTCGCTGAAGCTCAAACGTGCTGCGTAACACGAGAATGAACCTCATTGGTTCTCGCTGAAGCTCAAACGTGCTGCGTAACACGAGAATGAACCTCATTGGTTCTCGCTGAAGCTCAAACGTGCTGCGTAACACGTGAATGAACCTGATTGGTTCTTGCTGAAGCTCAAACGTGCTGCGTAACACGAGAATGAACCTCATTGGTTTTTGAGGAAGCTCAAACGTGCTGCGTAACACGAGAATGAACCTCATTGGTTCTTGCTGAAGCTCAAACGTGCTGCGTAACACGAGAATGAACCTCATTGGTTCTCGCTGAAGCTCAAACGTGCTGCGTAACACGAGAATGAACCTCATTGGTTCTTGCTGAAGCTCAAACGTGCTGCGTAACACGAGAATGAACCTCATTGGTTCTCGCTGAAGCTCAAACGTGCTGCGTAACACGTGAATGAACCTGATTGGTTCTTGCTGAAGCTCAAACGTGCTGCGTAACACGAGAATGAACCTCATTGGTTTTTGAGGAAGCTCAAACGTGCTGCGTAACACGAGAATGAACCTGATTGGTTCTCGCTGAAGCTCAAACGTGCTGCGTAACACGAGAATGAACCTCATTGGTTTTTGAGGAAGCTCAAACGTGCTGCGTAACACGAGAATGAACCTCATTGGTTCTTGCTGAAGCTCAAACGTGCTGCGTAACACGAGAATGAACCTCATTGGTTCTTGTAGAAGCTCAAACGTGCTGCGTAACACGAGAATGAACCTCATTGGTTCTTGAGGAAGCTCTTAGTCCGTCAGGTTTGGAACGACATGAGGGTCAGTAATTAATGATAGAATTTTAATTTTTGGGTGAACTATCCCTTTAAAAATTTTGGAATTGCTTTAATTGTTTTGATGAGTTAATGTAAAAACATGTTACCATGACTTATTAATCTTATCATTTTTTACAGTGCAAAAAAGTGTTTTTTTACGGTGTCAATAACTATCACCATCACATGCAGTAATTGTCACTAGCACCTGATACCTGGCAATGACCCTGTGTCCCCAAATACGAGCAAGGTCGAGGGGCGTGTGACCTCTCTTGTCCAGAGCATTTATGTCTGCTCCGTATCTCACCAGCGTCTCTGTGCAGTCCATCAGACCTTCTGCAGCGGCCAAATGCAGTGGAGTCAATCCTTCATCTGTTCTGCTGCGGATACAACAACACTGAGGTAGCTGACACAATGACAACATGACATCTTTGCTAAAATCATAATCATGCTGACAATGTAGCCTGTATGTACATGGCTGTGCGTTTTTTTCAAAACTGAGTTTTTGCATCAATGCCACAGAACCATTTTTGTGACCATTTAAGTGGGCAGTTCTTAAATTATTTCTTTGTGTGAAGAACATTTTAATAATTTGAAGAACCTTTTTCACACTATAAAGACCCTTTTGTGGAATAGAATAATCCAAGGATTTTTTTTTTCCCTTGATGCCAATAAAGAAACTTTATTTTTAAGTTCAGAATCAGTTTAATTTCCTATCTGCTAAAAAAACATTAATCGTTACATGAAAGTTATCAAAGTTATAACTTTGCACAATTTATCAGTGCATGTAAAATAAATATTTGTAAATTAAATAAATTAATATTTTTATAATCACTTATCAAAATATAATACCTTGTATAATTTATCAATTTATACTGCTATCATTTGCAAATATTAATTCATGCCATTATTTGGCTTTCATTAGAGTTATCCATGATTACTGGTCAAAAAGGCGGTTCATACACATTGGTCTGGGCTCCGTGTTCCAGCAGGTAAATGAGGCAGGCGTGTGAGTTTTGTCGGCTCTGAGCTGTCAGCACCATGTGTAGAGGTCTGCGTCCGTGAGGACAACTGACATTCACATCCATGTAATCACCAGCCTCCACCAGCAGCTCCATACAGTCCAAGTGTCCATGAAGTGCTGCTGTATGAAGCACGGTGAGACCCTGACACACACACACACACACACATATCTCATACAGTCGCACCCAAAAAGATCTGGACACCTAAACCAATACATGTAATAATACATGCCATGAACAACATATGTGAGAAGTTAAGAAGTTAAGGAGAGCTGACTTCACACATCCACTAAAAATGTGATCATGTGTAAAGGATGTTATAATAACAATAATAATAGTTTTTGGGGTAGTTGTGGTAATCAGAAGGTTGCTGGTTCGATTCCCATGCCAGCAGGAATTGAAAGTGGGGATTGTGAATGAACAGCACTCTCTCCACCTTCGATACCATGACTAAAGTGTCCTTGAGCAACACACCTAACCCCTAATTGCTCCCCTTGTAAGTCGCTTTGGATAAAAGCGTCTGCTAAATGATGAAAAATGAAATGAAAAATAATAACAATAATAAAAATGCAAAAATAATCAATTGCTTCATTTGATATTTTATTGTGGATATTATAGATATTTAAAATCGTATAGCTATTATACAATTTGTTTTTATTGTTCATTATTTTTATTATTAAGGTGTGTGTGTGTGTGTATATATATATATATATATATATATATATAATATTATATATTTTAATACAATTTGTTTTATATATTTAACGTTGATATATTTTATACAATTTGTTTTTATTTTTCATTATTTTTATTATGAAGGTGTGTGAGTGTGTGTGTGTATATATATATATATATATATATATATATTAATATATTTAATGTTGATATATTTTAAGTTTTAAGTGTGGCTTAAATATCCAAATACTATTTGGGTCCTTTGCATATCTGGATGCAGTAAAAAAAATAAAATATACAGTCACGAAAGATAAAATGATCCAGAAAAGGAGGAACGAGAAACCTGTCGACGTCATAACCACTGGCCATTATCTGCCAGCGGAACATTCAGTCCACGTAAGTCTCCTAACGTTATTTGATCAATCTTTTATGTTCAGCGGTTGGAGCTGAATCATCAACAGAACATTGTGGATAAGTATATAAAGCACGCCCGCGTTAAATTTGTCAGTGCGCAGTGGTTTGCGCGCTCTCCTCAGGGTCAAACTCGACCATTCTCACGCGCTCCGCACGCGGCGGCGTTAAACATGTCGCTCTCCGTCGAAATATCCAAAACCATCCGTTCGACTAACACTAAGAATAAAGAGATGTGATGAAGTTATTATTATTAGATTGTATTAGTTATTAATTTCACAAGCTCTTCAAAATATTGCGCAGACTAAACATTTTTCCTTTAATAATTCTGAGAAGGTGTGAGCAGAAACTCACCTCGTAGTTTGTTGACATTTCTGCGGCTGTTTCCATGGTGTTTCTCCTGTCAGTCAAACTCGACTGCGCGAGCTCAATTCAATTCATTATTTGCATCAGGCTAGTTGACAAACATGAACATTAGGGTAACATTTGGTTATTCTTCTGTAAAAATTGATCTGCTTTTCACCATTTTAATCACATTTTTAAAATTCACTTGCTGTCAGGCAGATTCATTTTAAAAGTAGCACAAATATTCCAGTCTCACTTAATATAAAATACATTTAGGCCTGTAATATTTTATAGAAACAAAGTTTTTGACGAATGTGTGCGACACTGCTGCCTGGTCCCATCATGTGCTAAAAATATTGAACTGGACATGCATTTCTGATATGTGCATATGGCCAAGTTACAAAAGGTGAAGTTCATTAAGTCATTGAGTTTGGCCTTTTGAAACCAGAATTGCATTGATACGAAGTGCACATGCTCATATCGAAGAGCAGAAAGCTTTGTTGATCAATCTGACATTTTTACTTCCCCTTTGTCCCATGCAGAAATTAATCTCTTTTTTTTTTATTGATTTCATCCCAAAGCACCTCTCTGCGTCTGCAGAAGATGGGATGATATGGATCATAGTTATGTTGTCCATTTCTCAGTGATCAATCCTTTCTACTGAGAGGTGTCAGGCGCTCCACTGTGATCAGAGGAAGCGCAGGTGTCTGGGGTCTCATTTACATATCTAAATATTAATTGTTGCTTTATAATTGATTACAAAGTACAACCTTGCTTATTTCTTTAGTGCTTACTATTTAAATAAAAACATTTTTTTATTAGGGCTGTCAATTTGACGTTTAGTGCTAATATTTCATGTTATATATATATTTTTTTTTTAATATTTTTCATCTAATTTCTTACATATTCTTTAAAAATTTACAAATTTTATTTTTAATGTTTTAATTTTGTAGCATTTTAAAAATATTTGTAATCTAATTTCATATTCTCTTCAAAAATAAAAGTTTTATGTAATATTTGTTTATTATAGTTAAAAGATTTTATATTATTTTTATCAAATTTTATACATATTCTCTTTAAAAAAAATGTTTTGTTTAATATTCAGGTATCAGCATTAAGATTTTATAGTATTTTTTATATTTCATACATATCCTCTTTTTAAAATTAAAAATTTTGTTTGATTTTCAATTAATAGAATTAAAACATTTTATATCCTAGTATTTTTAAAAATATCTGTAATGTAATTTCATTCAAATTTCCTTTTAAAAATAAATATCCAATATTTCATAGTGCTATTAATTTAATTTATTTAATATTAGCACTAATATTAGTGCTAATTTTAAATAAAAAATAACATAATATGAAATGATTTATTTGGAAATAAAACAAACAATATATTAACTTATTTTAATGTATTTGAATAATCTTCATCTGGGGGATTTTTTCATACAGTGTGTGTGTGTGTGATTCAGGTAACCCTACATTATGGGGACATAAAGTCCCCCGCATAGATGGCAATATCCGAAAACCTTGTCCTTTTGGTCCCCATGAAGAAAATAGCTTATAAATCTAAGATGTAAAAATGCAGAAAGTTTTCCGTGATGGGTAGGTGTAGGGTTAGGGGATAGACTATACAGTTTAAAAAACATTATGTCTATGGAACGTCCCCATAAAACATGGAACCCAATGTTTGTGTGTATAACATGGAAAAAAAGATAAGCCTACTCGAACACTCGGTCGTGATTACTGTGAACTTCTGAACTGCAAAGTTTCTGGGCCGCTATGAGCCCAAAGGCAGAGGAAGGGGTCACTCTGACAAAATGTCAATAGAAACTGATCCTAACTCCATCTTTAGCTGCCCTCAAACTATGTCACATCTTTTGAAGAGAGGCAGCTCACTTTGCTTTCATAAGGTCATGTAGCTGAGCACATGAGCTCAAGGCAAAGCTGAGGGTCGGGACCTTTGTGTGCTTTATCTCTGATCTGGGATCAGTTATGTTGGAGGACTGAAGAGTGAGAAGGGACATCGAAGAGATTGAGCCTCTGGTCACAGAACTGCAGTGTGCAGTGAGATTAAATGGGGGATGGAGGAAGCAAAGATTACAGATGAGACAAATGTTGGCTGATGAAGCTGCTCAAAGCTTTCATGAAAATGAGATCATGGGTTTCTCTTGCCAGCTGTTGTGCATTACTATTGGCCGCTGTCCAGACCAATAAGGATGTGCAATTCGCATGTGGGTGGAGCTATAACACCAGCACACGAATGGACGAACACCAATGAAAACAAATACTGCAAAGGCCAATTTTGCCCGAGGATAGTCTCTCTCATCTGACACATATGGACACAACACTCAATTGAGTCAGTAACACTTTTCAATAAGGCTTTATTTGTTAACATTAGTTAATGCAACAGTACCTTTACAGTATTTATTCAACCTGGCTAATGTTCATTTACACATGTTAATACATTTTCAACATTTTGAGTTGTATCCATGTGTCCTATGAACAAACTAAAACCTGGATTAATAAATGCTGTAAAAAATGCTGTTCATGTACTTTGTGCCAGGTTTATCATAGTTGACTGAAAGGGTTAGTTCACCCCAAAATGAAAATTCAGTCATTAATTCCTCACCCTCATGTCGTTCTACATCCGTAAGAACTTCGTTCATCTTCTGAACTGCTCAGTCCTAGATAGCAAGATAATGAACACTTTCAGATGCCCAGAAGATACTAAAACATTAAAAACAGTTCATGTGTTCAACCTTAATATTATAAAGCAACGAGAATACTTTTTGTGCGCCAAAAAACTAAATAATGACTTTTCAACAATATCTAGTGATGGACGATTTCAAAACACTGCTTCATGAAGCTTTATGAATCCTTTGTTTTGAATCAGTGGTTCGGTTCACATGCCAAACTGCCAAAATTGAAATTGCGAATCACTAATGACGAACGGAGCCTTTTACTGAAATCACATCACTTTGGCGCTGTGAAGCACTGATTCGAAACAAAAGATTCGTAAAGCTTCGAAGCAGTGTTTTGAAATCGCCCATCACTAGATATTGTTGAAAAGTCGTTATTTAGGGGGTTTTTTTGGCACACAAAATGTATTCTCATTGCTTTATAATATTAAGGTTGAACCACTGTACTCACATGAACTGTTTTAAATCTGTTTTAGTATCTTCTGGGCATCTGAAAGTGTTCATTATCTTGATGTCAACAGAGACTCACTGAACCATTGGATTTCATCAAAAATATCTTAATTTGTGTTCAGAAGATGAATGAAGGTCTTACAGGTGTAGAGGGAATTAATGACAGAATTTTCATTTTTGGGTGAACTAACCCTTTAAACTAAAACCATAAAAACAATTTTGCATTGCTTAGTAAAATAAACATGACCAGAAATAAAATAAGATATATAAAAAACCTTAAACTTATTTTATTTTGGCTTATAAAAAAAAAAATCTTAGAAAAAGACAAAAAAAAAAAACACATTTACTTTTACTAGGATTGAACTTAAGATAAAAACTAATTCTAAATATTAATAAAAAAACTAATAGTATCCCAATCATACTAAAATAACGCTGCCTGTAGAGCGTTAACTAATTGTATTGAGAAGTATTTCCACTTTCTATTGTAATAACATAACCGATTTTCTATTTCAGAAAACCCATATAACGATACATGTTGAAACAGTAACATTACAGATGAAAAAAAAACAAAAAACAAACACAGGACATGTGCCTTAATGTTGTGAATTATACATCATTGTGCTGTCAGGTTATGAACCAGTAAGAAACTCTTTTTTTTTTTCTAGCTTTGGATAACATGAAACATGGTGCAAAACCCATTTCACTTCTCTAATTTGATGTATTGCTGAGCGAGACTTAAAAAATCAAGAGAAAAAAAGTGTAGGACACGACTCGATTTTACCATCATGAAGTGATCTGACCCTGACATGTTGCTGTTCAGAACCAGAATGCAGTCACATGGTTGAAAAGCTAAAAAAGCAGTCATGACGTCATCCGAAAAGTCAATTATTGTGATGAAAGATTTAAGGAGACAAACTTTTTTGGTGTAGTGCACTGATGAACGAAACGCAGTAAGACCAGGAATGTGCATTTAGAAAGTAAACAGGATCCATTTCTATTTCAAATGGAATTTAATATGAAAATAATTTGAAGTGATGGATGGCTGTTCCTTGAACTTTATAGGAATGCAAGGCCGATCAAAAGATCCACACAAAGCACATTCATATTTGATGAATCCCATTTTGCAGGGTTCATTCTGAGCCGAGTTCATGTAAGTGCGCTGATGTTCGCTCAGTGCCTCTCTCATAGTCTCCTTACGTTTTTCATCCTTCTGTTTCTTTTATACTGCACTCTCTCTCTCTCTCTCTCTCTCTCTCTCTCTCCGTTCAGCCCTACACTAATGCACACTGGCATATTCTGCAGCTCTGAGTCGCAGCGTAGCCTGGTGATGCGCAGTGACCGTATCACGACCCCATTCACCAGCCCCACCCGGACACGCTGTGCTGCACAGGGTGAAACGACACACACACAGAGAGAGAGAGAGAGAGAGAGAGAGAAAGAGGATGGAGAAGTGTTGAGAGAAAAGGTAGAAGAGGATGAGATCAATAAATCTATTTAATGCAGTCTGCTTCATATGAAGCAATAAAAAGAAGTGAAAGAAGAGTGAATCTCTCTAATGTCTGTTGGCTTTGTAGAGAAATCCCAGAAAACATCTATAGTGGATTTGAAAGGTCTACACACCCCTGTTAGCTTTTTTTTCTGATTAAAAAAATTAAAGAAACCAGGTCAGAATTTTTGCATGTTTAAAGGACTATGTTTTTTTTGTTGTTGTTCAAAATGAACACAATTTAAATGGCAATACTCTATCAATCCTTCTTCAAAAACATTTTTTTTTGTCTTCCCTTAATTGCCTAATGGTAAGCCTATTATACGTGTTGATATTTTAGAGGTAGCGGGATGCTTTTCATGCTAAATTGCATACATATGTCACTCACCCGTGTGTGTCTCGTCATATCTGCAAATATAGAAGAGATGCTCGGCTAATTTGACGTGTGTATGGTGTGGGAGTGGCGTAAGTTAGTTGTCACAACGTGTGAGAAAGGTTGACATGGGGCAACTCCAACCGTGGGGAAACATCCGTTTTAAACAAAAGCCAAACAGCGGAGAGCCTGCAGGCAAAAAGAAAACATGGCTGATTTCGTAATAAAACAAGAATCAACATGGGCAAGGCTTTCAGAGATAGGATAAATTGCCATATATAGCGCTGTAAAAGAGATTATTGTAAAGCATTATCTATTGTGAAGGGTCAATTAATTATGTTTGTTGTAGCGCTGTTGAAATTTATTTTCAAGGAACTACTGTCTAAATTAAAGATGCAATATGTAAGATTTTGCAGTAAAATATCCCAAAACCACCAGGCCAGTCTTTTACAGTTTGTTCAGTTGAGTACTTACAATATCCTAAATGTTTCCAACTATTTGCAAACCGTGAAAAATTGCTATTTTAACCAACTCACATGCGAGTGAGTCGCCTGTCAATGGTGTCATATCCACGTTACCCTCGGTTTCTGGTTTTATTTTGTAGAAACCATGGAAACATCAAAGACGCTTTAATATATATTACATGTGGGAACACAGACAAGGGAACATCTGTTATGATACATTTATAGACAGAAAACAACACATTTAGTCTTATTGTTTAAATCTAATTGTCTTGATTTTTTGTTTTGCGAGTACCATGGTTTTACCATGTCTGGTTGCCATGGTTTTACCATTGTCCCTGGCAATATTCAAGAGACAGCTGAAAACTCACCTCTTCCGTGAACACTTGATCCCCTCATAAAAAAAAAAAAAAAAAAAAAAAAAAAAAACACCTTTCCTTCCCTTTTCCCTTCCTACTCTAGCTTATGGTACTGAGCAATGTATGGAACTTGTATTGTGAGCACTTCCTGTGTTATTTGCCAATTCATGAAGAATCGCTTGTTTGTTTTCCTCACTTGTAAGTCGCTTTGGATAAAAGCGTCTGCTAAATGACTAAAATGTAAAATGTAAAATGTCTCAGAGAAAAACACTATTTTGTCAAGTAACGTTAGCTAACATAGCATAATCAAATGTTGCTTTATTTTTATTAACAGTAATTCTGAATTTTATCCATCATACAATATGTTTTAAAATTAATTGCATTACATTTATCAACATGCCATCAACAAGACATCCAGCATTTAATATGATATTCTAAAATCGATTTCTCTTACTGCAGTGAAACAAGTGTCTCTCAGCAGCTGGCGAGTAATATTTTAAGTTTAATTTTCAACACACTCAAACGTATCTAATATGATAAACAGAGCTGCGTTACCTCATATTCATGGCTGGAAAAAGTGGTGACTGTGGCATAATAAAAGTCCCGCTTCTCTCGAGGCTTGTGTTGCATTCGTCTCTCCTTATCAATCGCTCCAGCGCCTCTTTCAGCTCCACAACACTCAGCCCTGCTCTATTTCACACTACAGTAATCTTAATAATCACGTCTATGAACATGATTTCTGCCCGAGCCCCATGCCAATTCTTTTGCACCGGCTGTGAGGTGTAGACCACATGTCCCAAGATTCCTCGCTCAAACTTGGCGTCATCAAGCTACACCTTTGAACAGGCAACCTCTAGCAGACGAAAAACTACATATTACACCTTTTAATGGGTAAAGCTACCGTAACGTCTTCAGATAGTCAGCTTTCTTTCCATCTAAACTGGTTATATATCTCTTAAGCCTAGTAGTGAATGTTTTATGAGCAGTCGCACAGAGGCAAAGCACAAAACAATGTTCTTCCACAAAATGCATAGAGTTTTTTTTTTAACTGCTAGGGCCAAAAGTTACATGGTGTACCTTTTAATATAAAAATAAATAATGGCACTTAAAACCAAAGTGATGAGAGAGCGAGAGCGAGAGAATGACAGAAAACTTGGAACATCCAACACCTCGGAAATGATTTTATTACAGCACTCAGACTGTTTGGATAGGATTTTTTTTTTCTCTGAAATGTGTCACTTTGGTTTTCAGCGGCATTGCATGAGTTATTGTGAATTTTTGTAAATATACATTTTTGCATTGAACGTGCAAGTTCTGATATGATTTATCTTTGTTTATTTATTTATTTTTATTTTTTACATCACAAAAAAACAGCTGTTTTAACAGGGGTGTGTAAACGTTTTATATGCACTGTTTAGACCATTTGGGAGGAGACGCATTGTGGTGACAGGACAAAATAACGAAAACAAATCCATGAAATAAGAGAAAAAATGTCTTGTTGGGTCTTTGGATGTCAGAATTGAACTGCAAAAAAAAAAAAAAAAAAAAAAGATTGTATTTTTATAGAATATTGTCGTCGAAGATGCCCTTTGAAACCTGTTTGGTCTATGATTAAAGTATGATTTGATGTAAACAAGATATCTATATTATATAATATAGTATATAATAAATTCAAAATATTAACAAAAACTATAATAGTAAATCAATGATATTAAAATAACACTGATTTGTGGCTGTCATGTATCGTACTGGCTTTTATTATTATTATTATTATTATTTAAAAAAAAATATGTATTATCCATAAGTCCCACCCAGACTTCTGGGTTCAACAGGAAATGTGTCCAGAAGTGGAAAACAACTGCACACAACACCTTACCGTAACCACATAGCAATGCGCCAAAAAAAACATCCAATAACTCAACCAGCCAAAGTACCCTAGCAATGCCCTGGCAACCATCTTCCATTTGCTCTCACATTACATTAGGGAAATGTAAACCTTATTTTAATTAAATGAATTTATCATTGGATGATTTGATTGACAGTGCAGAAATTGTGGTAGATCACTTATTTTTCTTGAAGTTAGTCAATTAGTATTATGCTTTTCACAGCAAGGCTTAATTGTGTTATAGTGGGTGAATTATGCATGTCATGAAGAAAAGTAGTGGAGATAGTGTCCTCTCTCTCCTGCGCCTTTCTGGAATGCATCTTTGATGTGTTTCTTACAGGCGTCAGGACAAACATCCCATCTGTGTCCTATCTTTCATGACATCCCAGAGGATTTAGCTCTCTCACTCTACCTATCGTGTATATGGAGAAGGGGAGAGAGAGAGAGAGAGAGAGAGAGAGAGAGAAAATACTGTGAACTGATCTGGGCTTTAAGAACATGTTTAAGCACTGATATACCTGAAAAGACCATTTAATCTCCTGCAAAACCATGTAACTTTCGCTTAATACATCCATGAAGTGTCAGCTCAAAAAGGAGGATTTAGTGAACTTCACAGTTCAAATATCAACCATTTTTGCTGCAGAATTCAGAGTGTGCTTTAACATATGTTTTAAATATATCCGAGGTTGTGGTTCTCTGATATAACTCGCTAACATAACAACTACATTTGAACAAGCCTCTAACCTTAAAGCATTTCAGGTTCTCAAAAATCCCATAACATATCAACGCCCTCAAAAAGATTGATTTCCATCCTCTCATCACAATGTTTTGCTTCGCTTATGTTGCCCTGTGGAATTTGACCCTGATGGAAACATCCATTGAATTTTAATCAATCATACATTTTTCAAAACTGCTATTTAGTTCTGCATTTTTTAAATTTTATTTATCTCTGTATCCCAACTCATTTCTAAAGCTTTAGGTATGAGCACTAAAGATCACAGCTTTCATCTGATGTGACAAAACACTGTGACATTGGCTTATGCATACAGGTGAAAGTGCATATGCTTTTGAAGGAACAAACAAACATGTTTTCGTCAAATGCAAATTATGTTAAAATATGTGACATTGAAATATTTGGATGTTTTGTGATTTGAGGTATTTGCAAATATAAGCAGGAAAATGTGTGTGTTTCCAGGTTTATCCAGACTGATCTTAGCATGTGTTGGTACATGGTGTGTGTCACAACATTTTGGAGCAGATGCATCTGAGAAGAATAAAGAAGGTGAGTGTGAAGTAGCCCAGGGCCGGTTGTCACTTGAGATTTATTTTTTTGGGCATATCAAGGATGTTGGTGTGTGTGTGTGTGTTCTTGGTCTTCATACATATATATACATGTACACTTACACACTTACACATAAATAATGGTTCCAAAAGGGTTTTTCGCTGATATGCCATAGAAGACAGATATGCCATTTCAGTGAACAGTTCTTAAAAGAACCATTTTTTTTCTTATTGTAAAGAACATTCTTGAAATCTAAAGAACCGTTTTTCACTTTAAAGAACCTTTTTTGGAATGGGAAGATTCCATGGATGTTAAAGGATCTTCATGATGCAAATAAAGACCATTTGTTTTTAACTAGTGTAAGTGTAATACAGTATTAAACTAGTATAATAGCCAATGAGTGTGTGAGAGCTAAACTGTACGGCAAACAAAATAAAAACCAAGGTAGTGTTGTCAAGAGTACCAACCGTGATACCAAGTTGGCACTGAAATTTAAAAAATGTGGCTCTTTGAAAGTGCTTTCTGTGCATTGATAATTGTATTCAATCACAGACATATTTGATGAGCGCGTGAACACAAAGGCCAATTGGAGGGGTTTACGAATCAAATCATTTTTAACATACCGACTTGGTATCGCGGTTAGTACTTTTGGCAACACTAAAGGCAGTGAACTGTGGCGACAGGAAGCAGAGTTTAAAATCACACCTGTGACAAACAAATCACACTCCTGCCCAACCGAACACTCACCAGCCAGTCCAGATTACTGTCCTGCCCTCACCAGGAACGATCGGCTTTAGACGTGTGAACACTGTCACCGCAGTCACAGAGCATTAGCACTGAGGTCGCCATTCAGGTCAGAGAGCATGAATCGTAAGGTCACCCTGAGGTCAACCAACAGGAAACGCCATGGACATCGTGCCGTGAGTCAATCAATGGGAATGTATAATCAACAGTGACAGAAAACATGCTGATCTATTGACAAATTTACAGTGAGATTTTCAGTTGATAGCAGCTATTAAGATTAAAGTTTATTCTCACATAGAACCTACCATTTAAATAAAGTGAATCCCAAATGATTCAATTCAATTCATTACAATTCAATATCAGAAATCAACATTATCAACAATTGTGAGGCTAGGTGACGGACATCGCAGCTATATATAATTCATAAAATTTGAAAACGTGTATTTACGATAATGGTAATGTAAAACATTATCAGCTATTGGATGAAAGAAACGAAAACCCAGAGGCGAAAAAATCAGTTCCAGAGCAACCAGATCCACTGCCACATTCATCCCTGTGGAAGATCAAGCCACTCATCTGATTATGTACTGAATAATTTACTCGGGTACATCTGCTTTAGCAACAAGGCTGATGCTGACAGATGGGTCCAAGATATCAAATCAATGATAGATGGTATGCTAGAACTCTTCTTTACATGTGCACATTGATGGGTGAACAATTCAGACATAAGCTGTGTCGGAAATCGCTAACTCGATCCCTCGTTTACTATTCCCTATTCACTTAATTTTTCACCTAATGGCTTCCCTCGTCATCCCCTTCGTTATTTTTAGCTGCAAAAAACGGCCTGTTATACTGCAAACGCGTACTTCTGCATTGCAAAATAAGGCAGATATAGAGATGAGTCCTCTAAATGGGAAGAAGGAACTGAAAATTGGTGAGCGAATTCAGACACTGATGTAAATATCACGCAGACTTAATTTTGTCATAATTTCCCGTGCTAACATCTTTGGCGTTATTGTAAATGGTTTGTGTTGTAAAACGGTAAAGTTTGAATTTGTCGCATTTTTCTTGGTGACATGATTTGGGGGTACAGGGCCTGACATCCATCATCTTTAGAGGTCGTTTGGTTTCTGTTGAGATGTGTGGAGGGCCGATATGATTGGTGGAGATGATATAGATGAATGTGATTGGATCAGAGGAAAAGAGAGAGGAGGGAGGTCTGACACTGCCATTAGATTATAATTGTACCTGGCACGTGGCACACTTAGCATTTCTGAGTAATAATGCATGCATGTGTTCAATTTTCTCAATCTCTCTCTCTAGGGCTGTAGATATCACACACTGTTTGCCTCACATTAGATGGATTACCTTTCAGTGATAAGATCCAGTATGGAGCAGATGTACACGGACATCCACATGCCCACGAGGCTCGTGCCGCAATTGAACCTTTTAAATTCGAAATCAGCTACTGAATTGAAGTTGCAAACTGGATGAGGAATTGTATTGTAAATTGTAAATTTAAAGTAGAATTAAAATGGAATATATATGCTACTGTTCAAACGTTTTTAATTCGGAAAGATATTTTAATGTTTAGAAATTAGTCTCTGCATGGCTGCATTTATTTGATCAAAAATACAGTAAAATTGTGAATTATTGTCATTTGAAAATTCTTTTGTAATATATTTTAAAGTGTCATTTATTCCTGTGATCAAAGCTCATCTTTACTCCAGTCTTCAGTGTCACATGATCATTGTAATATACAGGGTTGGGGGGTAACGAAATACAAGAAACTTGGTTACGTATTTAAAATACAAAATTTGAGTCACTGTATTTCGTTACAGTTACATCTGAAAAGTGTTTTAGATTACCAGAGTGATTCCTTTGAATTTTAATGTCATTTAAACAGAAACTGGTGATTCTCTGACTCTGACAGTCTGAAAAAGCTGTTTTCATGTTTTGTGATAGTTGTTTGTGAGTCATTTTATAATTCACTCGTCACTGCAACTTTAGTTTTTTTCCCCTCACAATTGTGAGTTTGCATTTCACAATTCTGACTTCTATTTCTCAGATTTGCGAGATTTAAACACACAATTGCAAGTTATAAAGTCAGAATTGGGAGATATGACTTTTTCTTGCAATTATGAATTTAGTTTCTGAGTTTATATCTCATAATTCTGACTTTGTAACTCACAATTGCAACTTTATATCATGCAATTCTGAGGGAAAAAGTTTTTCCACACTTATTTGTATTCCAAAGTGAAGTTACTAAACTTGAGTAATGTAACAAAATACGTTACAAATGACTTTTTAAAGCATTGTATTTTGTAATCTGTAGTGAAATACATTTTAAAAGTAACTTACCCAGCCCTGTTAACATACTGATTTCATCCTTAAGAAATTTTTCATTGTTATTATCAATGTTGAATCAGTTGTGCTGCTTCATATTTTTTTTTGAAAGGATTGCAAGTTTGATAAATGCTGCTTTTTTGAACTTTCTATTTCAATTTACATTTTGTAACATAAATATCTTTACTGTCACTTTTAATCAGTTTAATATATCTTCATTGAATATTGTAAATTTTTGGATCAGTAAGTTTTGAACAGTATAGTGTTTTAATACTTGAATATGGAAGAATATGGCGACAGCTCTAATTTACCCCAAATTATGGTTGAATGTTTTTTTTTTTTTTTTTTTTAAGTTTTCTGAAAACAATTCAGTGGTGCTGTAAGGCAAATTTACCATCTGTTTTGATGATTCTGTTAATTACGTTGACAAATCAAAATAAATTGGTATAATTAATGATGTAATTGTGGCAAAACCCCTTTGTCGTGCAACTGTGTTGTGTTTGTGTCAATTTCAATTCAGTAGATTTCTCTTCCTGTCATTACAATTCAAATTCCAGCTCATTAAAGGTGCAATGAGTGATTCATGAGAAATGCTGTTGAAAGTGGCTCGTTTTCGGGCACCACAGCACACTTGTAGCCAATCAGCAGTAGGGGGTGTGTCCACTCGTGATGTGGAGGAGAGAAAATGAGCCAATCAGTAGTAGGGGGCGTGTCCACTCATGATGGGGGAGGGGAGAGAGGGGGAGATTTGAAGAAAGACTGTAGAAAGAGAGATGACTGAGAGACATTTCAAAAGAGAAACACTCAGAGGAATATCACTGGAGAGATCCTGGCAAGAGCTTTAGGACCTTCAGTAAAATTAGAAAAGCTTTCCAGCTTGGAAGAAACATAAGCGGCAAGGCCTGAAAATGATGCAAAGATTGTGTTGTTTCTGCTCTATACGTGAGTAGACGTGAACACTGGTTTTGCTGATTAACAGAATCAAGATATGCTACTTGTATATACTCTTGTGTGCTGAATGTCCTTGTTGTTCGTTCGGCATCTTCTCTTTATTTTTCACAAAGCATTACCTTCCTTCACTTCAGCTATGATAAAGAGACATCAATCAGCTTGGGGTGGAGCAATGAAGGGAGGGGGGTTTCTTTCCTTTAAGTGAAAAGTTAAAATTTTTTATTTATTTATTTATTACACTCTGCATGTTGCCGAACACAGGTTGAGCAGATAGACCCAGACATCCACAGACATCATGTACATGTATGTCATGTTCAGGTTGTGTCCTTTCAGTCAAATAAACAGTGGCTTTGCCTTTGTCCATCTCTCTTTCCAGGGCTTTTCTGGAAATTGTGAGAGTAATGGATCTTTGGAAAGGTACTAATCTGACAGACAGCAGGAAAGTGTGAAAAACATTCAGAGAGCATTTGCACGCAGCCATTGCTTTAAAAGAACCTCATTTTTCTCTCTTTCTCTTTCTGTTTCTTTACTATAGATGACCTTGGACTTTGAAAGAGATGGACAAAAAGTCTCCAGTGATTAAAAAGGGAATTTATGAACAGATCGTTTTTCTTTAAAGGTGAAGTGTGTAAGTTAAAATGTTCTAGTGTTCCGTTAATGTGGATTGATAACTATAGTAACTAAGTAATTTGTATGTTGATTCCTCCAATAGTTTAAGTGCTATATGAATCTGATGTGCTATCAAAACATTGATGTATTTGTTTGAGTATTACAACTATATATATATATATCACTCGTCGTTAATGGTGCAGAAATGACATGTTTTACCTAAAGTTGGATGTGCATTGTGCACACATTGCATACAAAAAAAAACAAACCAAACAAAAATACAAGAGCACAAGAACCACAGTCATGGTGAAGATAATATTGAAAGAAATCTCAACCACCATCTTATATTGATTGTGAATAAAACCCAAGAGACACTGCTATGGAAAAAGGCTTCAGATTTTTGGCTCCAGTATTTTCAGTTTAAAAAGCCCACAGGCTGTGAGTCAAGGACAGCAAAGTTAACACCTCAGTTTGTCCTAAAGGATAAATACAATAATTTATTGCAAAAAGATGTGACACACTGCTACTGTACAATATAGCATACATGAATTACCTGTAGCAGATCTATACAGGTGGAGCTGGGGAAGTTGGAGGGTTTCTGAAAGCGCACTGCACTGCTATTGCAAATGCTGATCAAGTATCTGAAGGTTGAGCGGCGAGCTCATTGGCTACTGATACAGCAGGAACCAATCAGCTGTGCCTTATAGAGAATGATGTGATTTCAAGCAGATTGAGTTAAGGACCTAACAGCCTGCGCCATCTAGAGTTTCGTGACAGAACTTTGTATTTGATTCTGCTGAAGCCATCGCCCCGATTTATTACAACTTAGTCTTAAAATAATTGTTAAACAGCAGAATTTGTGGTGAAAACTACATTACCCATGATGCTGTACAGAAAATTCCACCAATCAAAGAGCCGCTGAAAAAATGAGTAGGCATTGTTGCACTCTATAGGGTTTTGTCAAGCGCTTCATGTATAAAACATTTTAGGGGTTCACGGAATCTTTTTACGGATTTTGTTTTACTTCATTTTTTAACATTAATTAGATTTTATTAAGTAAACAGCTCATAAATATACTTTATCACAAAAAAAAAAAAATGAAATGGGCTATATCCAATTATAATGCAATCATTTAAGACGTTTCTCATAGAAACTTTTTGGCATAAAGGGTTCTTTAAAACATGAGTCCTGGTCACCTCGGGTTCATATGCGTACATTCCAGTTTACAGGCGAAAAAAATGTGTTTTCATCTGTAAGCAAAGTTTCCTGCTAGTACAGATGTGAACTGTTGAAGGTTTAGCTGTCCTGAGTCAGAGGCCTGGGTGGGTTCATGAGGGTAAGATGTGCTCCGCTCAAACGAGCACTGACATCTCACCTCGCAAGAGTCAGCAGAGGCTTTTAAGATCCTCCCCAACCCATCACAGTGCTCTGCCTTCCCTTAATGGAGTGGTTTTCTTCAAAGCATCTGCCTCTCTCCCTGTCGCTATCTCTATTTCATTACCAGCTCTCTGATCGCTCTCTCTTAGCTGAAACGTCACACACTATATTTCATTGCAACATGCTTGTGATCTATTGTCTCTGTCTCTTAAAATCATGCCTCAATTTTAAGAGGTTGAACATGTTTTTCTTTCATGCCCGCTTGAACCACCTGCAATTTGTCCCTCAGTATATGAGATGTGTCTGTATTTTCTCTCTACATTTGCAGTTCCCAATAAAATGCATGAAGAACACAATGAAAAGCTTTACTGATGTCCTCAGATCTGTGGCTCATTTATGTGGCAATCAAACGTCACTCAATTTATTCTCTTAAACCTCATTCCTGGTCATGTTGGGCATCATAAACTGTGGAAATATAATGTGAAAGGGGCATTAAATTAATTTTATTTATAAATTTTGCATGGAAACTTTCCGTCTAACATTTATGAAATATTCCAGAACGTTGAGAGAACATTCAAAAGAAATTTTCCCATTATGTTTGTAAAAGGATTAAATGGAATGTTACTTTAACATTCGTATAACCCATAAAAAAACGTTTTAAGAACATTTAAAAGAACTGGATGTTTTGAAGGTTAACTTAGTAGGAATGTTAGTAAAATATATTTTTGTTAGCTGGGTTCTTGTGAAGTTTTTTCGAGGTCTCAGACACAATATTACAGACATAAAACTCGAGTTTTGATTTCATTGGGTCCATTTTACACGCACTGTTCTGAGAACAGACATGCATCTATATATAATCGATCGATTCTGGTTTTGTCCGTCCAGATCATCCAGGTCTAATGAAAGGTCCACCTGATCAGGTAAGCAGGGGGATTTGCTATGCATCCCCGCGCAAAGAAGACCTGACACCTCGGGCAGCATTTGCTGCCTCGCGCATAAGCGATCTGAAAACGCAGTGCTATTTTTGTTGATGTTAATTTGCTCCGTGTTAGGGCCGCGGTTCACGGCTCGGTCAGCCTTCCCTGATACTATACTCCCGTTTGTTGCAGTAAAGGTTCCCCTGTCTCATCGCGTTAGCATCTAGGCGCCCGTGAACTGTGAATGCACCGCGCGCGGGGAGATGAAGCGCCGCAGCTCATGGTCCTAGAATCCGCTCTGTTACTGACGGAGGAGAATATCACAGTGACACATTTCTAATTCTATTCAAATTTAAAGACACATGTAAAAATACTCAAAACAAACAAATAGACTGCACACGTTTATGTAAGGAAAATTTCTATTATAAAAACACAACAAAATCAAGTTTAAATAAACATTAGCTATTATTACAACAAATATTCTTCTTAGAATTACGCTCAAAAGTGCAACAAAAATGAAAATAAATATTAAAATCTCTTATTCCACATGTGCTTATTTGAAGTTTTTTTTTTTTTAATTTATAAAAAGGAACAATAAATTACTACTCAGCTTTACCTTGTTTTTTTCGTCCAGCCTCGCGTGCGTCCTGTGATTCTGTCAGGAGCGACTGGACGCGTTCTGGAAACTCAAGTGGCGCATAAAGCCTCTCTGTCCGTCTGAGAGTCCATGCATAATTAATACACGGTCAAAGGAATTAGAAGATATTTTAATGCAACCCTTATTTCGATTTAAAAACAAAAACTGTCCAGAATATGTACAGTGCACTCATAAAAGTGTCATGTTTTTGATTTGCACAATTTAAATTGTACTTTTCAGCAGCTCAGTTTAATTAATAACGAATATAAAAGCACATTTTATACTTTTCAACAAATGGCTTTAAAGAATTTACATTTGAAATCAAGCAGGTTGATTTGTTAGTGTGGGACACAAGCAAAACCGTTTATTAATGTTTGGTTTTTAGAATTTTACAGATTTATGAGGGGATTTTTTAATTTATTTAAATAAAACATACACTTTCTGTTGCGCTGCGATGAACTGATGCACAATATAATCAGATCACCCATAACAGGGAATATTTTTGGCACATTTTCACTTTTGCGCATTGCATTTTAAACGTTATTCTGCGTCTAAATAGGTAGCTATTCCTGCATTTGGTTGTCTATTTTAACCATTTTACCTCACTAAATAAACGACAATGAAGACGCGCGTAAACTCGTAACTTTTTCATCTTTACAGTAACATCTATCAAAAACAATCGCGCATTATTCTGTAACTGGCAGTGGAGCTTAACCAGTGTTTCAGAATGAGAACATTTAAGAGTCACCAATGTGGGTGAAACACCCCAGAAACGCGCAGTTTCGCAAACGGAGGACAGGTGCGATAGTTCACTGCAGCCCGGTGTCAGTCAGGACGCGTTAACCTACAGTAGAAAGTCAACCGTCTGCGCGAGCTGCGTCTAGTAGCGGGTTTCTATGGCAACAGCAGCATATCCTCGGGTTCATGTGATGCGATGTGAACTATTCACCCTGCGAGAAAATTGCAGTAATGGATAGGGCATCTTTGCGTGCGCATGCACTTCTCAGGTTTTGTTTTTATTGCTACGAGTCATATGCGTATTTTCATCGAATTAGCCTTGTTCAGACAAACTGACACGACGCATGGTCGCTGACCGTAACAACAGTTTTGCTGTCGGCAAACAAAATGCCTAACTATTTACTAAAATGGCCATGTTTGGAACAATCCGATGCGCATTTATTTACCTGGTTAAAAAAAAAAAGACCATGCACATTTAAATCTTATCTTTAAAAAAAAAAAAAACTGCATGTGCATGTTACATTTAGAAATGGACTCTAGCTTCTTAACTCCGTCTCTGCGTAATTAGTCCATTTTCACTGTGAGCATGTGTTGTGAAATCACTCATAAAATCTAGCGCGCAGCGGGCACTGCCAGGAGACATTGTGTGCCCTGGTCGAGCTCCTCTGCCCAGACGGGCACACGTGAAACCTCTGCCACTGATACATCAAAACAAAAGCAATCTGAGTAGACGTCCTGGAGAAGCACCATCACAGGCCTCCACAGAGCCAATGAGTTCCCAGCGTAACTCTTCTTCCCTTCCACCTCAGGCGCATTTTCTTGGGCTCTTGCGGTCTTGATATTCCGCTGTAGTCTCTGCCTTTGTTGATGCATCATTTTTATTACTCATTAACTTCCCCTGACAAAATTCATCTGTTTGGAATCAGAGAGACCCCCAAAATAAAGTGAAGTTTTCAACTCATTTTATTCTCCAGAATCAATTATATTATTAATCTGCATATAAAATCATTTTTCTGAATAGCGCGCGACGTCGTTCCCATTTATTTTGCAAAATGATGAAAAGGAATATTCCCCTTAACGTTCGCACAACCACGTTCTTAAAACTTTTTATTTTTTTTTAAATGGAAGCCTGAACGTTCAGATAACTTAATGGAAACGTTCTTAGAACGTATTTTTGTTGTGTGAAGCAAAGAAGAACAAAGACGCACACAGTCAATAAAAATTAAATGAATTAAATGACTGCGACGCCCTGGGAATCTAAAGAAAGAAAAATAAAGTTTTTATACTGCTAAGGGCTGGGGTTTGTCTCAGTATCTTGTGAACACGACTAGTGTGTCTTTCTTTTGGTCGCTGCGCGCGCGCTCACAGACACAAACATTCACTCTCCCACCTCCCCCCCCCCTTGCAGGCGAGACCTCATTATATATACATGATCAATCTTTAATCTGCTCCATAGAAACCGAATTGCTACCATGCACTCTCAACGCCGGCATCAAAATTTAATGCAGGTAATTGAGATAAAACCAAAATGGAGGGCTTTCCGTCTCCGTTACTCTCCGCTGGTCAAAAATACATTTCCGTGCGGCAGAAACGTAGATGGTGTTAGACAGTGCTAGACTGTGATTTTTAGGAAGAGACCAGTCACACCTGCCATCAAACACACAACTTACTTTGAATGCTGAATATGATGCAATAACCGGCCTTCTAGTGCTACTAAAATGGTGCAATAAACATAAATACACACAACGAATCGTTACATCTTCGTTTTAGGAGGCAGAATGTCATTCAGTAGCAGCTGTTTGCAATTTAAAGCCTATTTATTTGGCATACAGTTCAAAAATAAGCTGGATCTCTGGATAAATTCCAGTCAGAATCATCAAAAGTAATGATATATCCAACAAACAGATGGAGAACATTTGTAGGCTATTTGTGCGCACTCCAAACGCGTCATGATTCCTCACATGCTTCATTCTTCCACTAGGGGGCTACAGGTGCAGTTGCACTCCTGAGAAACACCTTTTAATATGAGTATGGATTGACTAAGATGAGCAAATCAAAGCCATACACTAATAAACCGAATATGAGTGTAAGAATGGATAACAAACAGGGGGAAAAACATCAGACGCATCTGTTATTTTTAAGTGATGACAAGATATGACCCGAACTTGCGCCCCTTGCTACTTTTCCGCTTTGTTTACAGGCCCCGAGGCGCGTGTGTTCACATCCCACAGACATGTTGAAGTCACTCAGAGGTCATGAGATTCTGGGTGTTTTGGGCACCTCACCTGAGACCTGTGAGTTTTACATTCTGCATAACCGCATACATACACGCGCACGCGCACGCATTCAGCTGTTTAATAAAACTGTGTATTTGACCTTACTTTTAACCCATAGCAGATGACACCTCACCGACTGACAGAAAAGAGGGATAACTGGGGAGAGAAAGTGCCCGAGACGAAACTAAATGAAGAGAACAGTGCCACCTAGTGCTCAATGGACTGCGGTTGAATAAAAGAACCAATTGTAAAGGTTAGTGCACCCGTTTATTTGAAATTTCTGTCATAATTCTTTCATTCCAGTTGCTGAATGTTTTTTGTCTTGTGGAACTCAACAGTAAACAAGACAACCATTATGGAATATATAAAGGATTTTACAGCAAAAAGAAACAACTTCATTATTGTTTGTCATGATTTGCATTTTTGCCCGTAGAAATTTCTAAGGTGTCTAAATGATCAACATAACTAAAATCTCTGAGAAAATGTGTTGTATAGAGTCTACTAAATGCTCTCTGTGGCCTTTTCGGGTAATCGTAAAACATCCCCCTTTAAGATTGTGATACACGTCTTTTTGCTGTGAAGCCTTTTTGATTTTTTTTTTTAGAGAGTAATAACTTTTAAAATTGTTAGTAATATTTAAGGACACTTACTTGATTATCCATACATAATTTTTTTTAGAGAAATAATGTAAAAATGAGAGTTTAAAAAAATGATCCATCCTGTTTTGGAGGAACGTTTATTTTATTTCTCAATGACATTATATTACATTGAATTATAAGCTTTGGTCATAAAACTAAGCATGTAAATATCATTTTACTAAGTAAAACTATTGAGAGATACAGATTGATGACTAATATTTATATGCATTTTATGCAAGTAGTCTGTAATATTGTTATTGTCAGGTTTATTCTTTGAACAAAAAGTTCCTGTTTGCCTTTGTTGACCTAGATTGTGTTTGAAAGTTCAAAAATCCAAGGTAGGAAGGCATCCAGGCATGTCCAAATCCAATGTTAGCTTCACTTCCTGTTTCCTGAGATACTCTCATCTGATTGATTTTTGAAGGCAGCACTGATGTATCCTTCACTGCCTTTGATATCCCACAATCCTGTGCGTTGCATTATGTGGCAGTTATGATAAAAAATAAATATGGCATCTGAAAGGTGCGGTTGGTGGTCAGTTTGTGTGCAAATGTACTTTTTTGAAACTTTTTCAACCTCTGCTGTCATTTCTAGTGAGAAATTACTATTGGTGTGATTAAATATTCACTTAGTTTTCACCACAGCTCTCTTTATTTTTTATGGTTTGTGATCTTCTGTTTCCTACTGTTTAGTGTTCTTCTGTTTGATATTCCCCTATGTTTGATAACAGTAACTATTATTTAAATTTGTTTGTCCATATAAATAGCAACATATGCACCAAATTACATATTTTGCTCAACTTTTCCTTCTCAAGTATGAACTCCATATTCTTACTATATCATACTATATGAGCCATAAAAGCCCGATAATATGATACAATATTACACTCAGCAAAAACACTTAAAAAAAGATTTTTTTATATTTTGTCTAAAAGTTATTTTACTCATTAAACTGCCATTCAAAAAACATGACCATGGCAAAATATTCTATTCTATTCTATTCTATTCTATTCTATTCTATTCTATTCTATTCTATTCTATTCTATTCTATTCTATTCTATTATGGGCTATTGTTTCATAATAATGTACAATGGCATCTGCAAAACATTTTCCTAAGCATGTTTTAATATTATATTATATATATAAAGGCAGTGTTTTCAAATCACAGACCAAACTTTTAGGAAGTTTGCCTTACAGGAAACAGATTACAAAATAATACTTTCAGAGCTTTTTAAAGACCAAGATAGATTTTTCTTGACAGCAGTACAATATTCCCTTCTGCAAATGTCAAAGCAAATGGCCATTAGAACGTGTAACTGTCACAGCAAAATTAATCTGAATTACTGTAAATACTGGAACTTTTGACCCCAGCATTGTTTCTCACATACCTCAACACTGTATCTTCAGGGTGGAGGGCTGATGAGTCTAGGTGTTCTTCAAAAATTCCTGAAAAACTACGTCTTTACCATGTTTTATATATATTATGGTAACACTTTACAATAAGGTTCATTTGTTAACATGAACTAATAATGAACTGCACTTATGCAGCATTTATTAATCTTTGTCAATGTTAGTTTCAACATTTACTAATGCATTATTAAAATCTTGTTAACATTAGTTAATGCACTGTGAACTAACATGAACAATCAATTAACAACTGTATTTTCATTCCCTAATGTTATCGAAGATTAGTAAATTCAGTTACAAATGTATTGCTCATGGTTAGTTCATGTTAGTTAATACATTAACTAATGTTTAACTTATGAACCTAGTTGTAAAGTGTTACCTATATTCTTTATCCTGATAAATGTTTCAGTCTCTCATAAAAAGGCCAGTTTTTCTTCATATAAACTCTTATTTCAAAAATATTCTTTTAGAAACAACACTTTAATTTGTGTAACTGCTTTTGTCAACTCTTTTCTTTTACTTTATTAAATTGATGCATTTTACAGGCATTCAATCTAAATCACTGTGCAGTGCATTTATGTAGTATGTACACATCATAAATACATTTGATGTGTGTAGCAAATTAGCTCAAAGGGGAAATATTAATAATTATTCATAACTCACTATGATTATTCATTATGATTAATTATGAACATTTGAATCAGTTAATCTTATTAACTTAATGTAGCTACATTAAAGTTACAATCAATCCATCAGTTCATCCTGTGAACACTCCATATTGATTATTAATTGATTCTAAGAAAAGGGGTATTTTCCATTTCCAAAAGAATTCTTTCTTACCATTTCCAGTGCTTTAAGAACATGTACAGAATCAGAAATCATTTAAGTGACAATTTATTCAGCAGACAGGGCGTCAGAACCAAATATGTATTGTGCACAAGTTTTATTAACTAAATCACGAACACATAACTAACCAACAAACACATACATACACACATACATGGATAAAAGGAGAAGTGAGAGTGAAAGCGGAAGTGGGAACAGGAAGTGGAGTTAAGTCAATGACCCAGAAGGAATAATTAGAATTCATTGCAAAACTCCTTTGTTAACAAAGGAGGCTCACAACTTTAACTAACTAGCAGCAATTTAATATATCATACAATACTTGCATTCTGCCTCAGAGATGGAAGAGCGTCCGAATATACAGTTGCAGTAGAAAGTCCTGAGTTAGGTCCTATGGTGCTGAGGTTGCAATCTATGCCTTCTGCGTTGAATGAAGGAACGATTACAAGCTTGCATTGTTGAATTCGGGTAGGTCGAGGCCTGCTGGCCTGGCCTGAGAGATGCCAGGAGTTGTCTTTGGGTTGGGTAGACACCTTGGTTTGCAGTCAGAAAGGGATTTTAACAATATTTGTTAAATATAACAAGTATTTGTGTCTGATTTATCTCAGTCGTTACATGTGAAATAAGAAATTATTACATGTCAAAGTTCTGCTCGTGTCAATAATGAATAGGAGCCTAAACGTCAGGACTGAGTATTGATAGAAAAGCATTGTCGCTACCTTCATGACCAACCTGGTGTATTCAAATTTGTTTTTAAATCTACCTGCATTCAGTGGTTTTGTGGTTATGCATTTATTTGTTTAATCCTCATATATCTGACAGTCTCAGTGACACTGTCACTTTGGTCTGGTTTATTCTTGTTTGGTGACAGAGCCCTGACACTCCTACTTTGTTGTCATTGTGAGCATGCGGTTTGGAGTTTGCTCAGGCCATATGCTGTTTTGTCTGCATGATACATTGTATATGTGTGGACCCTGCTGTGGCCGCCTTCACCCTCTATGTTATGGCCGTCCTGAGTGCCTAATCCCAGAGCCAGCTCCAGTTCTCAGTTCAGCCCTGGCACTTTGTTCCTGATCTGCCTAAACCTGCCTTGTCTCTCCGTCCAGCACCCCTTGGCCACCCACTGGGATTCTTGCTCTACCATAGCCCACCTGGCTTGTCTGTCTGACTCTGCCCTAGCCCTTGGCCTGGACTCCAGACCTCCTGGAGCTCCCTTGGACATTACCTCGGGCTCCATCGTGGCAATTCGCTGGAACTCCCAACCTGCCTGGTCCTCCTTGGTTTAACCCTCCCATCCCTCCCTGGATTTCCATCATGGAAGGTCAGGTGACATATGTTTTGGGGGGTGAGGGGTAAGGCAGCACAGTTTATTCCACGATACAAAAAATAACATTGAAATCGTGCTTAAACGCGATTATTAGTGCGATTATGAAATCGTAAAGACTGCCATTATTTTTTCATACACAGCTTGTCAGTGAAGTACGGCTCCAAATGCTAATCTGTCTAAAAGCACTGCGAGATTGAGTCACAGTCGGACCACATCAAGAGTACGTGTTCAAACTTGGTGAGTGTTTCACCTCACTGTCCCTGTGGGACAATGGAGAGGGAAGACGCTTTGGAGCCACAAAATTCAAGACAAACCAGGGTGGATTTTTTTTGCAAAAATGTACGATTATGAACTTGCAACAGAAAACCCTATCGACGCCGGCTCTGGATATTGTTTGGGCATTGAAGGAAAATGTGGGGCAGACATCGAAAACGTGGGATTCATGTTTCTCAATGCAGTTCAGTTGACAGTTCTCACCAATGTCAACTATCTCACTATCAACCAACTGATACCAAAGGTGGCAGTAGAAGGGCTGAAGTCTGCCACTTACAAAAATGAAACCTCCACTAATCAACAGCAAATAATCGAAACCTCGAAAACAGTGACTAAAACAGTTTCATGGTCAACAAGTAACAGCCTTATGGCAGCATTTAGTGTGGAAGTGAAGGCTGGGATTCCAGGGATTCTAGAAGTCTCTACAGGATACAGTGTCGCCATTGGCGAAGAACTCACTTATTGTCTCGAGCAGACAGACGAGATGACTCAAACTCTGTCTACCAATGTAGAAATCCCACCAGGAAAGAAGGTGGATGTTGACATCACCATTGGGAGAGCCACTTTTGACCTGCCTTACACTGGCACAATGAAAATCACTTGCAAGAACGGCAGTGTGTTAGAATATGACACCGAAGGCACATACAAAGGAATCACTTACACTGATATCAATGTAGATACTAAAGAATCTGATCTGTGATGTCAAGACAGATTGTTCTTTGCTGGTTTTTATCTGATTTTACCAACAATGTAGCAGTTGTTATACCTTTGATTATGTTTTGTTCGATCTTTTCTTTCTATTTCTATGGCTCTTTGCTCAATGATTTTAAAATGAGGGGAAAATAAATACTCAGCATTGTCTTTTTCAAATAATGTTTTCTGAATCTGTTTCAAAACTATTCATATTTCTTATTTGTAATCAGTAACAGATTATGTGATTTACTTCATCATATAAGAATTTTTAAATGTTTAATCTAACATTTAATGAAAGCACTGCATTTAAATGAAGCCTGTGTGTGATCTTAACTATGTAATCGGATTATTTGTCTGAAGTCATCATTATGTTATTTAGTGTTCCATAAGATGAGATTTTATACTTTATTATAATATTACTTTTATGGTTTATTCAGTAATAATAATCAGTACTGACGTGCTTAAACAAACCCTTACCAAATTCCCTGAGCACTTTGAACAACTGGATAAACTAAATTAAATGTCATGTTTAAAATTCTGTTCTATTAATTTCTACTTCATATTTGCAAAAAAACAAAATAATTAACTTTACGAATGATGTCAGGATTCACTGAAATGAAGTACCCAAATGTAGTTAGAAGCTCAAACAAAATATTTATTCAGTGAGAATGGTAATAGATGGCGAAATGCCAAATTCAAGATCAGCACATTCCACGGGCACAATGGGAAAGTCCTGGCAGTGGTCAGGCACCAGAGAAGCGGCTGCAGATAGAAGAGAGAAAACAACAGTCAGAACCAGATGAGGGTCATTAATTATTTAGCCAGGCAAGCAAAATGAGTTGGAAAGAGCCACAGGCAGGGTTGGGGAGTAACAAAATACAAGTAACTTAGTTACGTATTTAAAATACAAAATTTGAGTAACTGTAGTTCATTACAGTTACATTTTAAATGGGTGGTAATCAGATTACAGTTACATCTGAAAAGTATTTTAGATTACCAAAGTGATTACTTTGAATTTTAATGTCATTTAAACAGCAATTGGTGATTCTCTGACTCTGACAGTCTGAAAAAGCGGAGTTAAGTTTCATGTTTTCCACTGTTTTCATGTTTTGTAATAGTTGTGTGTGAGTCATTTTATAATTGTAAAAAAGGTCACTGCATCTTTTTCTCACAATTTGTTTTTCTCCCCTCACAATTCTGAGTTTGCATTTCACAATTCTGCACAATTTTCTCAGAAGTGCGAGATTTAAACTCACAATTGCAAGTTATAAAGTCAGAATTGGGAGATATGAACTTGCAATACTGACTTTTTTTCTTGCGATTGTGAATTTAGGATGTTAGTTTAATGTCATAATTCTGACTTTTCTCAATATTGTGAGTTTATATCTCATAAATTTGACTTTTCTCAATATTGCGAGTTTATATCTCATAATTCTGACTTTATAACTTGCAATTGCAACTTTATATCACGCAATTCTGAGGGAAAAAGTCAGAATTGTGAGATAAAAACTTGCAATTACCTTTTTTGTGTTTGTTCCACACTTATTAGTATTTCAAAGTATTCTAAAGTATTTAGAT
This sequence comes from Opsariichthys bidens, assembly GCA_037194245.1. NCBI lineage: Eukaryota > Metazoa > Chordata > Actinopteri > Cypriniformes > Xenocyprididae > Opsariichthys > Opsariichthys bidens. Next base: position 28,180,467 of record CM074280.1, on the reverse strand, counting down.
TAAGTTACTAAACTTGAGTAATGTAACGAAATACGTTTCAAATTACTTTTTAAAGCATGTATTTTATAATCTGTGGTGAAATACATTTTAAAAGTAACCTACCCAGCCCTGGCCACAGGTATGATTAATAATCCAGAGCGAGATTCCAAAATCCAGATGAGCAAGCCACTAGTCAGTGAGCTCACAGTCCAGGCATCAAAGGCAAGAACTGGGCAGATTAAAAAAAAGGATAGAAAAAACAGGGAGACACAACAAGACTGACAACTGATAAAACAAAACAAGAGATGCATGTACAGTGTCAACAACAAAACACACTGACAAAGAAAAAGGTGAAAACAGGAGGTTTAAATAAGGAGAGAATAGATGAGAAAATAAACAGCTGTGAGTATATGTAGCTCCTTGGCTTAAAAAAGGTGAAATCTTTAACTGTCGATTCATAATAAACTTTATTTAAACATCCAACTCAAGCATGCTGCATAAGACACCAGAATGAACCTCACTGGTTCTTGCAGAAGCACAAACGTGCTGTGTAACACGAGAACGAACCTCATTGGTTCTCGCACATCAAGCAAGCATGTGTTCATTAATATGTTCATTGATGAATGTTTAAATGTGAATGAAAGCTTATATTAAATCTGTTCATCATATAAAGTGATCAAGTCTCTTCAGAATATCTGGACTAAACCGCTTGATTCATATGAATAAGTTTTACGATGTCTTTATATCTTCATTTTCATTTTTGGGTGAACTAATCATTTAGGAGTAGCCTATCTCCCAAAAATACACCGGTAACTGCAAGAGTGTTGAAATACTGTGTATATCTGTGGTAAGTAATGCGACCAGAAAGTCAGTCAACAGTTATTGATGTTAGTTAACAGTATTGTTAACAGTTATTATACTCTCTGATGAATAGGTATTAAATTGGGTCATGGGGTCTGGGGCTTTCTGCCGGGAATAGGCCTTACTGTATATGCAATGTCCAGCTGTTTTTGAGCGTCAGTCAGTTTAGTTTTTATGTATTGTGTGTTCCAAAACATTGGCTCTAGTCAGATGCCATCATGGTTGTTTTGGGCCGATTCAGCACGTTGAATTGTCATTGGGCAATTGGTGAGAGAGAGAACTCTGATTGGCTGTTCAGCTTAGCAAACAAGTCAGTGCACAAGAATAAAAGTGATAAACGCGTGCAAAGTCCAGATGGTACAGACAGACGGCTTACCTAAGCATTCGAATGCACGAATGTTTTCATTATAACAAGAGCGGACTGGATTGAAAAATTATCAGCGAGATTGGTATTCAAAACGGTAAGCAAGCGCTTACTTATACTTATTACGTAAGATATTTAGTTAGACGCAGACGCAGAACGCACATGCTAGTTGAGTCGCCTTTAGTCCTATAGTGGTTATGCACAATTTAACTTCCGTATTCTGTAACAGATTGGATCGCTTCCGGTTTTAGTCTTTTGTATGTGCCTCATGAAAAAATTAGCTGTTTGATTCAAGATAACTTAAAAGGAGTGAGCAAATATAAGCATAACTGATGTCCCTCACATAGGCAAATTGATATCTAAAAGCTTTTTTAATTTTTCTTCTTCACTCTAACGTTTAGATACTTCTCAGAATAAAACAGCTATAAAAATGTGTACTAGGTAGATTCGCGGATTACCTTAAAAGTCCATAGATATGCCATCAGTTCATACTGCTGTTAACACTTTCTCTGACAAGCGGATGCAATGAGACCAGTTTTCCGGTTTGGTCATGTGACATTCAACATACAGTCAGGTCCATAAATATTGGGACATCGACACAATTCTAATCCTTTTGGTTCTATACACCCACCACAATGTATTTGAAATGAAGCGAACAAGATGTGCTTTAACTGCAGACATTTAGCTTTAATTTGAGGGTATTTACACCCAAATCAGGTGAACGGTGTAGGAATTACAACAGTTTGTATATGTGCACTTTTTAAGGGACCAAAAGTAATGGGACAGATTAAATGCAAATCCTTTGCAGTCAATTACAGCCTGAAGTCTGGAACGCATAGACATTACCAGATGCTGGGTTTCATCCCTGGTGATGCTCTGCCAGGCCTCTACCTCAACGGTCTTCAGTTCGTGCTTGTTCTTGGGGCATTTTCCCTTCAGTCTTGTCTTCAGCAAGTGAAATACATGCTCAATCAAATTCAGGTCAGGTGATTGACTTGGCCATTGCATAACATTCCACTTCTTTCCCTTAAAAAACTCTTTGGTTGCTTTCGCAGTATGCTTCGGGTCATTGTCCGCACTGTGAGTTCTGAAGCTATCCATCCATCTTCCACCGCTTATCCGGGGCCGGGTCGCGGGGGCAGCAGTCTGAGCAGAGACTCCCAGACTTCCCTCTCCCCAGACACTTCCTCCAACTCTTCCGGGGGGACACCGAGGCGTTCCCAGGCCAGCCGAGAGACATAGTCTCTCCAGCGTGTCCTAGGTCTTCCCCGGGGCCTTCTCCCGGTGGGACATGCCCGGAACACCTCCCTAGGGAGGCGTCCAGGAGGCATCCGAAACAGATGCCCGAGCCACCTCAGCTGACTCCTCTCGATGTGAAGGAGCAACGGATCTACTTTGAGCTCCTCCCGAGTGACCGAGCTCCTCACCCTATCTCTAAGGGAGCGCCCTGCCACCCTGCGGAGAAAGCTCATTTCGGCCGCCTGTATCCGGGATCTCATTCTTTCGGTCATGACCCAAAGCTTATGACCATAGGTGAGAGTAGGAACGTAGATTGACCGGTAAATCGAGAGCTTCGCCTTGCAGCTCAGCTCCTTCTTCACCACGACAGACCGGTACATCGACCGCATTACTGCAGAAGCTGCACCGATCCGCCTGTCAACCTCACGCTCCTTCCTTCCCTCACTCGTGAACAAAACCCCAAGATACTTGAACTCCTCCACTTGAGGCAGGAGCTCTCCACCAACCTGAAGAGGACAAGCCACCCTTTTCTGACTGAGAACCATGGTCTCAGACTTGGAGGTGCTGATCCTCATCCCAGCCGCCTCACACTCGGCTGCAAACCGTCCCAATGCACACTGGAGGTCCTGGCCCGATGGAGCCAACAGGACAACATCATCCGCAAAAAGCAGGGATGAGATCCTGTGGTCCCCAAACCAGACTCCCTCCGGCCCCTGACTGCGCCTAGAAATCCCGTCCATAAAGATTATGAACAGGACCGGTGATAAAGGGCAGCCCTGCCGGAGTCCAACATGCACTGGGAACAGGTCTGACTTACAGCCGGCAAATGCGAACCAAGCTCTGCTCCGGTCATACACAGGGGACGGGACAGCCTTAGCAAAGGGCCCCCACCTCCCCGGACCCCCCCCCCCCCCCCCCACACCGGGGACACAGGGACAATGCCCGAATGCAGATCCACAAAAACAAAACACATGGGGTGGGGCAACTCCCATAAAACCCTCAGCCCCCTGACCCCTTAGAGAGAGAGTGTCCAGAGTTCCAGTGACCCAGGACGAAACCGCATGCATTCTCTGAATCTCCTGTTCGACTATCAGCCTATCTATTCTCCTCCAGAATCTGACCTCTCCCTACCCTGAGGGGGAGGAGGAGGAGTGTGGGGGTGAGGCTGGGAGGAGGAGGGTCTCTTTTCTCTCTTCTGAGGGCCTTTTATTTTTCTTTCTATTTTAATTCTTACATATGGTGGGTGGTGACCCTCTGTCTTTCTGGTCTTCTCTTCTTCTCTGACTTGTTGACTGTTGACACCTACCCCTACCTCACTGTTGAGAGTGATCTGCAACTGTCGTGTGAAGAGGTTGTTTTGTTTTCTCGGACAGAAAAGAATTATTTTTCATCACATTCCAGAGATTTTTTTTCCGGGTTCCGGTGGGGTTGCTGTTTTCCTGTGCGTTCTTTCTTTTTTCTTTTTTTTCCAAACAGTTGATTTTGACACACTTTGAGTTTTTACTATTCTCTTTTTTTCTTTTTGTTTTTTTGGGTTTTTTTTTTTGGTTTTTGGATGTGATGGCTGATCTTTTCAGCTCATAGCTTGACAGCATGAGTTCAGTTAGAAGTTGACAGCACCAAATGCAAAATAAACAACAAAATAAAACAAAAATGAAATCACACACACATGAAGCAGCCAATTGTCCCATTACTTTTATTCCCTTAAAAAGTGGGAGGCACATATACAAACTGTTGTAAGTCCTACACCATTCACCTGATTTGGATGTAAATACCCTCAAATTAAAGTTGAAAGTCTCCAGTTAAAGCTTATCTTGTTCGTTTCATTTCAAATCCATTGTGGTGGTGTGTAGAGCCAAAAAGATTAGAATTGTGTTGATGTCCCGATATTTATGGACCTGACTGTATACCCTATTGGTTAATAAAGGGGCTCACACTATAGCTAAATTTCAGCTTGTTCAGTCAGCTTGTTCTGGTTCTCAAAACCCCCAATAGCTTGTTTCCATTGTTGCATCTTCATGGATGAGACATGCAGATAACTACATACTGTAGTTCAAAGATTATCATTGAATTTTATGTATAATTAATGAACTCTTCAACAATTCTGAGTTTGTCTGAAACACTAAATGTTTAACTTTCTATATTGTCACATTGTCATTTTCAAGAATGTGAATAAGGGCATCAGTCAACAGCCAGAATGTACAATTAATTATTTTATAAATTTTAATGTGATACATTTTTGTTTGTACTTTATAAATTAATGCAAAATTAGCATATTCTAGTACAAATGCACAATGCTCACGTTTATTTATGCATTACAAAATTACATATCAGCTTGTGACTTATATTGTGACCTCACATAGCAGAATATTTTAGTCTAGAGACATGTGACGCATTTATATAACAAATACATTCATGCATGCACAGTTTTAATGCAGCTTTAATCGCCTTTTTGGTTATTCCATGACTTAAATGACGACAGAACTATGACGTTGCAAGCTTGTAGTTTATTTTGCGCTTTAGTGAAGTGATATACACTCACCTAAAGGATTATTAGGAACACCTGTTCAATTTCTCATTAATGCAATTATCTAATCAACCAATCACATGACAGTTGCTTCAATGCATTTAGGGGTGTGGTCCTGGTCAAGACAATCTCCTGAACTCCAAACTGAATGTCAGAATGGGAAAGATGAGGGTGATTTAAGTAATTTTGAGCGTGGCATGGTTGTTGGTGCCATACGGGCCCATCTGAGTATTTCACAATCTGCTCACATACTGGGATTTTCACGCACAACCATTTCTAGGGTTTACAAAGAATGGTGTGAAAAGGGAAAAACATCCAGTATGCGGCAGTCCTGTGGGCGAAAATGCCTTGTTGATGCTAGAGGTCAGAGGAGAACAGGCCGACTGATTCAAGCTGATAGAAGAGCAACTTTGACTGAAATAACCACTCGTTACAACCAAGGTATGAAAGGTATTGCTTCAAAGTACCACAAGAGCGATTTGAGAGCAGCCGCCTGAGTCAGCCGGTGCAGTTTCTCAAGAGCTGCACGAGCGCTGATGATGACCCAGCTGTTCCACGATTGGCCGGATTCACCACATAACAACGATCACGTGTGTTTCGTGTTTGTTCTCACACATTAAGTTCCACTAATACTCCAAATTCTGTACTTTTATAACAGTTAACGCTCTTTTCATGTAGTCGCGATGTTGTGTTGTGTCATGTTTATCAAAATAAAACTGATTAAAACGTAGACTCCACTACATTGGTATTTAATTAATATACCCTTATGTTGAACTTTATTCTTGTAAAAACAGAAGCTGTAAGCAGTACATAAATGAAAATGTCTCTGAAACATCAGTGTATTAGTCATGCAAACGTCATGCAAAAGTATGCAACTGCACACCTCCGTTTTCAGCGCCTGTACGCGGCGACTCTCACCGATCGGTTGCATCCAGCCGCAGCCGAACACACCTACAGACTTCCGAAGCTTTGTTTGCTTTTTCATATGTCAGATCCTCTGCTCCACGATAATTTGTTAGATATGATGAAGGAAACAAGTTTGATCACCAGATATCACTAATGTGCATTGTGTTAAAAGCTTCGAGTAATGAACCGTTTTTCGGCACAATGTGAATGTTGACAATCGTTTCCCATCACTCGCATAAAGCTGGGAACTTATGAAGAAAATGAAAACTCTCGCAGTTCAAAACTGACACGACACCAGTTCCATTTTTTTCTGTAAGTTGAATACGGAAGGTGGTCTGTTGGAAGCTAGATATTTTACTTTCTTCAGCTTCATACTCGTTGGTATCGCTCACTGCCATTATAAAGCTTGGATGCGTCAGCATTTTTATTAATATATCTCCGATTGTGTTCATCAGAAAGAATAAAGTCATATAGACCTAGGATGGCTTGAGGGTGAGTAAAGCTTGGGGGAATTTTCATTTGAAAGTGAACTAATCCTTTAAAATCAAATTAGAATGTTACACTTTCTTCATACATTGAATACGGAAGAAAGGCAGTCCAGAGTACCAGTGCCATGGTTTAGCGGATGTATTGTAGCTCAACAGTATGTAGTTTTCTGTATGTACACATCACAAATACAGTAATTTTGAAATGGAATAAGAAAATATTACATGTCAAAGCAAGAATCATGCTCATGCTCATGTCAATAAAGAACAGGAACATAAACGTTTTGTCAGAATCAGGACTAAGTATTGGTAGAAAACCATTTTCCCTTCCTTCATGAACAACCTTTCAAGAGTCTAAGTATGACTCTAGTTACAGTTGGTTGAAATCCTAGGTTTCATATGCAGCGAGTTACAAGTTATTTTATTTATTTATTTATTTTTTGTTGGTTTTTTTTTGCAGAAGACTCAATTTAAGCAGCAGTCCAATCAAACAGATTTCACTTTTCTGGCTTTTACCAGATAAGCTGATCTTGAGAAGTTCGTCAGATACAGTCATCCATGTGAGTATATTCCCAGTGAAGGGTTATTCATGTAGCTAACATCTTGAAACTTTTCACAAGGTTATTATTGGACTATACAATATTGTTTAAATGGGGGGGGGGGCTGTGTAAGATATTAAATCTGTGATATGATTTTCAGATTGCTCCGAAGATGTCCTACCCAACAATAGAGATAATCGGTGGTGGTGGAGGTTCTCCTTTTTCATTTACTGGTCAAGATAATGGTGCCAGTTTAGAGAATATCTGGGTTTGGGTGGGAGGATGGCAGGTAAAGGCTGTCAAGGTTCAGCTTTCAGATGGCAGATGTGAAACCTTTGGACAACCATACGGGTCATGTGCGGAGTACAAGTTCCGACCTGGTGAGTGTATCTCCTCACTGTCCCTTTGGGGGAATGGAGCAGGTTCACGTCTTGGAGCCATCAAATTCAGCACCAACCGTGGTGGGAATTTTTTTGCACATATGACAAGCTGGGGTTTAAAAACAGAATATCCCATAGATGTTGGCTCTGGATATTGTTTGGGAGTTATGGGAAGATGTGGTCAAGACGTTGACTCCATGGGATTCATGTTTATCAGCCCAGTTCAATCAGCAGTTCTCACCGATGTCGAGTATCCCACTCTCAAGCTGATGAAACCACAGGTGACGATGGAAGAGCTGAAATCCATCACTTACCAGAACGACTCCTCTGCCATACAACATCAAACAATTCACACCGAAAAGAAAGTGAGGAAACAATCTTCATGGTCAAAGAATACCAGCATTACAGCAGCATTTGATTTCGAAGTGAAGGCTGGGATTCCAAAGCTTGCAGATGTTTCTGCAGAATTCCATTTCAGTGTTGGAACAACAAGCACTTATAGTCAGGAGCAGATAGATGAGAGAAATGAAGCTCTGTCTTTCCCTTTACAAATCCCACCAGGAAAGAAGGTGGATGTCGTCATCACCATTGGCAAAGCCGTTTTTGACCTGCCTTACACTGGTAAATTGAAAATCACTTGCAAGAACGGCAGTGTTCTACAGTATAACATCAAGGGCACATACAACGGAATCACTTACACTGATATCAAAGTAGATACTAAAGAATCTGATCTGTGAAATTAAGACAGATTGGTCTTTCCTAGCAATGTATCAACTGTTTATCAACACTGATAATTTTTTTTTTCAAATGTTAAATCTGACAATCAATAAAAGCATAAATGAAAAATATTTAATAGTTTTATTTTATCGACAGTAATTGTTTCAGTTTAGGTCCTCAGTATAAGGGGATTAGTGTTCCATTTGGTTGCGAACTTGTTCCACTAAGTGCTATAATTAAAATAAAAAACATGTTTTTATTTCGCATAATGTCTCTTTTACAGTAAAAGTATACACCCTAATTACATGACTTTTTCTCTTAAAATTACTAACATTTACAATGTTCTTGATGAATATGCAAACTGTTTTAGTCTTTATGCTGCTTTTTAAAGAACATTATCATTTGAAATTTCACAGTTGAGGTATGATTGTGAGCAATTTAGGTTGTAAAACAAAATGTGAAGGTGTTTACAGCTGGTCAAAGCTTTATATGTTTTGACACCAGTTGTTTATTTATTGTAGTTAAATCAGGTAAAACCAAGTTTGCTCTTATATTCAGTATTAATATAACCAAATTCCATGATAACACAAAATGTTTGTGTCCGTTTAACATATTTATTGGAGTTTGAATAAAATCATATAAACATATAGAAGTTAGTTTTGGAAGTATCTAAGAAGATGTGTATTTGAGTCCATCAGTTGTCCTCAAAATCCTTCGTTCTCTGCTGGAAAGGGTTCAAATATGCAAAAGTTGCTAGAAAACTGATACATTTTTCAAGAACCTGAAGGATTTTTCTGAAGAACAGAGCTCAGTTTAACTGAACAATCAAGTGAGTCATGAACAACCATCACAGAACAAACAAACAGTCGTAGATCATCCAGGTAACGACACAGAATTAAGAACCAATGATTAACAAACATTTGAACGGCATCATTTTTATAAATTAAGATATTTTTTTTTGTCTTGTGGACTTTATGTAAACATCTTTTATGTAAAATATCTTACTCAGGACAGTACTAAATAAAAATAACGTAAATAACGTGACGTAAATTTAGCATAATCTCTCTTATTTTGTTAAAATTATACACAATCGTCAATGTCTGCCCCAGCTCTTCCCACAATACAATATCCAGAGCCGACATCCATGGGATATTCTTTTTTAAACCCCAACTTGTCATCATTGGAAAAAATTCTCCCCCACAACTGGTCTTGAATTTGATGGCCCCGAGACGTGTTCCTGCTCCGTTCCCCCACAGGGACAGTGAGGTGAAACACTCACCAGGTTTGAACGCATTCTCCTGATGTGGTCCAGCTGGTTCTCCAAAGGTTTCACTTCTCCCATCTGTAAGCCAAACCTTGACAGCCTTCACCTGCCATTCTCCCACCCAAACCCAGATCTTCTCTAAACTGGCACCGTTGTTCTGACCAGTAAATGAAAATTCAGCTCCACCATTTCCACCAATTTTTTCCATTGTTGTTGAGTAGGACATTTTTGAATGAAATAGATCTGAAAATAGTATCACAGAATTAGCATTAGCTGCTGTATATGCTTTATTACAATGTTTCCCAACCCCATTTCTGGAGACACAACAACAGTCTTAAGAGTCTTTACTAATTAGCTGTCTTGAATCAGGTCTGCATAGGCATAGGCAAACATGCAAATGCCTGATGCAAATGCCTTATTCGAAACAAAAGATTCGTAAAGCTTCGAAGCAGTGTTTTGAAATTGGCCATCACTAGATATTCTTGAAAAGTCGTTATTTTGTTTTATTGGCACACAAAAAGTATTCTCATCGCTTTATAATATTAAGATTGAACCACTGTAGCTCAAAGCTCAAACGTGCTGCATAAGACATGAGAATGAACCTCATTGGTTCTCGCACATCAAGCAAGCATGTGTTCGTTAATATTCTATTCAAAATTCAATTCAAATTTATTTGTATAGCGCTTTTCACGATACATATCATTTCAAAGCAGCTTTACAGAGAATGGATGTCAACATTACAATTTAAAGAAAGCAATTAGCAAATAACATAATTTAGTTAATTAATTTACAATCAGAGTTAGCAGTTTAACCAAAGTTAGAAGCACAGAGCTCCTGGAAAATAAATTAACAATTAGGATAAAGAATTAGGTAATGTGTTCATTAATGAATGTTTATATGTGAATGAAAGCTTATATTAAATCTGTTCATCATATAAAGTGATCAAATCTCTTCAGAAAATCTGGACCAAACCGCTTGATTCAAATGAATTAGTTGTATGATATCTTTATGAACTTTTTGATGCGTCCCATTGGTAGTTGCCTGGACTTTCAGTGGAGGGACAGTAATCTCTCAGATTTTATTGAAATACATTCATTTGTGTTTTGAAGATGAATGAAAGTCTTACGGGTTTGTAATAAGAATGAATAACTGATGACAGCATTTTCATTTTTGGGTGAACCACCTAACCATTTAAGAGCAGCCGATCTCATTTTAGATCTCAATCGATCTCACTACGTTTTAGAAAAATGTGTTTTTCTTTTCCAGATCATTGCCATTCTTTCAGTTTTTGACTTGATCAAATTTCTCAACTTTACAAAGTTTTAAATTATTAGTATTGCCATTTGTAATCTTTCCCAAAGATTTTCATCTTGGAATAAAATCTAATTTTAATTGTTTAATTGTTATAAAATGTTGACTCATCCCAAAAATGCACTGGTAACTGCAAGAGTGTTGATATTCTGTAAGTAATGCGACCAGAAAGTCAGTCAACAGTTATTGATGTTAGTTAACAGTATCGTTAAAAGTTATTATACTCTCTGATGTATAGGGATTAAATTGGGTCATGGGGTCTGGGGCTTTGTGCCGGGAATAGGCCTTACTGTATATGCAATGTCCAGCTGTTTTTGAGCGTCAGTCAGCTTAGTTTTTATGGTGTGTTCTATTGGCTCTAGTCAGATGCCATCATGGTTGTTTTGGGCCGATTAAGCACGTTGAATAGGCATCGGGTCATCGGTAAGAGAGAGAACTCTGATTGGCTGTTCAGCTTAGCAAACAAGTCAGTGCACAAGAATAAAAGTGATAAATGCGAGCAAAGTCCAGACGGTACAGACAGACGGCTTACCTAAGCCTTCGAATGCATGAATATTTTCATTATAACATGAGCGGACTGGATTGAAAAAAATTATCAGCGAGATTGATATTCAAAACGGTAAGCAAGCGCTTACTTATACTTATTACATAAGATATCAGTTAATAACAGTTAGTTAGACGCAGGCGCAGAACGCACATGCTATTTGAGTCGCAAAATTAGCTATTTTATTCAAGATAACTTAAAAGTAAAAAAAATTTAAAAATGTAACTTTTAAACCTTTTTGTCATCCTAACAACAAAATGAGCACTGTGTAATGGAGTGCATTAAAGCAGTGCAAGAATTTCAAAAAACTGGGGAAGGGACAATTTGGCCATTTCTAATTATTGGGGGGACTTGTCTCAATGTCTATGGGGGTTACTGCCCTGTTGCAAGGCGTGTCTTTTGGGTGAACCACTACGCTAATAGGGCGATTTCATTGGTAAGCTATTGCTTTTTACATAGCATTTTCAAAATGCAAGCTTTACATGAAATGCTGCTGTGTTTTCTGACGTTGAATTTTGAATATTAACCTAAAATAAGTTATGAATAGGTTTATGGATGTGACCGACTGATGCAATTTTAAAGGAGTTAGTTCACCCAAAAATTAAAATTCTGTAATTTATTACTCACCCTCATGTCGTTCTACATCCATAAGACCTTCGTTCATCTTTGGAACACAAATTAAGATCTTTTTGATGAAGTCTGAGAGGTTTATGTCCTTCCGTAGAGATCCAACTTAACTACCACTCCAAGGTCCAGAAAGGTAGGAATGTTGGAGCGGCTTTCAGATGCTCCAATAGAACTACTCGGGAGGGCAGGGTGGGAAAAAGGGAGAAATGGAGGACCGGGTCCATGGAGCAGAGGTAGACAGGACAGTGGGGGATGAGTGGATGACCAGGGTGGATCGGGCTGTGCAGACGGCCAGGGCGGATCAGACTGAGCAAAGGGCCAAGGTGGATCAGGCTGTGCAGACAGCCAGGGCAGATCGGGTTGTGCAGACAGCCAGGGCGAATCAAACCGAGCAGGCGGCCAAGGCGGATCAGGTTGTGTAAACGGCCAGAGTGGGGTAGGCTGTGCCAGCGGCCAGGGCGGAACAGGCTGTGCAGGTGACCAGGGCAGAACAGGCTGTATAAGCAGCCACCCTAGCGGATATAGCCCCTTTGCTCAAGATGGCGCCAGTGTGTATGGCCGGCCGTCTACTGCTCCTGGTTGTTTGGATGTTCATTGTGTTTTTATTGACTGTTTTAAACACCACAGACTCTCTATTGGTTTATGATCGCCAAACATTACTTAACATTTGATCGGCTGTTGAAAATACAGCGATCTATAATGTTAATCAGGGTGGAAAAAACAGCTCGCCCCCTCCTCCTCTCCTGTGTGGATTACCTGACTATCTTTATCGGATCCTATGCTCTCCCGGGAGGAAGAAGCGACTTAGACGCCGCATAAACGCGGTGGTCTATTGGTGAGAGCTCGCACCTTGATGGCGTTGTTTCCAGGGGCTGATGCCCGCTGGATTTTGTCCGAGCTTGGCGTGGATTGCTGCCGGTGTGTGCTCCGACGCTCCTCGGATTCCGCGTATAGGTGGCTGGTACCGGTAACTGTTGCTGGCGTGGATGGGCAGACGTCGGCCAACATTTATCGGCCTCCTCGTTTTAGAAGAGGTGGTGTGGACGTCTCTCTCCTCCGATCCTTTTATTGTGCACCTCCGTTGCTGGAAAACTCAACCCCAGTGAGGTTTTCCTTGGTGAATGCTAGATCACTAGCCAACAAGTCTTTTATTATGAATGACTTCTTCACTTCCAAGGACCTGGACATGTTGTGTGTGACGGAGACGTGGATCGGTGCTGGTGAGTCAAGTGTATTCTCAGAAGTTGTACCTCTGAACTGTACTTATTTTAACTCTCCACGGCCTACGGGTCGCGGAGGTGGAGTTGCAACAATTTTTAAAGAACATTTAAACTGTCGTCATCTGTCAGCTTACTCCTACTCCAGCTTCGAACTCAGTATTTTTTAACTAAACTTGAGTTTTCCGGTGCTGTGCGCGGTTGTATATCGCCCACCCAAATATAACAAAGACTTCATTGAGGAGTTTTCAGAATTCTTGGCTGAAATTATGCCAAAATATGATCGGGTCTTAATTGTTGGTGATTTTAATATCCATGTGTGTTGTCCTGCCAAACCCTTGGCTATAGCCTTTCTTAATCTGGTGGAGTCTTTTAACTTAACTCAGCTTGTGGCTAGTCCCACACATGTTTGTGGTCATATCTTAGACCTGGTTTTATCATATGGCTTGCCAATTGGTAATATTGAAGTCGGTGATGCTGTTTTCTCTGATCATTTACCTGTTTTCTTTGAGATGTGTATTATCTGTGATCCTAAAGTGACTGCTCCAACTCGTCGCCGCAGAATAATTGACTCTTCAACCGCTCAATCATTTTCAGTGGCTTTTAATGATATTGATGATGACTATTCAAGGTCTTCATACGGCCTTAACACTGAGGATCTGACTTCACTGTTCTCTTCAACTTGCCGTAATATCTTGGACACTTTGGCTCCTTTTATGATGGTTCGAGCAAAACCTAGAACTCAACCTTGGCTGAACGCTACTACTCGGACTGTAAGGCTTGAGTGTAGAAGGGCAGAACGCCGCTGGAAGAAGGATAAATTGCAGATTTCCTTTGACATTTTGAATGAGAACCTGCTTAAATATCAGAAAACTGTTAAAGCTGAGAAAATAAAGTACCTTTCTAATGTCATTTGTAACAACTCCCATAAGCCTGCTGTGCTATTTAGTACTATTAACTCGATTCTTAACACTCCCCAAGCAACCGGTCTTGAGCCTTCAGCCGAGATGTGTGAGAAATTGTTAGACTTTTTGATAAGATTGTGGCTGTTAGAGCTAACTTTTTTCTCCATACGACTTTTTCATCTATTTCCATTGAATGCTCTGCTGTTTTTGATCAGTTTGAGTTGGTGTCTCTTGATTCACTGAAAGAGACCTTTGTTAAAATGAAACCATCCTCATGCGGTACGGATGTTGTTCCCTTTCGTCTTCTTAAAGATTCATTTGATACCATCGGTCCTAAAATTCTCGCAATTATCAATAGCAGCCTGGATTCGGGAGTTGTACCCAAGTCTTTTAAACATGCGGCTGTGGAACCAGTAATCAAGAAATCTAATCTGGATCCTTCAGTTTTTGCCCATTATAGACCGATCTCAAAACTCCCATTTCTATCCAAACTATTGGAGAAGGTTGTATTCAGACAATTGAATTCATTCTTAGATTTACATGGTATTCATGAAGTGTTTCAGTCTGGTTTTAAACCACTACATAGTACAGAAACTGCACTGTTGAAAGACTCTGGTGACTGCGCTATCTTAATTTTGCTTGACCTTTCGGCTGCATTTGACACAGTTGACCATAACATCTTGATTTCACGGCTTGAACGATGTGTTGGTATTAAGGGTACTGTATTGGAATGGTTTAAATCCTATTTGGCTGATAGAACTTTTTCGGTTCATCTTGGAGACTATGTCTCCTCAACTGCCGCTCTCACATGTGGGGTCCCCCAGGGCTCCATTTTGGGGCCTATTCTGTTCTCCCTGTATATGCTCCCTTTGGGTCATATTTTTAGGAAATATGGTATTTCTTTTCATTGTTATGCAGATGACCTGCAAATTAATCTGCCCCTGAAACGTAAAGACACCTGTTCTTTAGCGCCTCTATTACAGTGTTTTGAAGAAATTAAGACCTGGTTGGCACATAATTTCCTTAATTTTAATGAAAAGAAAACAGAAGTGGTGTTGTTTACGCCAGGGGGAACCCATGATACAGTAGACCTAAACCTTGGTGAGCTGAATCCATATGTGAAGCCATATGTAAAAAATTTGGGTGTTGTTATGGATTGTGATTTTAAATTGGATAAACAGATTAATTTAGTAGTTAAATCATGTTTTTTCCAATTGAGACAACTCTCCAAGGTGAAACCCTTCTTGTCCTCTAAAGACTTTCAAAGAGTTGTGCATATTTTCATTTCAAGTCGCCTTGACTATTGTAACAGCCTTTATTTAGGTATTAGTCAGGCCTCTCTCTCTAGACTGCAAATGGTCCAGAATGCGGCAGCTCGCCTATTGAAGGGCACACGAAAGCGGGAACACATCACTCCCATTCTCGCGTCTCTTCACTGGCTACCTGTCCATTATAGGATTCTTTTTAAAATCTTGGTGCTTGTTTTTAAATCTCTTAATGGTGCAGTGCCAAGTTATTTATCAAATTTGATTAATCTGTATGCTCCGTCAAGAGCATTAAGGTCTGCTGACCAGTTGCTTTTAGCTGTTCCAAGGGTTAAACTGAGGAGCAGGGGGGACCGGGCCTTTGCAGGGGCAGCCCCGAAGCTCTGGAACAGTTTGCCTCTCTACATCAGACAGGCTCAAACACTCGAGGTCTTTAAATCTGGCCTAAAAACTTATTTTTATAGTCTGGCATTCAATGCCAT
Source organism: Opsariichthys bidens (assembly GCA_037194245.1). Taxonomy (NCBI): domain Eukaryota; kingdom Metazoa; phylum Chordata; class Actinopteri; order Cypriniformes; family Xenocyprididae; genus Opsariichthys; species Opsariichthys bidens. The sequence goes on along the minus strand of CM074280.1, from coordinate 28,164,855 downwards.
GTGAGAGCTGCTTTCTTTTATTGTTTTATTGTGTCTTAAGTGTTTTTTTCTTCTATGGTACTGACTGTTTGTTTTAATGCACATGTTTTCTTTTCTTGTCTTTTTGTATGTACAGCACTTTGATAAACACTTGTTGTTTTAAAAAAAGTGCTTTATAAATAAACTTTGACTTTGACTTTGACTTTGGCCACCACCCTGACAGATTGGGGAAAATAGTCACATGGATGCAGGCAGACAACAGTGGTAATCTCAGGGCTGACAGGGCAGACATATAATTTGGGACTGATAGAGAGTGCGGGATTGACAGACAGTTCGGGGCTGACAGACGATTCGGGGCTGAAAGACGGTTCGGGGCTGAAAGACAGTTCGGAGCTGACAGACAGTTCAAGGCTGACAGACGGTTCGGGGCTGACAGGCAGTTCAGGAAGGATGAGGTATAGGTGAATAGGCTCATTTGCGGACGTAGAGACCTCAAAGACCTCAGGAGATGGTACAGGAGTTGATTCGGGGGTTGCGGAAACACCCTCCAGGGCTTCAGAGACTGACCTGGGGCTTGATACTGTACCGGCCTCTTGAGTTGCAGTAATGGGATCAGGAACTGACTTGTGAGTATCTTCTTGAGCTGTACTGGTGTGCTCAGGAATGCCCTCATTTGGTTGGTCCAAGGCGGGAGTCGATGAGTGAGGGAATGAGTGAGGGAAACACAGGGATTAAATACAGACACTAATGACAGGGACACAGGTGAAGGACATAACCAATGATGACGAACAGCTTACGATAATTAACTAATAAGACAAATAAGGGAAACTGGATCACATGACAGGGCAGACAGATTGACAGGTAAACATGAAACATACAGAGTCCTTACAGTACTGCCCCCTCCCGGAAGGCGCGTCCTCACGCCTAACAAAGCACAAACTGGGAGGAGGGCAGGCACCCTGGAGGCCATGCGCAGGGGTAAGTCAGGTGGCCTCCAGGGTGGAGTCCAAGGTGACTGCCAAGACAGAGTGCCGGGTGGTGGCCAGGGTGGAGTCAGAGGTGACCACCTGGGTGGAGTCTTTCAAAACCACATCAACTCCTCCCTTAGATTTACAAATGTTCTCTGTTAGAATTCCAATGTATTATGATAGAGTTCTGAAGATAGATCTATTTGTTTTCAAAGTAAGGAACATGATATGGATGCCATTTTGTATAAATGATAATTAGAATTAGAGGTTGTGAAGAAAAGTCTGTATTTTTTTCTCAGCTTTACATTTGCATTTCTTCACTCAGCAGATGCTTTTATCCAAAGGGACTTACAAATGAGGAACATCACAAGCAAAAGCTACAGATGTTACCTGTGTTCAAGGACTTTTAGTTTAATATTCCTTTCTTGTTGCATCTGTGTTGAATATTTTGATGTTTTGTTCCTGTTTTCTTTGGTTGCCAAATATGTAGTTGACAAACATTGCTTCTAAAGTCAATTTTGAATCCTCATTTTTATTTGACAGGTTTTATGGTATATTGGGACATGATTTTGGAAACCTCAAAAGTTAAACATGGTCCTTTATCAAACTTCAAAATTTCATGCGTTTATTTATTTATTTCTTTATTACTAATGATGATGATGCACATTTCTGTGAAGTGCGAAGCTGTAGAATCATTTGCCCACACGCTTGTCCAGGTCTGATTCGAGATTCAATATGCACTTTACCAGTCAGTAACTTTAAGTCAGAAACAATAACAATCAAACAAACAACTAAAAACATTTCCTAAAATTGCATAAAATTATTTTTGTTTCATAGTCCATAAGTAAATGTGGCTACAGTTGGCCTTTACTCTCAAATTTGCTGATCTGAGGTCAGTTTTGTAGAGTGTGATGACTGATTTTAGGTAAAGCAAAAATTGTTTATAGATCAACATTTATGAGAAGACATTATTTAGAGTGTTGCTCCTCATACTCCATCAGAATTGCCCTCAGAGACGTTGGTTTAACCTTTATAAGTTCGCCGCACACTGTGCTGCAGACGGCATCTGAAGTTCTTGAAAACGGGGAAATACAAGCACCAAAGGAGCATTTTAAAGAGCATCTGGGGGGTCAGGGTCTCTCAACGGTTGATGGGCATATGCCAAACAAATGACTACACAAATAAAGCATTATTTGGAATCAATGTATTAAATCTTCTTCCACGATAATGAGAAGATTTTACCCTTTTACTATTGTAGGAGCCATTTTTGATATTAGGTTAATCCTACAGGGAGTGCAGAATTATTAGGCAAGTTGTATTTTTGAGGATTAATTTTATTATTGAACAACAACCATGTTCTCAATTAACACAAAAAACTCATTAATATCAAAGCTGAATATTTTTGGAAGTTTTAGTTTTTAGTTTTTAGTTTTAGCTATTTTAGGGGGATATCTGTGTGTGCAGGTGACTATTACTGTGCATAATTATTAGGCACCTTAACAAAAAACAAATTTATACCCATTTCAATTTTTTATTTTTACCAGTGAAACCAATATAACATCTCAACATTCACAAATATACATTTCTGACATTCAAAAACCAAACAAAAACAAATCAGTGACCAATATAGCCACCTTTCTTTGCAAGGACACTCAAAAGCCTGCCATCCATGGATTCTGTCGGTGTTTTGATCTGTTCACCATCAACATTGCGTGCAGCAGCAACCACAGCCTCCCAGACACTGTTCAGAGAGGTGTACTGTTTTCCCTCCTTGTAAATCGCACATTTGATGATGGACCACAGGTTCTCAATGGGGTTCAGATCAGGTGAACAAGGAGGCCATATCATTAGATTTTCTTCTTTTATACCCTTTCTTGCCAGCCACGCTGTGGAGTACTTGGACGCGTGTGATGGAGCATTGTCCTGCATGAAAATCATGTTTTTCTTGAAGGATGTAGACTTCTTCCTGTACCACTGCTTGAAGAAGGTGTCTTCCAGAAACTGGCAGTAGGACTGGGAGTTAAGCTTGACTCCATCCTCAACCCGAAAAGGCCCCACAAGCTAGTCTTTGATGATACCAGCCCAAACCAGTACTCCACCTCCACCTTGCTGGCGTCTGAGTCGGACTGGAGCTCTCTGCCCTTTACCAATCCAGCCACGGGCCCATCCATCTGGCCCATCATGACTCACTCTCATTTCATCAGTCCATAAAACCTTAGAAAAATCAGTTTTGAGATATTTCTTGGCCCAGTCTTGACGTTTCAGCTTGTGTGTCTTGTTCAGTGGTGGTTGACTTTCTGCCCTTCTTACCTTGGCCATGTCTCTGAGTATTGCACACCTTGTGCTTTTGGGCACTCCAGTGATGTTGCAGCTCTGAAATATGGCCAAACTGGTGGCAAGTGGCATCTTGGCAGCTGCACGCTTGACTTTTCTCAGATCACGGGCAGTTATTTTGCGCCTTGGTTTTTCCACAGCTTCTTGCGACCCTGTTGACTATTTTGAATGAAACGCTTGATTGTTCGATGATCACGCTTCAGAAGCTTGGCTATTTTAAGACTTCTGCATCCCTCTGCAATATATCTCACTATTTTTGACTTTTCTGAGCCTGTCAAGTCCTTCTTTTGACCCATTTTGCCAAAGGAAGGGAAGTTGCCTAATAATTATGCACACCTGATATAGGGTGTTGATGTCATTAGACCACACCCCTTCTCATTACAGAGATGCACATCACCTAATATGCTTAATTGGTAGTAGGCTTTCCAGCCTATACAGCTTGGAGTAAGACAACATGCATAACGAGGACGATGTGGTCAAAATACTCATTTGCCTAATAATTCTGCACTCCCTGTAATTATTTTATTATTGGAGCATGGGTACGTTTGTTAGATTAGGGTCCTTTATTTGTAGGGACTTTTATTTTGACAGGCGGTGAGAATTTTTGAATATAAAGATAGCCGCCTCTCACCTTTTCAAAACCAAAAAGAACATAGGAAGTTGCTGGAACGTATCAAGCATACAGTTCTTTACATCGATAATTGAATCGCTGTTAAGCACTATTTGGATATTATTTTCTTGATATTAAGTTTTTCCTTCTTTAACTACCACCCTGCAGTAATCAAGCAAAGGATACTTATCAACCCTTTGCTTGATTACTGTAGTCCATGCATTGTTTGCTACCACCAACCTGCTCACCGGCCCTGTTCATCCATCGGCTAGAACCCATCTCATCCACCTCAAAAAAGGTACAACTTAAGTTTCTATGGTTTGGATAGCTTGTCAAAGAAGTGAAGCAATACGTCCCAATTAAGAGTGGTCCACCATTATAACTGTTGTTTAATATTATCGTCTTTATTACTACTCTGTATACCAGACATTTCTCTTAAAATGTTTTCAATTTCACTGTCCCTCTCTTTCAATTTGCTCTCCATCTCTTGCTTTTGCTGTCTGGCCTCTTCCTCATACCTGTGTTGTGATGAATCCATCTCTTTTTGAGTGGTCATCTGGTCCAAGTGTGCTTGCTGCATTTTGCTCTCTCTCTCTTTTCATTCTTGCTCTCTAACACTCTATTTTAGGGTCTTTTAACTAGTTGCTTATTATCATGCATATTACTAGGATATTGGCTGTTTATTGATACTTATAAAGCACATATTAATGCCTTATTCTGCATGACCTTATTCTACATTCTTAATCCCACCCAATATCTAAACCAACAACTACCTTACTGACTATTAAGTAGTAAATTAGGAGTTTATTGATGGAAAAGTCATAGTTAATAGTCTCCACCGAGGTGTGGAGATCATGGAAGAAACCGGCCTCCTATAGAGTGCATAGTCCCCAGCTATTTCACTGTGCATCTATAGTTGGTCTAAAAGAGCATGGTTGTGGGTCGATGCCTAAGGTGGAGGAGACGCTGACAAGCTATCTCTCTCCCCAGTTGGCATCGGCCCTGAAGGCCCCGACATTGCCCACCAAACCTACAAGTCTGACATCCGCATTGGTGGGCAAGGCTTATGCAGCGTCTGGTCAGGCTGCAGCATGCCTCCATACTATGAGTGTGCTGCGGGCCTACGAGGCAAAACTGTTAGGAGAACTTAATGAGGGTGGGGGTATTAGTCCAGAGGCGGTCAGTGAACTTCGCCTGGCCACAGATTTCTCTCTCCGTGCCACCAAGGAGATGGCCAGATCTATCAGCCGCTCTATGGCAGCCCTGATGGCCACAGAGACATCTGTGGCTCAACCTTTGTGATATAAAAGAAAAGGAAAATAATTTTCTGATGGACGCTCCCATTTCACCTCCTGGCCTCTTCGGCCACATCGTAAATAATGTCGTCGAGAGGTTTCAGGAAACAAATAAACAGAATGCAGCTTTTCAGAAGCTTCTCCCATGCTGCTGTCAGTTCTCCGGGGCTGTCCCGAAACAACAGCCCCAATCATCTAAAGCCAGCTCCTCGCACCGTGCCACACAAAAACAGAGCGTGGCTGCTCAGGTTCCCCCCCGAGAGAAGGGGGACCGAGCCAGCGAGTTCAGCCCCAGCCTTCCAAGGGTAAGACGGACATGAGGGCCGTCATTACTGCTAGGAAGGCTGCGGGGAAGAGGTCCCTGTTGGGAAAGGGAGCCATATAACATGTACTCCCTCCAGACAGGAAGGCCGGGTTTTACAGCCAGTATTTTATGGTTCCAAACAAGGATGGGGGGTTGCGTCCCATCTTGGATCTGCAACATCTGAATATGTCAGTAATGAAGCTCAAGTTCAAGATGTTCACATTGAGGCAGATCGTGTCACAAATCAGGTCCGAGGACTGGTTTGTCACGATAGATCTCAAGGACGCTTACTTCCATATATCCATCCTTCCACAACACAGGAAGTTCCTGAGGATCGCTTTCGGGGGCGAAGCATACCAGTATCCGGTTCTTCCGTTCGGCCTAGCACTATCACCCCGCACTTTCACCAAATGTGTGGACGCAGCACTGGCTCCGCTGCGTCTACAGCGCATACGCATACTCAACTATATCGACGATTGGTTGATTTTAGCGCAGTCACGTCAGGGAGCGGTTCGGCATCGAGATGTCGTTCTCGCTCACATGGAAATGTTGGGGTTAAGGTTAAACGCAAAGAAAAATGTGTTGTCTCCAGCTCAGAGTACCACTTTTCTGGGCATGGGTTGGGACTCTGTTGCGATGCAGGTGCGACTCTCTCCTGCTTGCATAGAATCAATCCTTTCTACCGTAAACCGGATAAAGCTAGGCCAGCCACTAACTGTCAAACAGTTTCAGAGACTGTTGGGTCTGATGGCGGCAGCGTCCAACGTGATACCTTTTGGCCTGCTGTACATGAGACCCTTGCAGTGGTGGCTCAGGACCAAGGGGTTTTCTGAGAGGGGAAATCCTTTTTGCATGATCAAAGTCACACAGCGATGCCTACGGGCTCTGATTATGTGGAAGAAACCTAAGAAACCTTGGTTCCTATCCCAAGGGCCGATGTTGGGAGCTCCGTGCCGTCGCAAGATGCTAACGATGGATGCTTCCCTCACAGGCTGGGGAGCGGTCCTAGAGGGCACATCAATTGCCTGGAGATGTTGGCAGTCCTTCTTAGAATTTCCTCCCAGACCTCAGGGGCCACCATGTGCTTGTCCAGTCAGACAACACATCGGTGGTCGCCTATATAAATCATCAGGAGGGTCTGCGCTCCACTCTGCAGACTGACGCACCAGATCCTCCAGTGGGCCCAAGGGAAACTGCTCTCTCTCAGGGCAGCTTATATCCCTGGGACCCAAAATTTGGGAGCAGACGTCCTGTCGAGGCAGGGGCTGAGGCCCGGGGAATGGAGGCTCCACCCCGAGGTGGTGGAGCAAATATGGAGGGTGTTTGGCCAGGCACAAGTGGATCTGTTTGCGTCTCGAGAGACGTCTCACTGCCCACTCAGGTTTTCCCTCACGCATCCACCTCCGCTAGGGCGGAATGCTATGGTGCAGATGTAGCCGAGGCTGCGTCTGTACGCCTTTCCCCCGATCGCTCTGCTCCCAGGAGTTCTAGAGAGAGTTCACTGGGACCAAGTTCGGCTCATACTAGTCACCCTGTGCTGACCGGGCAGGGGATGGTTCTCTGATATAGTGGCCCTGCTAGACGGTTCTCCTTGGGAGATTCCCATCAGGAGGGATCTGTTGTCCCAGGCGGGGGGCTCGATCTTTCACCCCTGCCCAGAACTGTGGAAGCTGTGGGCTTGGCCTCTGAGGGGGCCCAGCTCATAGACTCGGGTCTGTCGACTGAGGTCGTCAGCACCATCCTTCATTCCAGAGCTCCATCCACGAGGAAGCTGTATGCTTAGAGATGGAAATTATTTGTTTCCTGGTGCAGTGGTCATAAGTTGGACCCTGTTAGCTGCCCGGTTGGTCCAGTACTTGAGTTCCTTCAAGAGAGATTCACTGCAGGGCTGGCTCCCTCCAATTTAAAGGTTTATGTGGTGGCCATAGCGGCTTACCACATTCCTTTGGGTCTTTGACATAGACAATATATGCTTGAACAGCGACGAAGGCCACGTTAGGCCATGTTAGGTCTCATAGATACTATAGACAATATAGGCTTGAACGGTGATGAAGGCCACGTTAGGCCACATAGACAATATATGCTTGAACCGTGACGAAGGCTACGTTAGGCCACATAGACATGACAGCCTTGAACAGTGACAAACCCACATTAGGCTACAAAGACACTCTAGGCTTGAACGGCGACGAAGGTCACGTTAGGCCACATAGACAATATAGGCTTGAACCGCGACGAAGGCCACGTTAGGCCGCGTAGACAATATATGCTTGAATGGCAACAAAGGCAATGTTAGGCCACATAGACAATATAGGCTTGAACGGCGACGAGGGCCACGTTAGGCCACATAGACATGACAGCCTTAAGCGTCGTCTAAGGCCACGTTAGGCCACAAAGACACGATAGCTTGAACGGCGACGAAGGGCCTGTTAGGCCATATAGACAATATATGCTTGAACGGCGACAAAGGCCACATTAGGTCACATAGACAATATAGGCTTGAACGGCGACAAAGGCCACGTTAGGCCACATAGACAATATAGGCTTGAACGGCGACAAGGCCACATAGACAATATAGGCTTGAACAGCGACGAGGGCCACGTTAGGGTACATAGACATGACAGCCTTGAACGGCGACAAAGGCCACGTTAGGCTACATAGACAATATAGGCTTGAACGGCGACAAAGGCCACATTAGGCCATGTTAGGTCACATAGATACTATAGGTTTGAACGGCGACGAAGGCCGTGGAAGGCCACATAGACAATATAGGCTTGAACAGCCTGAGTGGCTGCATGAGGCCACCTAAGGAGTCCACGATAGTCGCAGAAACATGAAAACTATAGAGACAAACTACTAAATTAATGATTTCATAAGTGAGAGAACGCACACCACCACCAGTATTTGCATAAAATTACCTTAATTGTAACTTGAGAGAGCTTGATGAGCTTTTTGGAATCTGGTCTTATGTATGATTCAATAGCAGAGGAAGACCATCTTCCCAGGGGCTTGATGGCTGATGTTGAAATTCCTCGGCTGCAGTGGTTGCTACCCCATTTCTGAATGAAAGGTCAGTATGTAGAAGGGGAGAAAGGTTGAGGCATCCTAGAACAGTAGCTAATTGAGTCTTGAACAAGCTTTACCAAACGGTTCTCCAATAGAGAGAAGTTAACAGTAGTTCTAAATGAACTTTAGATATTTATTCATGGAAGAAGGGACAGAATTTGTTATTAACTTTAGAAAAAGTTAAAGTGACACCAGATCCTTTGGAGTCACTCTGGAGTATTTAAGGAAAAGAGTTAAGAAATTAGGTGAACAGCGTAGATCAGAGAAAGAAAGCCCACAAGCAAGACTGAATGTTTAAATTCTGTGGTAAATTCCCCGGGACACCATAAAGCCATAAAAGCATGGCCTCTAGCTTAGTATTGATACTTTGCAGAATAGACAAAGTGATTGGCAGGCGTTAACTGAAGGTTTACAGGAGGATTCGGCTAGCCTTTGGGTGGCCGACAAATAGATGGAATGGAAAAAGACTTGGGATTAAAGTACCTTGCATAAAAATGATGCCTGCTAGCAATCTATGGATGGATGAAATTTAACGATTAAGGTTATCATAATTAGAACAAGGAGGAATAGCGGTCGTGATCGAGATGGGAATAACAGGAAGTCTGTAGTGTAAGCATTGAGTGTGGAGGGAGCAAGCCTTTTACATATAATGTCTAGCTGAATTAAGCAATTCAACAACGAAATCTGATCGTTGAAAAGCCAGATAGCGAGAGAGCACTGAAACATTAATGGGAATTGATGGTTAATTTTTTTTTTTTTCAAATTGTGTGTACTCACGTCTTTCTTGAACAACATTCCTTCTGACGATCATTCATGTTTATTTCATGCTATAAATGAACTAGAATGAAGAGATAATCAGTTCACAGAGCCGTTGAAGAATCTGTCACAACAATTAAAGAGCCCCTATAAGTATTTAGTGTTTAACAGCTAAGAATTACAGTATATTAAATATGAAACAGTTTCATACGTTGTCAGTGTTAGCTCCATGATGTATTATCACTCCATGAGAACATGAAGTGTGGTGTGAGAGAGCATGTTGTCGGGCATGCAACAGGGCGGATTTTGCGAATTGCACAGGCTAAAATCTTTCGGCTACCAAAATGACGGACAGCGGTTCGGTGTCAGTAACAGACCAGACTATACTCGTATTAAAAAAGGGAAGGAGGGGGCAGAATGGCTTGTTATTTTAAGAATACCACAATCACAGTAAAAACCCCGTATCGTTGGTTAAAGTCTGCCATCTTTGATAGGTACGACCTAACTCATCCCTCAGATCTAAAAAGCTTGACACAGAATGTCTCTGTAAATGCTAAAAGGATGACAAATTCTGCGAATGAGAGGTTCGTCGCAAACTGGGATCAAAAGTTGAGAAAAACTGCCTCATAACCGCGGTCAACCATAAGTCTGTCAACTGCAGGCGATGGAAGCAGTAAAGTAGCCAGGTTAATGACCTTACCTAGGATAATAGATCTGAGTTGGGGTGACATCATAATTGCAGCAGGTGAGACAAAACACTTACCGAACTCTTGAGCTGGTGCGGCAGGGGAGAGACTAAGATTTGACGTTGCAGTTGGCGCAGAGACGTCTTGAAATGGCATCTGGATTGTGTGATGAGAATTTAGAAGAGTAGATGAGGTCGAAGCCACAGACTGTTGATTGCTTGATCCGAGAGGAGTAGGGAACATCTTTGTTTTGATTAATGCAATTAGGAAGAATGAATGAATTAACGTGCTGTAAATCCAAAGATGCGATTGAGAGCTGTGCGCAAACTAACATGGCGGTGCATAGAGCTCAACTAACGCGATCATTATAAGAGTGTTTAAACAGCAAAACACGTCCACTTACACGTATTTGACAATCAGAATGTCAGATATTTCATGCTATAGACCTCAAATTTGTTAATATTTTAAGGAAAATGAATAATCAGATCATTAGTCATACAGCGCTATTGTGCTGCCGTGTGTCACGTAACAAGCAATGACGCGTCGCCATAGAACAATAAAGTAACACGTTCTGAAAGATGGTCGCCTTGGAAAAACTCACGCTGGCCGCCCAGCCAGAATATTTTAAACTTACGTGTGAAAGGGTTAACAGTCTCTGAAAGGCATTGAACAACTTGGATGAGCTGTGAATTTATGTCCTCCGGTTCAGATATCCATGCAGCAGCGGCACTGAATGCATGTACTGCAGACGCACGGAAGAGGAGATGCAGGACGAAATCTTCATCGGAATCTGAATAATCACAAGCGGCAAGCTTATTCAGAGACATGGTTGGGTACTAACAACTGAACGTGTGTTAGTACCGATCTTATATACTACAAGTGTTGGATAATGATTGGTTAGATCTAAACTCAGTGACGTAACATTTGAGTCTTCCTGGCAGATCTTGCGCTAGAGCTTTCATTTTCCTGGTCGTGACGTCACCCGCCTCTGACGTCGAGTCACGCCATTGGACGGATTTCACATGTGCTTCATGAAGCACGCACGCAAAGCGTTCCCATTGCGTCAAACTTTCGACGCAGCGTCTCGTTCTCTCTCGGGGAACCCAGGTTACAGTCGTAACCGAGACGTTATACCTGTGATCAAAGCAGAATTTTCAGCATTACTCCAGTCTTCAGTGTCACATGATCCTTCAGAAATCATTCTAATATGTTGATTTGCTGCTCATGAAATATTATTATCAATGTTGAAAAGTTTCTGCTCAATACTTTTTTATCCTTTGATGCATAGAAAGTTATTTAAAAATAAAAAATAAAATAAATAAAAATATATATAAATAATATTTAAAATAAAAAAACCTTTATAGCATTATTAAGGTCTTAATTGTCACTTTTGATCAATTTCATGCGTGTTATTTATTTATTTGTTTATTTTTATTCTTACTGATCCCAAACTTTGGAATGGTAGAATATACTTGCAGTTATCCAATTATCTCCAACTAATTAAAAAAAAAAAAAAACATATATGTTCATGTGTAATTGCAATTCAAAATTGAATTTTGAAGTTATTTTAAATGATTGCTGTATTTATATTTTGGATTTTAGTGCAGATTTGTGTTTGGGTTTGCAAATGCATTTTGTGAGTGTGCTTGTGAAAGTAATCCTGTGAATGTTTGCATGCTGAACCAATTTTCTGTATAGTTTGCAAAACGTAACTATTTTAATGTGCCACCATCTGTTTTAAATAACCTCGTGGTAACCAGAAAACAAAATCTTGACAAACTTTTTTTTTTTTTAAAAACAGCTGCAATATATTTCCCTGTTTAGTTTCCCTCGCCAAGATAAAGTGCAGCAGCGACTTTAAATGCTTCAGAAGTGAACAGAGACTTCACTGTGCAACTTGCATTTCATGGCGACTTCTCAATGTACAGAGAAAAAAAAAATCTGGTTTAGAATTAGATTTTTTTAAACAGTTTCAATTTATTCAATTATTTCCACATGTTTAATAGTTTTTTTCCTAGATTTGAAATTAAAGACAAAACACTCATTTAGTAAAGTATAAGCTTTATCAGTAATACTGTAAAACAAAGTCTCATTTGTTAACATTACTTAATGCATTCGCTATAACATGAACTGAAAAAGAGCAATATATGTGTTTAAGAATTTGTTAATGTTACATCACAGAGAGTTAACTAATGTTAACAAATACAACTATGGATTTTAGAAATATAGTAAATGTAAAAATGATCATTCACTAGGATTAATAAATGCTGTAGAAGTATTATTCATTGTTGGTTGATATTACAGTTAATGGTAACACTTTACAATTAGTTAAATATTAGTTAAAGTATTAACTAACATGATCTAACCATGATCAATACATTTGTTACTTACTAGTCTTCGTTAATGTTAGTTAATGAAAATACAGTCGTTCATTTTTTGTTCATGTTAGTTCACAGTGCATTAACTAATGTTATGTGAAGGAAATTTCAATATTGAGGGGTTTTGTTTTGAATAACGTGTGATTTTTCTTTCCTCCGCTATTAACAAATTCTTAGGATAGAGAACAGCAGCTGCAATGGTGACGGGAGCCTAAGGGTGGCATGGGGAGGGGGTTAATTGGCCCTAATTCTGTTGTAAATTTATGACCTGAGGCCTAAAGGGTCATCCTGTTTTAGGTGTAGGCCTTTTGTCATGGTACAGTGTCTTTTCACTTTTCCGTGTGTGGAAAAGTACTGATGTTAAGAGTTGTCACATTGAAAGGAACAAGGGGGGTATAAAAGCTGGGAGAACCCATCCTTCTGAGTCCCACTCTGCAGAAACCTGTGTTGCTGTATGACTGTTTGGCCTTTCTTGCAAGAAATAAATTCTTTATAAAGACAATTTTCTTTGAGTTTGTCTCTTAAGCGTTATGAGTGAAATTTCTGTTAACAAGATTTTAATAATGTTTAAGTAAATGTTGAAAATAACATTAACAAAGATTAATAAATGCTGTATAAGTGCAGTTCATTATTAATTCATGTTAACTAATGAACCTTATTGTAATGTGTTACCCAGTTAACTAATGTTAACAAATGAAAACTTAATGTAAAGTGTTGCTACTTTTTCAAAGAATGAGAGAAAGAAAGAAAGAAAATACAATCTGCATCTTACTCATTAGTCTAGTTTACCTTTCTACATTGGACTTTTCATATGCTGCAATATATTAAAGGAATAAAGGCCTAATCCTGCAATAAAACTTCTGCATTACATGTTTTGAGTTTATCTTTGTGCGTGTGCCGTGCAACATTCTCAGAGCAAAACAGATGCCAATGACACACTTCCTGTGCAGCAGCCCGTTTTATAAAAATACAAGGATGTATTTTTCTTTTATTGTTTTTTTTTAATCATTGTGTTACAAAGGGGTATGTGACAATGTGGGTATAGATCCAAGTGTAGGCTTTATTAACAATGAGAGCGTAGTCGTACAGGCAATGGTCAAACAACAGCAAACAGGAACAGCAAAGGACAGGCAGAATCGTGGTCGTAATACAGACAGAAGGTCGAGACAGGCAGCTTATAATCACAGTCCAGTAGAACAGGCAAGGATCAGGACATTTAGCAGAAATCAAACAACAGTAGACAGACAGGTTCACGACAGGAAGACATAGACAGGGATAAATGCTCAGAATTGCACACTGTGGTAAATTCAAGACCTCGCAACATGTACTGAGCAGGGTGTCTCTTAAATAGTCCATGTAATGCACTACAGCTGGCTGAAGTGATCATTGCTAAGGTATGGGGCTTCTGGGAAATGTAGTGTGTTTGTATGTGTGTGTCAGTATTCTGGTGAATTGTGAGAAATGGAGTCCGATGGTGTGGCAATAGTTCAAGGTAGAGTGCCCTCTCGTGGCTGTTAAAGGGCACTCCAGCAGAGAACCCTGACACATTGTAGTCTGTATACAATGTGAGCAGTTGACTTGTATATGTTTTTTTCTGAGTTTAGTATCAGCCGCAGCAGTTTAAACACCAGTATCTGCCATGGCTGATCAAGAGGCTCAAGAGGACCCGGCCCCCGCCCCAACTCCTGCCGTTCACCCCAAACACGTGTCCTACCGCGGACGCAGAGTAGAAGCCAAAATCACCTCTAATCTACAAGAGTGGAAAGTGGAGAAGTTTGCGCCCTTCATAGCAAGGCTCATAGGACCATCACTACTCAAGGGTGAGAATCAGAAAGTCTGTACTTTTTATCTTCTCAAACAGGAAAAAAAAATGTAGGGCGGGGCTTGATTGTGTCTATGGGGAATTGATTAGGTGGTTGTGGTGGATCTCATGTGAGTGACAGGTTGCCCCGTCCTCACGCCAGTAAACACATCATCAGAAAATAGGAGAGATGTAGCAGAGCGAGGGAGGGCGAGATATATTAGACACATGAATTTTGATGCATGTGGATAAATCATTTATAATAAACACTGCAATATTCCATGAAACACAAAACATTTCCATTTTGATTTCACGGTAACTTGATGTAATGTAAGAAATATAAGGTAGAAATGTAAATTCTGGCAGTGTCGCTTACATTTGGTGTGGCTTTTAATAAATCATATATTCAGAATGGCTGAATTTATTATTGCAATACAATATCATATCATAATTCTTGGCATTTTTGTCTGTGTAAAATTAATCTCGATTTTGTTCCAAGTAAGAGAAATAATTTAAAAAAAGGGATGTCACTCACTTAAATATGATGTCATAATGATCACACCATTGTCAGTGACGTTATCGTTAATTAAAACCTAGAATAAAGCTAATATAAAAATTAGATGAAAAATTAGAAACTGGAAAAAAGTAAGTAGTAAAAATGGGCAAGTACTATACTAAAACAGAAATAAAGATAAATGAAAGCTAAATAGAACTATTTCCAAAAAAAGACAAATGAATAAAAAAAGCACAAACAAAATTATAAACTAAAATTAAAATAAATATAACAATATAATTGTCAGGCTGCATTGGAGGTAAACTCACAAACACGAAGACATATAATTGCAATAGGTAGTTTTAATTGGCTAAATTGGCTGATATAAACATTACATGCACAAAAAGGTGAAAATCAAAAACTGTGTCTGAGTGACATCTAATTTATTTTATCAGTAATAATTCATGCAGACACACTTGGTACCATTTCTTCAGAATGACCCATATTTTAGAAGTTTGCAACAGTAAAAGGAAAGGCTTTGTTTACTCAAATATCAGCTTATCTTGTCTTAGCTAGTTAAAAGCCCTCAACTGAAAAGACCATTTCCTCCATATGTCCCCATGATAACATTTATTGCAGGAAACGCACCACTTTTATCTAGTAAAATCTTGGCATTGTCATCCTCTTCCCGTCAAACCCTCAGAGATAAAGAGTTGAAACACATCCTCTGTGAAAGGATCATGCCACTGTTTTTGTAGTTTTTAAAAAAAATAAACAAAAAAAAATGCTAATTTATGGCTGAGCCTTTAATGTGCTAACAGTTCTTTTTCTGTTCCTCAGAGTTTCTTGATATCTGGGATGTCGATGTTCTCAAACGACCTCAAGAGGTCAATAAACAAGAGCACCACACGCACCTGTACTCCAGCGACCACCTCATTGTGCGTCGGGCTCAAGAGTTCCAGATCAAGATCACCTTCAATCGGCCCTACAAACCGGCCGAAGACAAGTTTGCAGTTGAGTTTGTCATAGGTGAGTCTGCAAAGAATTCAAGTGTACTTGAGGCTGAGATGTCTTTCCAGTCTTTCCCGAGGTGGACAATAACGAAGTAGTTTAATTTCATTACTCTACAGATATTTCAAGTTTTACTTCAGTACATTCCAAAGCATACTTTTTATGCCATTTCATAAAAGCATTTCATTCCTCACTATATTTCAAAGTAAAGAAATTGCCCAAGAACATGAACGAACTGATTCTTTCCATTGAACCCTTTGAATTGGTTTACAAATCACACTGAACGATTGATTAATGAATTGGACTGTCCCTATCATCGCTTTTACTTTTAATACTTAAGTACTAAAATTAATTATTAATTAATTAAAAATTAATTCAATAAAATCAATTACCTTTATACTTGTACTCAAGTAATATGGAAAATATTGAAAATGTGTACTTATACTTTTATTGGAGTAATATTTTATTACACTCTAAAAATGCTGGGTTTGTTTCAACCCATGTTTTTGTCAAATATGGACTGCATGCATTTGTTAGTTTTATAAAAGCCTCATTTTTTCAATGAGTCAATTATTTATGAGTCTAAATCGAGCGTTGTATAAATGAGTGCATCTACATCTCTCTCAAATTGGTAAACCAAAGTCTTTCAATGTTTTTAAAGCATACTAAGGTATTGGCATTGATGGTTCCATGAAGAACCTTTAACATCCACGGTGTCACAGAGGCGAACTCCGTGATTCCCTCCGGCAGAGGGCGCCCTCGCCCGAATACTGACACATGCACACACTTTTCTTCACTACATTTCCCATAATCCCCGTACCTCGGCACTGATTGCGGTTCCAGCTGCAACCCATTGACAGACAGTATTTAAGACTACCCTGAACTCGAAGTCAATGCAAAGTCTTGTTTCCTTTAGGTACATTTCTGAGCATTATTTACCCGTGTTTGATTTTCTGTTGTTGACCCTGTGGATTTATCGTTTGTGACCCTTTGCTGCCTGCCTCTTTGACCTGTTTGCCTGTTTCTGGATTTACGACTGTTTTCTGCCTGCCCTGATCTCAGCATGTTCCCCGGTTTATTGGATTATCTCTGTCTACCCTGTTCTCTGGCCATTTACCCCCTTGACTGTTTGACTACGTCTTTGTTAATAAAAGCTTGCAAATGGATCTCAACCGAGTGATGAGTCATTACACACAGAATCTTTCCATTTAGTTTCTTTATAGTGGAAAAAGTTTCTTTAGATTTTAAAAATTCTTCACACTCCGAAAAAAAGGATCTTCTATGGCACACTCTTTTGGAACCTTTATTTTTAAGAGCGTGCATGTTTTTTTTGTTTGTTTTTGTAAGCTTCCTTCTGCTTAAATCATCAGTTTCCCCCTTTTGCAATACCTAAGAATTATTTAAAGAGGCAAATTGTCCAGCACAGCGATTAAATGCAATTAACTGTGCATTTTCTGCATGTATTTGACCTTGTAATTTCACAAGAGATGCCATTGTTCTGCAACTTCTGAACACCATCATCACTTTCCCTTCTCGTTGGCACACTTCCCTTTAGTGGCAAAACCTTGTGCACTTCTCATTTTTTTCTTGATAATATTTATCACATCCAGTTATACGTGCATTCGGGCACTGATATTTAAAGAAACTGAGCACACGACCTGAAGGAAGTCAAATTGATGACTAGTTACGCAAGGTGATTTTGCCGTTTATCTGAATAATGAAGCTCTCTAGGGGTAGTCGTGGCCTAATGGTGAGGGAGTTGGGCTTGTAATCAGAAGGTTGCTGGTTCGATTCCCACGCTGGCAGGAATTGAAGGTGGGGATTGTGAATAAACAACACTCTCTCCACCTTCGATACCACGACTAAGGTGCCCTTGAGCAAGACACCAAACCCCTAATTGCTCCCGGGCGCTGTAGCAATAGCAGCCCACTGCTCCAGGTGTGTGTTCACTGTGTGTGTGTGTGTTCACTATTCACTGCTGTGTGTGTGCACTTGGATGGGATAAATGCAGAGCACAAATTTCAAGTATGGGTCACCATACCTGACAATTCGTCATGACTTTCACTTTCACTTTTACTTAATATGAATTATTTGAGTGTGATCTGTTTTAGGACCGAGTCCTCAGTACAGCCAGGGCACCTACATTCCTGTCTCCCCTACTGCGGAGAGACAGAGTCTATGGAGGGGTCGGGTCATAGAGACCAGCTACAATGTTGTCACGATGGGCATCACACCCTCACCAAAGTGCATTGTGGGAAAGTACATGATGTATATCGGTGTGGAGACGCCCCAAAGAATCCGCAGGACCAGGAGGGACCCGAGCACGGATGTCTACATCCTTTTTAACCCGTGGTCATCAGGTTTTAAATTTCTTTCTTTCTGGAAGAAGATATATATAAGCACTCTTTTTGAAACATATGGAGTGTCATTGCACATTGTGTGCATATGTAAAAAAGAAGATGTGAGGCATGATAACTGATGTGTCTGTCAAAGCTGATGCTGTGTTCTTGGATGACGAGGAGGAGCGTGAGGAGTGTGTGATGAACGAGCTGGGGATCATCTATCAAGGAACATATGACGATGTGTCCGAACGTGCCTGGAACTATGGACAGGTGTGCATCACACTTCTTTAAGTTCTTTAAGGTGTTTAATTGCACATATTTGTCTAATGTTCAACAATAACTGACTGCCTGCATTATCAATTTATTAAACACACTTGGGACCAATATAATTTTTGTGTAAAACAGTTATTTATTATTATGCATGCACTTTTATTAAAATATTTGCTAATACTGACAAACCAATAATTAGCTTAATGATATGGACAATAATTAATTAATGACCAATATTAAAATGTTGGTAACACATTAACTAACATGAACTAAGAATAAACAATACTTCTACAGCATTTATTAATCTCAGTCAATGTTAATCTTAACATTTACTGCATTTTTTTAAGATCAAAAGTTGCATTTTTTAACATTGGTGAACACTGACAATATTTAATATAGTAAATAGTAAAATTATATTGTTCATTGTTACTGTTAGTGTTAGTTAATGCATTTGTAAATTGTTACTAAAATTCTATTCTATTTGTCTACATAATTTTTTTTTAAAGTTTATATACTACAAGTGATTATGTACAGTATGATGAGCATTTATTTTAAAATTGGCTAAAATTAAATGCACTCAATAATGTTATTAAATATCGGTATTTTTAATTATTAACATTAAGTGAGAGTTGATATGTGATGACAAAGGGATGTTGTACATCCTTGTTAATTATCACTAAAAGTCTGTAATAATATTTTTATGTTTATAAATAGAAAAATGGCAATATTCTGTATTTTGTTTGTTTTGTAGTTTGAGTTTGGTGTCCTTAATGCCTGTCTGTACATTATGGATAAAGCAGAAATGCCGCTGTCCAACCGTGGTGATGTCATTAAAGTGACCCGCGTGGCCTCGGCCATGGTGAGAAACTGAGACACTTGAACCACAGAAACTGCAGCTACAGTTTCTAAAACACTGACTGACCTGTACGAATTTCTTTGTTCTGCTGAACACAAAGGAATATATTTGGAAGAATGTTTGTAACCAGGCAGATCTCACTCTCCATTGGCTACCAATTAATTTTTATTCCTACTGTGGTAGTTAATGGGGGAGAGATCGGCTTGATTACAAACATTCTTCCAAATATATTCCTTATATTACAGAATATATTACAGAATTTTCATTAAATACTAAAAAAGTTTATCACGTATGCTATTGGCAAAACAACAAATCTGAACTTGTTGATGACCTCACCTCTTCCCTGGCTCAAAACAGCTGAACACCTGTAATGACGACGGTGTGTTGGTGGGAAACTGGAGTGGAGATTACACATACGGCGTCCCGCCGACGTCCTGGACCGGCAGCGTGGAGATCCTCCTGCACTACGCCAGCAGCAGGGGAACGCCGGTCTGCTACGCCCAGTGCTGGGTCTACGCTGCCGTCTTCAACTCCTGTGAGAGCTCACTTCACCAGGACAAGACATTAATTCAAAGGTCACATGATCGGCAGTATTAATACTGAAGTTCTGTAATAACTGACTTTAGAATGTTGCAACTGACCAATCAGAACTGAGCATTTCAGAGAACCGTGTAATACGATTAATTAGCATCTCCTTCTTTCCTACAGTCTTGCGTTGTCTCGGGATCCCCAGCAGGGTCGTGACGAACTTCTTCTCCGCCCACGACAATGATGGAAACTTGAAGACTGACATCATTTTGGATGAAAACGGAAAGGTGGACTGGACACGCACAAAGGATTCCATCTGGTCTGGGCTCTTTTATAGCCTGCAATTTAACGATACAATTTTTTTATTAAATATGTAAAAATATTATAATATATTAAAATTTCATACTACATGTCATGGGAACACATTTGGCAGGGTAGAAATAAGAATTTCAGTTTCACAAAACGTGGTCACTCATCGTTTTTTATATGGCACAAGTATTTACACAATTGCATTGCATCATGATGGAGTGTGAGTTTTCATTGACCGTTCGAAAAGACCAGCCCCTTTTAGTTACTGTTGCTACGTATGACGAGCCATGCGCTCTCACGCCACACATCATGTTCTCACGAAGTGAAAAATACATTGTGGAGCAAAGAGGACACTGACAACGCGTCGACAGACAAGACAGAGGTTACTTTTGATAGGAAACGGTTTCATATTTAAAATATTGTAATTTTTTTTAAAGAAGTTTAAACAATAAATAGCATATAGTGTGTCTTTAATGTTTCGTGGCAGATCGCTGTAGCTCCTTCAAGCGGCTTGTGAACCGATGATCTCTTCATACTAGTTCATTTATAGCATCAAATAAACATGAATGAACATCAGAAGGAATGTTGTTTCAACTGCGGAAAGACGTGAGGACACACAATTTTTCAAGTTCAAGTTCACCAACGTTAATCTGCTAACTCCCCTGACTGCTTTGTCGGACAAAATGGCGGATTCGGGTTATGATTGGTCAGATCGCCTGTCATTCAAACTGCCGGCAAAGGGTCAATTGACACTTTTCATTCATTTTATTTCACTTTAATTTGTACAAGGGCTTTTTTTGCCCAAATTTTTAGGAGCATTTTTTGTTCATTTTGGTGGTATTTTGACCTCAAGGCCATGTAAATCTCTGCAGGACTACTTGTTATGCAGTAGATGACTTGCTTTATCTTCATCTGCAGGAATTATCATTGCTGGAACGAGTGCTACATGGCGAGAAACGATCTGCCTTCTGGCTTTGGAGGGTGGCAGGTTGTGGATGCTACGCCACAGGAGACAAGTGATGGTAGGACATAAACGCACACACACTATCTGTTTGTTGTTCTGTGATGTTATTGAGGCTGTTCTTCTGTCAGGTATGTTCAGGTGTGGACCTGCATCAGTAGCTGCCATTAAACACGGGCAGATCTGCTACCCGTTTGATGCCCCTTTTGTGTTCGCTGGGGTAATGCAAACCATATGAAAAATTCCTTTTTGCATTTAGAGAATCACTGTAAAAATATGTTCATCTATCTGTATCACTGTTCCTGCAGGTGAACAGTGACGTGGTCTTTTATCGTAGACATAAAGATGGCACTTTGGACGTAGTGAAGGTGAATTCCTCTCACGTGGGCCGCATGGTTTTGACCAAAGCCGTGCTGCACGATGGACGTCGAGACATCACCAATCACTACAAGTTTCCTGAAGGTGAGAGAAGTTGCTCTTGGATATAAATGTCAGATAATCAGGATTGACTTCAATTTTAAAGCTTTATTTCCACAGGGAGCCCAGAGGAACGCCGTGTGGTGAAGAAGGCAGAGGAGTTCGGCTGCCAGCGGGAGAAATCCTCTGTTTCTAAGGGTGATGTAGATGTGGAGATCCTTAGTCTGGATGTTCGCGTAGGGGACAACTTTAACGTGACACTGCAGTTTAACAACCGCAGCGACCAGCGGCGCAGCGCAGACGTGTACATCACCGGGACTGTGGTGTATTATACCGGAGTCCCGAGCGCCGAGGTTGTGTTTAATACACCCAAAGTGAAATTAGAGCCACTGCAGAGTGAGTAAAGTAGGAGAGAGTAGGGCTGGGTACACAAATTTCTCAATTCAAGTTTGATTTGATTTTGATATTGATTCATTTGGATATTTATCAGTTACAGTACATGTCAAGGAAAAATAAAATAATGAAAAAACTAATGCGGTAACTGTACCGGGATTCGTCGGTTGCTACATTAACATTAAAATTAAGTTAAAATTTACACCTAATTTGTATACAAACATTTAAATTAGACATAATACAATTTTTATAGTAGAAGTAATGTTATAGTAATAATGACATATATATGCTTCTTCTCCCATTAATTTTTTGAAACATAAACATTTACACAGTGGATGTCATAACTAAACAAACATACATTAAGTTTTGAAGAGCTAAAAGAAGTAAAAAACATATATAATGAACATGTAAAATAGTGCATATATTTAGCAAAATACTTCTCTCTAGAGTGTTTTTTTTTTCTAGCTAACACTCTAAAAAAGTGGAAAATGGACGAACCCAGCGATTGGGTTGTTTTGACCCAGTGGTTGGGTTAAATGTTTGCTCAATGTGCTGGGTAGTTTTATTTAACCCAACTATTGTTTAAAAATAACTATATGGCGGTCTTAAAATGAACCCAAAATAAGTTGGAAATTAAAAAAATCACAAATAATTACTAGAGGCAAGAATAATAATCAAGGTGAACATTTATTGATAAGCAATAATTTAAAATAATTTAATAAATGCAGATTGTTTAATTATTATTATTCATTAAACTTATTAATAAATGTTCATTTCCAACACTTTAGGTTCATTTTAAGCCAGCATCCTACAGTAATTTTTAAATAATTGTTGAGTTAAATAAAACTAAACTAGTGGGTTAAAACTACCCAATTGCTGGGTTTGTCCATTTTCAACCCAACTTGGGTTGTTTTTAACCCAGAATTTTTTTAGAGTGAACTATCAAGTTTATGGAGTTTTAACGGCTCTTCTGAGGTAAATGTAACATTACCTGGTATATTGTTCTCAAGCCGTATTTCCGCGGTTGAACACTGAGCGATTCGCACCAAGCGGTTCATTCATGTTTATTTTGTGCTGTAACTAGTAGTAAAGAGGAAAACATGTTTAGCTTGAGGCTACATAGATCTGTCACGCCACATTAAACTGTGCGCAAAAACTGTATTTCTTTTAAATTTCATAATACAATTATCAGAATTTAAAAACTGAGACTTTGTTTCAGATTAAAAAGTAACAGCACACAGCTTATTGCAATTTATTGGTTGGTAGGCACGTTTTGGCCACACATCAACTGAAAACAGCACTGACAAAAAGTCATTTCTTGTTATTTAAGAAATGATATCGGTACATAGAAATGAGATTTGACTAAAATCGAGAAATTGACATTTTCAACCCAGCCCTAGAGAGTGTAATATGGTTGATGCATCAAATTGCATTAATTGCTTCCCCTGCTGGCGATAGATAAGGAGGAGAAAGTGTTGGTTCGTGCTGAGGACTACATGCACAAACTGGTGGAACAGGGAAACATAAACTTCATCACTACAGGAAAGATTAAAGAGACGGGACAGATCATAACAGCGATGAAAGTCATCTCAATGCACAACCCCAAACTCATTGTGAAGGTCAGACTTTGTACATTATATAATATATATATATAATACTGTATATCCCAGGGATCATACTGACAAAATGTTTGAATGGACTTTGAAATTTGAAAGTTGCTTTTTGATAGTAAGTAATTGACTCTGCTGCCCTCTCTGGTAAATTAGAGACCCCCTCATGCCTCTTGTTTCTCTCTCTCTTGGCTCTTTGCGATGTTTCTCTGTAGCTGACCGGTTCTCCAAGAGTGAGTGAGGAAATGTACGTGTCTGTCGAGTTCACCAACCCATTTAAGGTCAATCTGGAGAATGTGGACCTGCGTATGGAGGGTCCTGGAATCATGGCCTTCAAACGCAAGCAGTACAGGTGAACACTGTCAGACCGACACCATTACATCAAAATTGTACACATCTGTACATATTTTTTAAATGCGATACATACAAGTAAAATAAAATACATATAAGTTAAAATCGCCCTAATTATTAGTGTTGAGAATAGTGCAGTGCAAAAAAATATATATATAATTTTTGTAAGAGTGAAATGTGAAATTTCACATCCTTAATTCAAGGTCATGGGTTTGATTCCCAGGTAATGCGTGAACTACTCAAATGTATACCTTGAATGCAATGCAAGTTGTTTTAGATAAAAGCCTCTCCCAAATGCATGAATGTAATGTAAGTCTGTACTGGATGTTTTGTGTCATTGTGACGTGTGTGTGATGTGTTTTTCAGTCTGATTGCTCCAGGCACTTCTATAACGTGGACGGAGACATTCAGTCCCCGCCGGGCCGGCTCTACTAAACTGATGGCCAGTCTAGACTGCGCTGCTCTGAGACAGGTGTATGGAGAGGCTGAGCTCACCATTAAACAGTGAACATCACAAAGAGTGAAGCTGAGAAACAGACATCTGTAGTCTTTGACCAAAGAGAAATACCATGTAAACTCCAGCAAAGCATGTACTCTATAAACATACTGGAGCATTACCAGTGTGTCGCAGCCCTTGGCTTCCTTAAAATGAGGCAGAGAGTCTCTAACGGGTGCAATCGGTCTTATTGTTCCTGGAACCAGCACAAGCACCGTGAAAACTAAAAGTAAACACACAAATACCTAATTAATAAACATTTGCCATGAATTTACAAATAAATCCTCACATTCTTTGCAATGCATCGCAATACATCTGTACAGGGAGTGCAGAATTATTAGGCAAGTTGTATTTTTGAGGATTAATTTTATTATTGAACAACAACCATGTTCTCAATGAACACAAAAAACTCATTAATATCAAAGCTGAATATTTTTGGAAGTTTCAGTTTTTAGTTTTTAGTTTTAGCTATTTTAGGGGGATATCTGTGTGTGCAGGTGACTATTACTGTGCATAATTATTAGGCACCTTAACAAAAAACAAATTTATACCCATTTCAATTATTTATTTTTACCAGTGAAACCAATATAACATCTCAACATTCACAAATATACATTTCTGACATTCAAAAACCAAACAAAAACAAATCAGTGACCAATATAGCCACCTTTCTTTGCAAGGACACTCAAAAGCCTGCCATCCATGGATTCTGTCAGTGTTTTGATC
Organism: Opsariichthys bidens; assembly: GCA_037194245.1. Taxonomy (NCBI): domain Eukaryota; kingdom Metazoa; phylum Chordata; class Actinopteri; order Cypriniformes; family Xenocyprididae; genus Opsariichthys; species Opsariichthys bidens. The sequence goes on along the minus strand of CM074280.1, from coordinate 28,139,918 downwards.
TGTTCACCATCAACATTGCGTGCAGCAGCAACCACAGCCTCCCAGACACTGTTCAGAGAGGTGTACTGTTTTCCCTCCTTGTAAATCGCACATTTGATGATGGACCACAGGTTCTCAATGGGGTTCAGATCAGGTGAACAAGGAGGCCATATCATTAGATTTTCTTCTTTTATACCCTTTCTTGCCAGCCACGCTGTGGAGTACTTGGACGCGTGTGATGGAGCATTGTCCTGCATGAAAATCATGTTTTTCTTGAAGGATGTAGACTTCTTCCTGTACCACTGCTTGAAGAAGGTGTCTTCCAGAAACTGGCAGTAGGACTGGGAGTTGAGCTTGACTCCATCCTCAACCCGAAAAGGCCCCACAAGCTCATCTTTGATGATACCAGCCCAAACCAGTACTCCACCTCCACCTTGCTGGCGTCTGAGTCGGACTGGAGCTCTCTGCCCTTTACCAATCCAGCCACGGGCCCATCCATCTGGCCCATCATGACTCACTCTCATTTCATCAGTCCATAAAACCTTAGAAAAATCAGTCTTGAGATATTTCTTGGCCCAGTCTTGACGTTTCAGCTTGTGTGTCTTGTTCAGTGGTGGTCGACTTTCTGCCTTTCTTACCTTGGCCATGTCTCTGAGTATTGCACACCTTGTGCTTTTGGGCACTCCAGTGATGTTGCAGCTCTGAAATATGGCCAAACTGGTGGCAAGTGGCATCTTGGCAGCTGCACGCTTGACTTTTCTCAGTTCACGGGCAGTTATTTTGCGCCTTGGTTTTTCCACACGCTTCTTGCGACCCTGTTGACTATTTTGAATGAAACGCTTGATTGTTCGATGATCACGCTTCAGAAGCTTGGCTATTTTAAGACTTCTGCATCCCTCTGCAATATATCTCACTATTTTTGACTTTTCTGAGCCTGTCAATTCCTTCTTTTGACCCATTTTGCCAAAGGAAAGGAAGTTGCCTAATAATTATGCACACCTGATATAGGGTGTTGATGTCATTAGACCACACCCCTTCTCATTACAGAGATGCACATCACCTAATATGCTTAATTGGTAGTAGGCTTTCCAGCCTATACAGCTTGGAGTAAGACAACATGCATAACGAGGATGATGTGGTCAAAATACTCATTTGCCTAATAATTCTGCACTCCCTGTATATACACAATGCACATTAAATGACCTTTACCGTTATTTAAAAATAGCACCACATATAACAATAATTTGCCAAGGTAACACAAAAAACTTTCCTGATACAAAATATACAACGAAACAATTTCCAATAAACTCAATGTAAACATTTACATCTTTAAAGGTTTTCCGTCTCATACATTTGAAAACAACAAATACACACCTCGCTCCGCTCACCAAGGGTGCACACTTTAGACTTGCTGCTTCGTGAGTAAGCCGCTAGCTTGATGATCTCTGGACTAAACAGCACCCAAATGTGGACACAAATAAAGCAACTTAACAAACCACTTGAAAAAACTGTAATTATTTAACTATGAAAGGTTATAGTAAACAGCACTAAGAGTACACAACCTGAGTTGACTTACATATATCACTGAGCTTCTGAGGCAAGGGAAATGTGATGAGTGAAACTGTTGATCAGATCAGGGTTATAACTGTGACTGAATTAACTCTAGTGGCCACTTACACAGTGCATTATATTATGTTTAGTCAAAAATAGTTATTACAATTTATACTTTCATGTATCCATGTGTTTTCTTTTATGTATTAATTCTGTATCACACAGAAAATAAATGTTTTTCTTGACCATAAAGCTTAAGAGGAAGAACATAAAAAATACACATTTTATTCTTAAAAAAAAAATTCCACTTTGCAGAGGTGAGTTATTTTGTCATTAATTAACGTGGATTAGACGCTATGAAATTTGCTACTATGCCCTAAAAGTATGTGCTCTTTTTGTGAACAAAAAGTACATACTTTTGAGTGTGTAGCAAAAGAGTAGACGAGCTTTGAGACATACTATCACGTCTTTGCTCTCTGTGGCATCCTTGTCACCGTAAACTGTCCTGTCAATCATCTAACATAACACGGATAACATTAAATAAATATTTTTTATCAGGTTAAACTGATTATAAGTCACTCAAACCTTTATTGAAACATCTCACCGTCGATCACACATATCCGCCATGTTTTGTAGTTTTTTAACACTTAACTCGTGTTTGTAGTTCTGAACCGAAACCTCATCCAAAGTGCAATGTGTTGTGGGCAATATCAGTGCACGGATCCACACTTCCAAAACCCACCGGAAATAGTAGACCATCCAGGAACTTTTGGCATACTGTTTTCAACTTACTATGTTTTGGGACACACTTATTTTAATTTTACATACTATGGGATGGATAGTAAAGGAATCGGGATGCAGGGTTACTTCGTCTGATGAGAGTCTGAAGTCACTTTACTATCCCAATACTATGGCTGTCCCTCCAATGACAGCCTACGCAATTACCACTTTCAAGCCCCAGAAAAGGAGTAAAGACATCATTAAAGTAATCCATGTGACTTCAGCGGTTTAACACACAATACATAATTTGCTACTTTATATACTACAAAATATTAATCTCCAAACAGGCTACATTTCTATTATTTGACTAATTGTTAAATGATGTGTGTGTTAATAAGTAACCAATGTGGCTCGGGTAAAAAATTAATCACTGTGGTACGTCTGGTCAGGACGCAATGAAGATGCCCATAGGTTTCATTGAGGATTTATTATGTAGGTGTATGGGTGTGGTAACATAATGGTATTCCAGAAAGCAAGGTTAACATACCGTCACATATACCCTGAACTCTCGGTTGATTAACCCAAAAACGCATCAGGGATAAAGTTCAGGCAATCCAGAGTATGTTCCTCGTTAACACACAAGACATTCTCAACCGAGCGACGAATCGATGATTCACCATGGAAACAGACGCTAAGAAAAAGCTTGTCGTTCTACTTCCTTCCTCTGCGCAAGTAGGTGATTTTTAATTAATATTTCATGTAGATATACAATGTTTACATATTTAAAACTAATCATGATAAGACTCTGGACTCTTGGAACAGTGGCAAGGAACTCTTAACTTTACTGAGCACCGAGAGCATTTTCTCTTGTGGCTTTATTTCCATTGTGTTGCGGCTCGTTTCCGTTCTGTTGTGAACTTATGTTTGCTTTTTAAATTTCGTTGTGTTGTGCACTACTGGGCCACCGTACTCTGGAGAGATACTGGTTACAACAGTAAAGAAAGGGAGAGCATGCACTTTATTACAGTTAGTCGAGTTGTTTTACAGATAAAAAGTTTACCAGTTTATTAAGCAACCCCGGAAAAGGCATTACTGTTAGTTGTAACGAGAGTTTTTGTGTAATTCGCTGTGTATGTTGATGAAACTGCAAGGGAGAAAGAGAGTTTATGGATATGATTTCAATGGACACTTCTTGTTATTCAACTCTTTGATTTTATGGAGTGAATACGGACACTTCATCTTTTGTGTGATGTACAATAAACTTCAAAATACTCATCAGTAAAGTTCTGGCCATCATTCGGAAGGGGTCCGCTATGACAGGTTTGTAATAATAGTGGATGAGAGCAAGATGACAACATAATTTATAACTGTAATTAAACAAAACTGTACTTGTTCTATCTGCGAGCAGCATAATTCTTTTGCTCTGTAGGCATCATTTGTCAACTCCGGTTTGAACTGAACACTATTGCCGACATTTTCTGACATTTTCAGTGCATGAAGTTGTCTTGTTTGTTTGTTGCATGAGCTCTTGAAGCCCCGCCCTCTTCTTAAAAGGAGGAGCAGCTTATTTGCATTTAAAGGGATCCCTTCATCAGAAACGCAGAATCCCTGGCAATATTCAAGAGACAGCTGAAAACTCATCTCTTCCGTGAACACTTGATCCCCTCATAAAAAAAAAAAAAATTAAAAAAAAAAAACCTTTCCTTCCCTTTTCCCTTCCTACTCTAGCTTATGGTACTGAGCAATGTATGAAACTTGTATTTTGAGCACTTCCTGTGTTATTTGCCAATTCATGAAGAATCGCTTGTTTGTTTTCCTCACTTGTAAGTCGCTTTGGATAAAAGCGTCTGCTAAATGACTAAATGTAAATGTAAATGTAAAATAGTGTTTTTGCTCACCCCCAAAAACCGACTATTTTAACATGTTATAAAAAATTATCTGTGGAGTATTTTTGAGCTAAAACCTCACATAAATACTCTAGGGACATCAGAGACTTAATTTACATATTGTAAAAAGGGGCATAATAGGTGCCCTTTAAAGGTCAAATCAAATAGAAATAGAACATTAAAATTGCAAGTTAAAGTTACAACTACTCAATGCAACCAAATTCTGTGAGTATGCTGTACAGGTCTGGTATAAGGAATGTTTTTGCTCATGTAGCCGAAATGTCCACCCAAAAGAGAAAAGTGTTGGTCAGCAAGAAAAACACTAGAGGGAATGTTATTTGTTACACAGGGTATATTTAATAAGTTGTAATGTTTTTATTAAATGTCAAATTAAACACATTATTATATAATCTGTTTCTAGAGATTGTTTTTAAGTGATTGCACAAAGTATGAAGCAATATGAAGATATGTGTATTGATATCATATAATATTATTTGAAAACAAATGTTGAGTACATATATTTCCCCTTAACACCCAAGCAAATTACAAGTAGATGTAAATGTAACTGATATTTGATTGACAAAATTAGAAGTAAAATGAAAGAACTTGACATCACAGAGCAGATTCTTTAGTATCTACATTGATATCAGTGTAAGTGACTCCTCTGTATGTGCCCTTGGTTGCATACTCTAACACACTGCCGTTCTTGCAAGTGATCTTCATTGTGCCAGTGTAAGGCAGGTCAAAGCTGGCTCTGCCAATAGTGATGTCAACCTCCACCTTCTTTCCTGGTGGCACTTCTATATCGGTAGACACAGTTTCTGTAGTCTCATCTGTCTGCTCCTGACCGTAAGTGCTTTCGAATCCAACGCTGAGACTGTATCCTGTTGTAACGTCTCCTAACACTGGAATCCCAGCGTTCACTTCCACACTAAATGCTGCAGTTATGCTTGCACTCACAGACCATGAAGATTTCTTGGTTATTTTCTTTGAGGTTTCAATTTTTTGTTTTTGAGTGATGGAGGACTTGTTCCTGTAATTCATGGATTTGATTTCTTCCACTGCCACCTTTGGTATCAGTTGGTTGATTGTGGGATAGTTGACATTGGTGAGAACTGTTGATTGAACTGCATTGAGAAACATGAATCCCATGCTGTCAATGTCTGCCCCAGCTCTTCCCACAATTCCCAAACAATATCCAGAGCCGACATCCATGGGATATTCTTTTTTTAAGCCCCAGGTTGTCATCGTTGCAAAAAATTCTACCCCACGACTGGTCTTGAATTTGATGGCTCCAAGACGTGTTCCTTCGCCGTTCCCCCACAGGGACAGTGAGGTGAAACACTCACCAGGTTTGAATGCATACTCCTGATGTGGTCCAGCTGGTTGTCCAAAGGTTTCACTTCTTCCATCTGTAAGCCAAACCTTGACAGCCTTCACCTGCCATTCTCCCACCCAAACCCAGATCTTCTCTAAACTGGCACCGTTGTTCTGACCAGTAAATGAAAATTCAGCTCCACCATTTCCACCAATTTGTTCCACTGTTGTTGGGTAGGACATGTTTGAATGAAATAGATCTGAAAATAGTATCACAGAATTCACATTAGCTACTGTATATGCTATTTATTACAACATTTCCCAACCCTGTTTCTTGAGACATAACAACAGTCTTAAGAGTCTGTACTAATTAGCTGACTTGAAAACATGCAAATACCTAAAAGTCGTTATTTTGTTTTATTGGCACACAAAAAGTATTCTCGTCGCTTTATAATATTAAGATTGAACCACTGTAGCTCAAAGCTCAAATGTGCTGCATAAGACATGAGAATGAACCTCATTAGTGGGGGGTCTCAATGTCTATGGGGGTTACTGCCCTGTTGCAAGGCGTGTCTTTTGGGTGAACCACCACGCTAATAGGGCGATTTCATTGGTAAGCTATTGCTTTTTACGTAGCATTTTCAAAATGCAAGCTTTACATGAAATGCTGCTGTGTTTTCTGAGGTTGAATTTTGGATATTTACCTAAAACAAGTTGTGAATAGGTTTAGGGATGTGACTGACCCATACAATTTTAAAGGAGTTAGTTCACCCAAAAATTAAAATTCTGTAATTTATTACTCACCCTCATGTCGTTCCACATCCATAAGACCTTCGTTCATCTTCGGAACACAAATTAAGATCTTTTTGATGAAGTCTAAGAGGTTTATGTCCCTCCGTAGAGATCCAACTTAACTAGGCTACCACTCCAAGGTCCAGAAAGGTAGGAATGACATTACAGTTCTGCAGTGGTTTAACCTCAATTTTATGAAGCGTCACAAGTGCTTTGCTTGTGCAAAAAACATAATTTGCCACTTTATTTACATAAATATTGATCTGCAATGTATGTTCACGAGAGCTTCCCAATGCATGCATGTTGTGTTCAGACTCACACGTACTCAATGCACGTGCGTGAGCGCATGCATTTCGTGTTCACGGGAGAGCTGACTTTGTTACATGAACACGCCTTGGATAATATTATTTTGTAAATAAAGTGGTAAATTGTGTTTTTTTTTTGTTTGTTTGTTTTTTGCAAAAACAAAGCACTCACATCACTTCTTAAAATTGAGTTTAAGCCACTGGAGTCACGTGGAGTACTTTAATGATGTCATTCCTACCTTTCTGGACCTTGGAGTGGTAGGTTTGTTGGATCTCTATGGAGGGACAGAAACCTCTCAGATTTCATCAAAAATATCTTAATTTGTGTTCTGAAGATAAACGAAGGTCTTACAGATTCGGAACGACACGAGGTTGAGTAATTTATGAGAGAAATTTCATTTTTGGGTGAACTAACCCTTTAAATTGACACATATTGATCATTCTTTTCCTAAATCTAACCCCAAACCTTTCCCTAAACCTACCCATAATATTTGGAAACTAACTTAAACATATTTTGACCTTTCATTTCAAACAATCAAAAGACTAATACCTGTTGAAATTAAAGTTAACAGGTAAATTTTGCATACCAGATGCATGTAAAAGATTACTTTTGAGGAAAAATAGCACGCCAAATGAAAGCATTAACTCATGCTATAGATACACAATGCCAGGAGATCAGGTTGCGAAGTATCATGCAAAGTATTAGAAGCTGTTAGTTACATCCTACATGAAAAGACACTTACATGGATGACTGCAGTCCAATGATGTTTTTCCTCAAGATCAGCTCGTCTGGTCAAAGCAGGAAAAGTGATATTTGTTTGGTCAGGCTGCTGCTTAAATAGGGCCTCAAAGGGGACAGGCAGTACCTAAAACACACCCTGAAACAATGCAATCTGCAATATATCTCTTTGTATATGAAAATAATTTTTTCAGCACACATTAATAACAGACTAAGAGCATGTTTGTTCTTGAAACTCCCATTTAATGATTGACTGAACTATATAATTTAGAAAAAGTTGGGGATCTGAAATTTAACACTATTATTTCTATTATATATAGTTGCAAAATGCTTATGAGTATCGGCTAACTAGTTTCACTGATCAAATAATCATTAAAAATACTGTAAAATTGCTTACATTCAAGAGTTTAATTAACCAAAAATAGAAGAACTGATACTTTTGGGTGGTTTATTAAACATTAAAGTCTTTATCTACTGCCATTGTATTTGTAATGAGGGGGTGCGTGACAATGCGGGTATAGATCCAGGTGCAGGCTTTATTAACAGTGATAGATCTATGCTGCCTTCAAAAATCGATCAGATGACGGCGTCTCATGAGACAGGAAATGAAGCTAACACTGGATTCGGACATGCCTTGATGCCTTCCTACCTTGGAATGCGTCCTCCGATGGCGGCATTTTTAGGTTTCGGACACAGCCAAAGTGTTCTCATAACTTATTATATATGACTTTTATATTGTGGATGGGATTGCAGTACCCTGGTCTGACAATACTTATAATTTTTGATATGTTGTCACGTATCTGCCCTTTCTTCCACTACTAAATGCTGTACATTAAAGGGATGGTTCACCCAAAAATACAAATTCTGTCATTCATTCACCCTCATGTCACTCCAGACCTGTATGACTTCATTGACCCCATTGGCTTCTACTGTTTGGGGTAAAACAGACTTTAATGACATATTCACAGAATATTCATTTTAACCCTGTGAACCATTTTGTTATAAATAATGCAAGTTATCTGCATTAACTTGCTACAATGCTACAGCAAGTTTCTCAATTGATCTTCTCTGAGCTTCAATAATGTTTAGAGCAGTTATGTTCAAACCTGCTCCTGAAGAGCCAATGCCTTATAGATTTTAGCTCCAACTTGCTCTAACACACCTGCCTGGAAGTTTCTAGTGATCCTGAATACCTTGACTAGCTGTTCAAATGTATAATTGAGCCAAATTGGACAGTGGTCCTCGATGTGGAAGACTGGATACTGGTCTGGAGTTATGTTCAATTCTATATGGTTTTAGGCCACTATTTGGCCATCCGAGACAAATTTTCTGAATCCTAAAAGATGATGCAATTAGTGAAAAAACAACAAACCACCACTTGCTCCACACATTGTCTTTATGTTATTTTCAGTTTTCTTTTCGAGAGAAGCCACAATCAAAATTAAAGCTAGAGTTTGCTAACCACCATTTTTATCCCGCATGTAAATGCAGCTGACAGTCACTGAACGTGCCACGGATTGATGATGTAATTATTTAATTATTATGTAATTATTGATCCTACAGTGATATGGCTTACAGCAGGGATCATGTTTGTGCAGTGTCGTAAAGGACAGTGTGTACCCGGGTTTAGTCAATTGAGTTAGTTAGTTAGTTTATTTCATTTATTTAACAGGGACCGTGCCAGAGTTAGCTTAAAAAAGGGCTGATAAAATATCACATATTTGATTTTTTAAATTTTGAGAGGTTTAAAGAATGCTAAATGTTGTACACTCTCAAATATTAACATGTACTGAGTTCAAACTTTCTGCTTTATGTTTTGTATTTTATAAAATTGAGGTTAAACACACTGGAGTCGCATGGATTACTTTAATGATGTCTTTACATTTCTGGGGCTTGAATGTGGTAGTTGCATAGGCTGTCAATGAAGGGACAGAAAGCTCTCAGATTTCATTAAAAACACCTTGATGAATGGAAGTCTTACGGGTTTGGAACAACATGAGGGAGAATAATTAATGACAGAATTTTTGGGTGAACTAACCCTTTAAAGGCGTCTGTGCCTTCTGTCTGGCATTTGTATGAAAACACAAAATAGATGCTTTTCCAGCATCAAGATGGATAGTTCCAGTTGCATTTCCACTTGAGCATGGTAAGGTATGGTATAATTTCGGGAAAACATCGGGCCGGATTTCCCAGCAAGGTAGTGATTCAGCCCTGCTGGTGGAATGTCTCTAGTGACATGATGATGATTTTCTAGTTAAGTACAGTATTTTTGTACAATGCATTTTTTTTTTTTTGCTACAATGAACACTATGCTCGCCAACTCATTAAAATGAATTTACATCAATATATTACTTGTAAAATATTATGTCAGTAAATATCTTTTATAGCTGTAGTATGAGAAATTTTAACTTCCTATATGTGAGCAAACTGGTCAAAGCTTACAAGACAGCTTTATATTATTATAATAAATTAGGTAAAACCTAGCTTTTTGACCTTAAATCCAAAATATTATGATAAAATGCTCTTTGTAAAATGTTTTTTGTAAAATTCAATCGTCAGAGCCATACAAATGTTGATTCAAAATATTTTAAATTATGACTTGGCTACTGTTTAATGTATTCACGTGAAAATAAATTCAAACATATACAGTGTATTATTATAAAGCAGTACTCAGTTGAAAAATAATAGATCAACATACAGAATACCATTCTTTTAATTAACACCAAACAATTTTCATTCAAAACCACAGTAACTCCTCCCTTTAGATTTACAAACTTTCTCTGTTAGTATTCTAAAGTATTATGATATAGAGTTCTGAAGAAAGATAAATTTGTTTCCAATGTATGAAACATGATGTGGATGTCATTTTGCATAAATGATAATTAGAAATAGTGGCTGTGAAGAAAAGTCTGTATTTTTATCTTAGCTTTACATTTGCATTTCTTCGTTTAGCAGATGCTTTTATCCAAAGTGACTTACAAATAAGGAACATCACAAGCTAAAGCTACAGTTGTTACCTGTGTTCAAGGACTTTTAGTTTAATATTTCTTTCGTCTTGTTGCATCTGTGTTCACTATTACCATGTTTTCTTGGCTCCCTTAGTTGACAAATATTGCTTCTAAAGTTAATTTTGAACCCTCATCTATATTTGATAGGCTTTATGATATCTTGGCACTTGAATTTGGAAACATCCAAAGTCTTTTTTCATAGTCCATTTTCAAACTTCACAATTTAATTATTTTTTTTTTTGATGATGATGATGATGATGATGATGATTATGATGATGCACTGTTCTGTAAGGGTGTGAATAAAGGTATTTTGATGAGCAGTAGAATATTTTTCACATTGCTTGTCAGCAGTCAGAGAGGCATTTTACAATCAGTAACTTTAAGTCAGAAACGGGGGGGGGGGGTTGCCTAAAATTGCATGAAATTGTCTTTGCTTCATGTTCCATATGTAAATATGGCTAAAGGCTGGCCTTTACTTACAAGTTTGCTGATCTGAGGACAGTTTTATATTTTTCTCCAAGTGTGACGATTGATTTTTGGTAAAGAAAAACTGTTTAAAGATCAGCATTTACGAGAGCATTATACTGTTCATGGTCCATCAGACTTGGTATGTCTGCCCTCAGAGACATGGTTTGACCTTTATAAGTTCACTGCACACTGCGCTGCAGACGGCATCTGAAGTTCTTGAAAACAAGGAAAAGTCTAAAACGAACAATCAAAAGTCTTTGTTGTTCACCGACAGCTGATTTCACCTCTGATTCTGGCAGTGTCAGAAGATTTGACACAGTCCTGAAGTGTCCTACAGAACCCGACACCATTAGGGAACCAACAACAAACCACCACTTGCTCCACACATTGTCTTAATGGGGTTTTTTTCTTCAGTTTTCTTTTTAAGAAAAGCCAAGATCAAAATTAAAGCTCGAGTTTAGTGTTTGGTAGCCACCATTTTCATCCCACATGTAAACGCAGCTACGTTTCATGTATTGATGATGTTAAACCCTGGACAAGTCTTCTTGCACGTGTCCGTTTTTACTGTGTCTTGACTGCTGTACCGTCTGACATTATTAACAGCTGAGGTCCTACAGTGTGACATGGCTTACACCAGAGATCATGCTCGTACAACTCTGACAAGCAACAGCCGTAAAGGACTATTATAAATCATACAGTGTGTACCAGGTTTTAATCAATTTATTTAGCTTATTTTAATTTAGTTTATTTCATTTATTTAACACAATTACAGTAACAACACAGATGTTGTGCCAGAGCTAGCTAAAATGACACAATCCATCGCTGTTGTAACAGACAGAGCACATCTCCTTTTTGCAAAGACATGAGTGTCAGCCCCCTGCCCCTGTGCAGTGATCTACCATTCGAGAGACTCAGACCCCAGCTTTAGGCCTATGAAACCATCCCCAGGCATGTCGAGTTGGGTTCTGCAGACTATAGAATGACGCTATTCGCTCCAATTCACTCTCAAGCCTCCTCACTTCAGGGGTGTGATCCAAACTTTGGTCAAGGACAATGATGCTCATATTCTCTGAACTGCTGGCGAAGGGTGCCGTGGAAACAGTCCCAACAGCGCTCAGCAAGTCGGGCTTTCATAAGCAAGTATAGTGCATTCTGATGCCCTGCCCAAGTAAGCGATGCACTCGCACCCGGCCATGCGCGTGATGTAAAAGAAAACGTGATTCATCAGGTCAGGCCTCCTTCTTCCATTACTCCGTGGTCCAGTTCTGATGCTCTTGTGCCCACTGTTGGCTCTTTTGGCAGTGGACAGGGATCAGCATGCAGCCCCATACCCAACAAACTGCGATGCACTGTGTATTCTGACACCTCTCTATCAGAACCAGCATCAACTTCTTGAGAAGTTCTTCTTCGCCAAATTTCTGTTGGATCGAACCACACGGTCCAGCCTTCGCTCCCCATGTGCATCAATGAGTCTTTGCCACAGATGACCCTGTCGCCTATTCACCACGCCTCCTTGGACCACTTTTGATTTATACTGACCACTGCAGACTGGGGAACATCCCACAAGAGCTGCAGTTTTGGAGATGCTCTGACCCAGCCGTCAAGCCATCACAATTTGGCTCTTGTCAAACTCACTCAAATCCTTACGCTTGCCCATTTTTCCTGCTTCTAACACATCAACTTTGAGGACAAATCCTCTAACACTAACCCACCCACTAACAGGTGGTGTGATGAAGACATTATCAGTGTTATTCACTTCAGCTGTCAGTGGTCATAATGTTATGCCTGATCACCCGATGGGAGAGCTCGATGAACTCCCCACATACTCCTCTAATGAACGGCCATTCTGCCGCAAAGCCCACACACAGTCCTCTGCTGCAATCGTGCAGCTGACCAGACTGACTGCTTCAGTTTTGGTCCTTCTTTCTGTCAAGGTACGTGTCCAGGTAAGAAGTGCACAACAAGGAAGTCTTGGGAACATATAACTTTACTAAGGAGATAAATTCCACACAGTTCACCGCAAAGCAACAACAATGAAGGACAAAGAGCAGACAGAAACTGAGGGTTGAGATACAGAGGAGCAGGGGAGCAAACAAGACTAATTAATCACATGACATGAATCAAACAATAAAGACTAAATGAGTGGCGGGAAAAAACCAAACAAAGAGCATAAGTGGAAAAGGAAAACAAACAGGCAAACAGATACTCCTGACAAAAATTCAATTGTCAGAGCCATACAAATGTTTATACAAAATGTTTAAAAATGATGACTTGGCTACTGTTTAATGTATTCACGTGAAAAATTCAAACATATACAGTCTCAAATGTGAGTTTGTTTTTAAATACTCAGTACAGGTGTATTATTATAAAGCAGTACTCAGTTGAAAAATAATAGATCAACATGCAGAATCCATTTTTTTTATTAACTATTTTCTTTCAAAACCACATTAACTCCACCCTTAGATTTACAAATGTTCTCTGTTAGTATTCCAATGTATTATGATAGAGTTCTGAAGAAAGATAAATTCCAAAGTTTGAAACATGATATGGATGCCATTTTGCATAAATGAAAGTTAGAATTAGAGGTTGTGAAGAAAAGTCTGTATTTTTTTCTCAGCTTTACATTTGCATTTCTACACTTAGCAGATGCTTTTATCCAAAGGGACTTACAAATGAGGAACATCACAAGCAAAAGCTACAGTTGTTACCTGTGTTCAAGGACTTTTAGTTTAATATTCCTTTCTTGTTGCATCTGTGTTGAATATTTCTATGTTCTTTGGTTGCCAAATATATAGTTGACAAATATTGCTTCTAAAGTTGATTTTGAATCCTCATTTTTATTTGAAGGGTTTATGGTATGTTGGGACATGAAATTGGAAACCTCAAAAGTTAAACATAGTCCTTTATCAAACTTCAAAATTTTATGTGTTTATTTATTTCTTCATTAATGATGATGATGATAATCCAAATTTCTGTGAAGTGCGCAGCTTTAGAATCATTTGCCCACACGCTTGTCCAGGTCTGATTCGAGATTCAATATGCACTTTACCAGTTGGTAAGTCAGAAACAATAACAATCAAACAAACAAAAAACATTTCCTAAAATTGCATAAAATTGTTTTTGCTTCATGGTCCCAGGTAAATGTGACTACGGTTGGCATTTACTCTCAAATTTGCTGATCTGAGGTCTGTTTTGTAGAGTGTGATGACTGATTTTAGGTAAAGCAAAAATTGTTTATAGATCAACATTTATGAGAAGACATTATTTAGAGTGTTGCTCCTCATGCTCCATCAGAATTGATATGTCTGCCCTCAGAGACGTTGGTTTAACCTTTATAAGTTCGCTGCACACTGTGCTGCAGACGGCATCTGAAGTTCTTGAAAACAGGGAAATACAAGCACCAAAGGGGCATTTTAAAGGGCATCTGGGGGGTCAGGGTCTTTCAACGGTGGATGGGCCTATGCCAAACAAATGACTACACAAATGAAGCATTATTTGGAATCAATGTATTAAAACCTCTTCCACGATAATGAGAAGATTTTACCCTTTTACTATTGTTTAATATTATCGTCTTTATTACTACTCTGCCTATCAGATATATATGGATGGACCTTTTCACAATAATGAACTTCATAAATATAGAAACGTTTGTTATATATATATATATATTTTTTTTAACGATATCAGCAATGCAACATTTATTTGATCAAAATGCAGAATATTTTGAAATTTTACTATTATTTTTTATTGTCATTTATTCCCAAGACCAAACCTGAATTTTCAGCATCATTACTCTATTTTTATGTTGCAAACACATGCTGCTTAATTTGTGCTGCTGCATTTGTGGAAACCGCGAAACATCTTTTGTGAATCGAACGGGGGGTTTTTTTGTTGTTTTTTTTTTTATTTATTTTGAAAAGTTATGGGAATGCAATAATATATTTTTTTCTCTTATTGTTGGAGAAAATGATAATGCACTTTAAAAGAAACAAAATAAAAAAAACTTCCAGCTGTGGTTGTCAGAATAATTTTGTAAAAATACAGTAAAAATGTATACCTATTTACGGAACAACCTGTTAATTTTACAACTTAAAACTGCAATTTACAAATACATATATAAACAAAATAAAAAAAATAAACCAGTAAATCCAACAGCCCTTTTATGATTATTTACCAAGGCCACGCTGCTACTAAAACTGCTTTGTACTTTTTAAATATACTGATATAAATCATAATAGAGAAAATCGCATTTTCCTGAAGCTTCAGGAAATATTACTAATATAGGTGTATGCAGAGTCATACACACACATACAAAACATCATCACGAGACACACATGACACTAAAATAATGAAATAGGGACTTCTGAGAATCTTAGTTTACAGTTTTCACTCAAAATTATAAGATGAATTGTTATTTTTACTTTCATTAATGATACATTTAATAGTATTTTACTGTAAACTTACTCAAAACTTAAGATCTATTACAATTTTCCCTCATATATTGAATGGGACCTTACTTTTAAACAGTTAACAGGTTTTTACAGTCACATTTTACACTTGAAATTACAATATTTTTTTTATTCTCCCATATACCCCTATAGAAGTTTACCCTGCTTAGACCCAGCTTTACAAAACCATAAATATGAAAGTGCTCATTTAATCTGCATATTCTGTTAGTCTCCATGTTCTGTTACACGTCCAACATAGTGTTTGAGTGATTGTATTTTAGATGCCTTTCTACCATTTAGGAGAGAAATGACAGTAAACCTTTGACTTGTGACTTTGCAGGTTGGGAAACTGGGTAAATCTACATTAATTGGGGAAAGTTTCATGCAGTCAAACTAAAAGTGTGTAATGATAAGTTGAAACATGAATGAAGTGAGTGTTTTACATCCTCATATATAACCCTTAACATTGCTTGATCTGATCCGACCAAAAGAGAAATAGGCACATGTGGTAATTGCTGTCATTTTAGACTAATTAGAATTGTCAAGAGGTTTTATCATCCATTAAAGATAGCAGGACTTACTACACATTCATTAAACATGCCAGTGAATGCACATCTGTCAAGCAGTTTAGAGACTGAAATTTGAAGTTAGCATGGCCATATGTTGATTAGCCAACCTTAAAAGTCTATGGTGTAGATAATGACTAGAAACCCCAATATAACAATTAATGGACAAATGAAAGGAGTCGACTAATGCACCCACACTTTCTGTTAGAGTGCATATTATTTTCGTCTAATTTTCCTAAAATCTATAAAAATGGTCTTATAGCCTAAAATCTCGACTTGTCATGAGTCATGAATTAGATTCTCACAAAAGACTTGGAAACAGACCCCATACAGACATACAGAGACGTTGTGGGGGAAATAAAACGCTGTTAGTGAATTATTTTTCAACATTTCATCTGTTTGACTCGCGTAATAGCATGGCGGAGGAATACTATCAGACGCCATCGCGTGGCCTAATTACCTCAGATTATAGGTAAGAGTTTGGGGTTTCTGTGTGTGGGCCGAGAATTTCATTTTAAATGTGTTTTTCACTCGATGGAAAGGGTTTCTCTTTCAGACGAAACAAACCCCCCATTTTAAAGGTAATAATTTACCCGTCAAGATCGCCGCGGAAGCACAGCAAGACGCCACTTCGCTGAGGCACTAATGGAAAATCCATCTGTTTATGTTCCGGAGAATCCCTGAATATTCTTGAATCGGTGTTAAATGTATCTAATCTACCTTTATAAATGTAATATAGTCTTTGTTTCCAATCTCGCAGCACATTATGAGGAACTCGGCCAAATTTCTTTATGATTCATTTTTAGACTAAAGAGAAATGTCTGTTATTGAGGTGGTTTGGAAATGATTCATGTAGGCCTACTTTACCACCTCATTGTATTAAAAAGAGAGAAAATAGCGTCTTCTTCCTCATATTTGCTAATAGATTAGCTAAAGATGATTTTAAAAAAGGGCTACTGTGAATAACTAGGGCTATTGTTTGTGAAATGGGTCCGAGGGGAACGTTTATACAAGTGCGCCACCATCTGGTAAGAGTTTGAATTGCAGTAGGCCTATAGTGCATGTTTTCTGTCATTCGCCTACTCTTTTTTTTTTTAAAGAGTAAAATTTCGCGGTGAATATCGGTAAAGTGGGACACTTTCTGATAATTTATCTTCTGCATAATTTTGTGTTATGATCCAGATGTCTTTGCCCCTCATATGATACTATTCTAAATAGTTTTAAGAGCTATAGCCTACAGAATAAACAAGAAAGAAACATTAACACAGGATGAATGACTGCTCCTCAAACATACATTAACCCCATTCCAAATTTTTCCAGGCACTACTGTCAATTCGGGACACGTTTAGTGCCAAACTGGGACACTTCAAATACATTCAATTGTTATTCAAGTTTAGGCTTAATGAATTAAATACACGATAACAATATAAACAACAATGCTTTTTGTATGATAGCTTAGAGCAGAGCCCCCCAAAAACTCCCAAAAACATTGCAAAAGCTCCACGACCCTGCCGTTAAAAAATATACACCAACATTTACCTACAAATTCATTTATTAACAAGTTTGTAATAATTTCATGTGAATTATGAGAGCTAGGATGCAAACATTCTCTACAAATATATTAAAATCCATAACAATAACCTTACATACTTTTAAAAAAAAATCTAATTTTAGAACAATTGGTATATTTTCATTATTTTAATATAGCTACGGCCCCCTGCAATATCGCTTGCTTATGATGAGTTCAGTGTTGATTTTTTTTTTGTAATGGAAGCATATACATATGACACTTAACTGTCCTACTTTACCAGTATTCACCCTACATAAACACATATTTTACTCTAAAGTCTTTTGAAAATCTTGTTTATTTTCATTTGCACTGCTAATCACATATATAATGTTTAAAGCCAAGAATGTCAAGACAATCTACCCGATAGGTCTATATCATAATTTAAATATCATTCACAGTCTTAAAAGCTTACTTTAAATGTTCATTTTCAGTCCTGTTTGTTGTAATGTCCATTGTTTTCTCCAACCAACTCCTCAACCTTCTCCAGCAACTTAACCACGTGAGATTCCCGATGTCTGTTGTCAAGCACGTGGCATCTATTCCCACACTTCAGAACCAGCCGCTCCAGGTTAACGTTTCTCTTCACATGCTCCCCGACACTCTCTCCTAATGTTTCCCCCCAGGTGAGCAGAACAACAGCGTGCCTCCACGATGCTTCTCCTAGCTCTGACATGGTACGTTCCACTGCACGCATGTACTCACCAGTGAATGATACATAAGCGGGTATTACCAGGATGAATACATGCGGTCCAGGTTGACACAGAGAGATACTTTGAGAGAGATTTTTTTGAAATTTGCCTTTACTGTCAGTCCCAGATCTCCATTTCAGGCCCTGAGGTTCTACAATGGTGATTTGCCTGCCGGATATTTCTCCCCTCCAAGGGTTGCTTCCGCTTGCATCAGGCCCCACAATGGTACACCTCGCTGGGTGACGGGGTGACCAGGAGTCTCCTAACAGCATCAGCCTTAGTTCAGCCTCGGGCCAGAGTACACCTCCGGTAGGTTGGAAATTGGTGCTTGAAGATTCAAAAAAGTGTTCCTCGATGTTGCTTTCAGAATTGTCGTTCTCGCCATCTTCCTCATTGTGCTTGGCCTCCAATGTTCGTTTAGTGCTCTGGTTCTTTACTGATCTGTTGTTTGCACAGTTTATAGTAGCCAACTCCAATCGCTCTTCACTTCTTGTGTCTGTTGCATCACAAATGGAACCAATGGAACCATCCACTCCTACTTCTTGATATGTTCGATGGATGTTTTCGGCTTCCACGTGTGCCCCATTAATTTTCTCTTTTTGTATCAATTTGAGCTCTGTGTTATACAAATACTTCTCCCATTTCTCAAGTTCCTCTCGCTTTTTTTCCAGCTTGTCTTGTTTATTATTTAGCTCCAGCGTTCTGCTGTCCAGTTGGTTTTGATGTTCCTCAAGCTCTTTTTCTCTACCATCTAGTGTTGTTTTTAGGTGTTCTAGCATTTGCGTTTTGGCCTCAACATCGCTCTCTTTTTTCTTTAGATCTAATTCTTGGTTCTGCAAATATTGGTGTTTATTATCTCTCATGGAGAGCTCCAATTCCAGTTGACGCAGGTCAGATTCTCTTGTATCTAAAGAGCGTTCTCTGTCTTTCAAAACATCCTGCTGTTTCTTTAGACCGTGTAACAAGTCTTCATGCTGTTCTTCCCGTTTTTGCATGACTTGCTGTCTTTTCTCCAAACAGATTTCTTCACTTTTCAGCTTCTGCTCTCTTTGAGAAAGCGCTTCTTCAGCTTTTATCAGCTCTTGCTCCCTTTTACCTAATGCTTCTCCAGTGCTCTCAAGCTCCAGGTCATGCTCATCAGGTGAAGCTGTCTGGTTTTTCTGAGTATTGTCCTGTTTTTCCATATCTTGTTGTTGCTCCATCAGTTTTCGCTCCTTTTCTTGCAGTCCGTTTATTTTTTGCAGAAGATCATTTTCCTGATTGCTCAACTCGACTTTCCATTTTTGGATGTTTTGTTTGTTAGTTTCAAGTTCCTCTGAGCTCTTTGAAAGTTCTTTGGCTTTTACTTCCCACATCTGCTCTCGTTGATTAAGTTCATTTTCTCTCATTTCCAGATTTGCTCTGAGCATCTCCAAAGATTTCTCTTCTTCCTTAAGCCGGAGTTGTTCTTCAACAAATTTCTCTTCCCTTTCAAACAGCTCTTGTTCTCTCCTTTCGAGCTGCTGCCTAAGGTTTTCCATATTTTTCTCCTGTTTTTCAGTCAGGTCTTTCATTTCCTTTTCCTTGTTCTCCAGTATCCTCGCCATTGCTTGTAGCTCATCCTTTTTACATTTTATTTGCTGCTCTTGCACCTTTAATTTTTCCTCTTCAATCATAAGCTCTTCTGCTTTTGTCTCCGTCTCTTCTCTCATTTTCATCAGATCTACAGCCAAACGTTTGTTATTTTCATCCTCATTTTCCAGATTCTTCTGCTCTTCTCTAATCCTGTACATTTGCACCTCCAAATCCTGCTTTTCATCTGTAAGCACTTGCTCTCTCCTATTAATTTCCCCCTCTCTAGTTAACAAGTCTTGTTTGTTTTGTGCTAATTTCTCTTCGTTCTTTTCTACCTCCCTCTCTCTTCTGCAAAGCTCTTGTTCTCTCTCTGTCTCACTCTCTTCATGCCTTTCTCTCAGTCTTTTCTCATAATACGCCTTCATGTCTTGCATCTCTCTCTCTTTCTCTTTCTCCTTCTCCTTCAGCAGCTGTTTTAACTCTTCTATCTGTTGTTCTAAAACCTTAATTTCTTTCATCTGCATCCCATAGGTCTCAACTGAAGTCTTTAACTGAGTCTGAAGTTCCTCACACTTGGCCTTCAGCTCTTCGAATTCTTTCTCCAGTTCTGCGTTCACATTTTGTAGGACATCGTTTCGTTCTTGTTGTTGCCTGTGCTGTTGTCTCAGCTCTTCTGAGCGTCTTTCGTTGTCTGCTTGTTGCTGTTGTAACTGATTGATGACATTCTCTTTAATTTCCGTTATTAGTCTTGTTTCCTCATACTGTTTCTTTATATTTTCCATCTCCTTTTCCATCACTGCATTCTTTCTTTTGTAGACCTCCATCTTTACATCAAACTCCTCCTCTAGAAGTTTTAGTTGAGCAGCACCTTCTTCAGTATTTGCTTGAATGCTGTTTTTCAGCTTTTCTATGTCTCTTATATGCTTTTCATTGATTGTTTGCAGCAGTGTGTCCATTTCTTTGTCTTTCTCCTTGTCTCTCTCATTTAATTTGGTTATTTCATCTTCTTTTGTTTGTAACTTGTCCTCTAAATGTTTTAGTTGAGCAGCACTTTCCTCAATTTGTGCTTGAATACCCTCTCTTAACTTTTCAATGTCTTTTTGTTTTTCACAAATGTTTTCCCGTAGTGTTTTCATTTCTCTGTCTCTCTCCAGATCCCTTGTTCTTAATTGCATTATTTCCTCGTCTTTTATTTTGAATTCTTCCTCTAAATGCTTCAATTGAGCAGCACTTTTTTCATTATTTGACTGAAGACTCTCTTTAAGTTTTTCAGCATCCTGCTGTTGGCCTATAATAGTTTTCTTAAGTGTGTGAATTTCATTGTCTTTCTCCAGGTCTCTTTGTCTTAATTTGGTTATTTCCTCGTCTTTTATTTTCAGCTCTTCCTCTAAATGCTTTAGTTGAGCTACACTTTCTTCAATATTGTTACTTAACTTTTCATTGTCCTTTTGTTTTTCCCTAATGCGTTGCCCAAGTATGTCAATTTCTCGTTCTTTCTCCTGGTCTCTCTGTCTTAATTTTTCGTTTTCCTCTTCTTTTACTTTGAAGTCCTCCTCTAGATGTTTAAGTTGTGCAACATTTTCTTCAATATGTGCCTGAACGCTTCCTTTTAAATTTTCAATATCATTTTGTTTTTCTCTAATGTTTTGCTTTAGCTTGTCAATGTCTTCGCCTTTCTCTAGGTTTCTTTGTTTTAATTTGTCTATTTCATCTTCTTTTGCTTTCAACTCTTCCTCCAAAACTTTAAGTTCAGCTGTGTGTTTTTCAGTATTTGTCTGAACAGTGTCTTTTAACTTTTCTACATGACTCTGTTTTTCGGTAATATGTTGCTTCAATGTCTCCAATTCTCTGTCCTTTTCCTGAGCTCTTTGTCTTAATTTGACTATTTCGTCTTGTTTTTGCTGAAGCTTCTCTTGCGTTTTAGCATTTCGGTTCAGCTCTTTTTCCTTGTCTTTCATCGTTCGCTCTATTTCTTTGTCTTTCCCTACAAGTTTATCTATGAGCGTGTTGTATTTCTCCACAACGTCTCCATGCATTTCTCTCTCGGCTTCTGTTGTTTTCACTTGCTCGTGATAGGACATGCGTAGCTGCTCCATCTCTTTTGTCATAATCTCTATCATGTCTCTCAGCTTGTCCATCTCTTTATCACTCTTCTCAACCTTTTCCCTGAATCTCTCGCTTTGTTCTCTTTCTCTGCTCTCAGCTTTCAGTTTCACTGCCTTGATTTCTCTTAAAATGTTTTCAATTTCATTGTCCTTCTCTTTCAATTTGCTCTCCATCTCTTGCTTTTGCTGTCTGGCCTCTTTCTCACACTTGTGCTGTGATGAATCCATCTCTTTTTGAGTTTCATTAGCCTTTCCTCTCATCCTATCATTCTCTTTTTCAGCATCTACCAATTTGTTTTTAAGTTCATTCATCTCGTCCAAGTGTGCTTGCTGAATTTTGGTCTCTCTCTCTTTTCGTTCTTGCTCTTTAACGGCACTTAAGCGCTCTTGTTCCAGCAGTTTCATTTGAAGCTCGTCCACTTTCTCTTTAAGTTCTTCTCCCTCACGGTCTCGTTCCTCTAATCTCATTAGCAGTTGCTCTTTCTCTTTCAGTCCCTGACGGTGAGTCACCATGAGTTTGCTTATTTCAGTGGTCAGCTCTTGTACCTCTCGCTCCTTGTCTTCTGTTAACCACGTCATCCTCTCCTCCAGGTCGCCCATCATGCTTCTCCTGTCATCTTCGCCCCTGTAGGGCGCCTCTTCCCTTTCAGTCTTCCCAGGAGATTGTACTTTGTCTTTTTTGCGCCTTTCGAAAAACCACCGAATTCTCTTGACCTCTCGTTCCTTCATCTTCTTCAGTTCTTCCTCCTGCCGTTGAAACTTTTCGCTGAACTCCTTGACCTTCAGTTGAAATTTTTCATTTTTTTGTCTTCCTAACTCTTGAATCTCATGCACTAGTGGCGAGAAGGCCTCACACCGATTTGCCGCCACCATCTTCTCAATCTTCTCCAGAAGTTCCGTCATTTGTGTCTTGGAATTGGGAGATTCCCAATAAGAATTGCTGCTGATGGCGTGGAACCTATTTGAACATCGTTCCACCAACCAGCGAAGTTCCTTTCCTCCTCCTTGGATGTGCTGCTCAATCGTGACTCCCTCTCGTAGCTGGTCGCCTCTCGTGAACAGAAGAAGCGTATGTCTCCAAACCGTCTCTCCCAGAAGCTCCATATGCTCCCGCACCGACTGTGCTCGGACGAGCGCGTCCACTCTCAATGTCAAAAGAAACGCATGAGGTCCGGGAGGACACAGCGTCACGCTCATTCCAATCTCTCGCTTCACTCTCTCTGGAGTTGTTCCCTCTGGTCCGCCCTCCCATCCGGGCACATCCACCACCGTCACCAGTCTGTTAGATACCTCTGTCTGCTGTCTCAAACACTCCTCCGTCGCCTCCCCGCTTTTAAAATATCCTGGTCCTCCGAGGATGGCGTTCCCAGCAGAGCTTTTCCCTGTTTCTCTCTCTCCCAGCAGAACCAGTCTCAGCTCCGGGAGCCTCCTTGAACCTCTGGAGAAGAGATTCCTCTCATCCAGGTCTTCAATTTGAGGATTATCATCTAGGAGAGACAGGAGACACAATACACAAAAACAACTAAATGAAGCTGTTACTGATTGCTTTTGTTGAAATATCATTTAGATCCATTTTTATTATTAAGTCTTTTTGCCAAACAAAGGTTATATACATCACTGTGCTAATGCATTATGTAGGCCTGTATTAAAACCTTATCAAATTGAAGTGTCTGCATGCATTCAGATCACACATAGAATTTACGTTATTCCATAATTCAGATATACACTGTCACGGTTTTCAGCTGAAGTGCCCGAGAAAGCCACTGGACTGGTGACTCTCACTCACTCACACTTACATTCATTCTCATGAACTACATTTCCCACAAGCCCCTCACCCAGTCACTGATCACCCCAGCCAGCTGTAGCACATTACCTGGAATTGATTACACTCGCACCTGTTTCACACCTATATAAGCACTGCTCTCACTTACCTTCACAGCGAAGTATTGGTTCAACTGTTTTGGAATCATTTCTGAGCATTATTCTGTGGATTGTCTTCTCGTTTTGACCTTGGACTGATTAATCGTGTTTGAACCTTTGCTGCCTACTTGACCTCTGCCTGTACCTGGACTCTGTACTTTTGCTGCTTGTCGATACCCTGCCTGTCCTTGCTCACGTTTATGGTTTGCCTTCGATGTTGTACTGCTGTTAATTGACCCTTGCCTGTTTGACTACGTCTACTTTTAAAAAAAGCTGCAATTGGATCTACCCGGCGCCTCCTCGTTACATACACAATGATTGACTTTAAATATTCAGTATTTTTTAAGGAGCAATACAAAGATATCGTTTGCTGTAACAGCACTATTATAGAGTATATGTAAAAAAGAAAGTACACCCTTTTGAATTCTATGGTTTTGCATTTCAGGACATGTAAATAAAAATCATCTGTTCTTTAGCAAGTCTTAAAATTAGGTAAATGCAACCCTGCTGATGTTTGATTCCGAGAACTCGAGAACTTCTTGAGAACTCTTGTGGAATCAGAAAGGGTGTACTTCGTTTATCGTGCATGGGTTTTCTATTTTCAGACATCACACTTAGTGTGGTGTGTGTAAATGGGCCAAGTTTGATGGAAACTACTTTTATGCTTTGTTTATTTGTTTTGTTTTACATTATATGAAAAAGTGCAGGATTAACATTAACACTGTTCACTGCCATAGCAAAATTAATGGAATTAAGTCTTAAAAGTAATTGAAATTTCAGTATATACATAGAATTCAGAATATACATTTTTGTACATGCGCTCAGCTCTAAAACATTTCAGCAGCTAGAGATTGCTCAAGAGGAAGATGTTTGTATGTGAGAACTTTAGTGACTGAATTTTTTTTGAACCAGTTTCTTTTGAATTGGCTCCTTTTAATGAATCAGTCGAACTGAATACTGAAACCTCTTTAGAGAAACATTTATGCAAGTATTACAAACTCACAGTTAGAAAATTGTTTTGACTTCTGCAAATACATTAAATTCTGTCTGTTGAATTCGATGCACTGCAAAAAGTACTCTTGTTTTCCAGTACAATTGTCTAAACATTCTTAAATGAAGATACGTGACTAACCCCCAGTTTCACAGACAAGACTTAAAATAGTCCTAGACTAAAGTGCATGTTTGAGCTGTTTCAACTGACATATCTTAAAATATGTTAGAGCCATTGTTTTGTCGCAAGATGTACGCAAGTAATATTTTTTTGTAGGGTACGTTTATAAAAGCTTCTTTAATACCCTGATTGAAATAAAGCCTAATCCTAGTTTAGTCTAAGCCCTGTCTGTGAATCTGGGCCATGTTTTCTGAGGGAAAAAAGATCAGAATATGTTTAGACTTAAAACAAGAAAAAAAAAAATCAATTAATTTTAAATAATTATAAATTTATTTTTATTTATTTTTAAAATTATTATTATTTTTATTTATTTTAAGCATACATTCACTTCATTTAGACACATTTTAGGTTTAAAATCTTGTCATTTTGATTCTTGATTTAACCCTTAATCCTCTGTTAATGTCATTTTGACCCAAAACAATTTAAATTGAATAATAAAAAAAATGGGTTCATTTTAGTGGCACCAGACCTTGCTTAAAGCGTTAGTTCACCCAAATTCTGTCATTTATTACTCACCTTCATGTCGTTCTACACCCGTAAGACTTTTGTTCATCTTCAGAACACAAATGAAGATCTTTTTAATGAAATCGGAAATTTTTTGTCCCTCCATTGACAGTCTAGTCAACTGACACTTTCAAGCCCCAGAAATGTAGTAAAGACATCATTAAAGTAATCCATGTGCCTCCAGTGGTTTAACCTCAAGTGAAGCCAGTGCTTTGTTTGTATAAAAATGTTATCCACCAACATAAATAAATTTAAAATAACAATTTTCATCTCTCAGAATTCATGAAATATATCTTAATTTGTGTTCGAAATGCTTATGGGTTTGAAACAACATGAGGGTGAGCAATTAATGACAGAATTTTCATTTTCGGATGAACTAACCCTTTAATCAAGTTTAGATTTTTGTACTGGAAAACAAGACAAAAATACTGAGGAAGAACACATTTCGCAGGCGGTTCACTCACTCATCAGCATGGCTCTGATGGTTCCTCTCTGTGTCTGCGCCTCCATCAGCCTCTGTTTCTTCCTCCTTTCTCGTGCCCTCCGTTTACTCTCCACCTCCAGCTCTAAAAGCAACACATCCATCTCATAACATCTCCCTCCTCTCTCTCCGACCAGCTTATCCAACTTCTTCATCAGTTCCTTCACCTGCGAGCCATCATCGACACGCCGTTTGTTCTCCAGAACGTGAAACCTGTTCCCACACCGTTCCAGGAGCCTCTGGAAGGCCTTCCCGCCATTTTGAATCCTCTCCTCGATGGGAACGGAGCCCAGTTCGTCCCCTCGTGTGAACAGCACCAAAGTGTGATCCCACACTGCTTTGCCCAGCAGCTCCAGGTGCTCCTCAATCTGCTGATGGTAGTCGGCTGTCACTGACGTACAAGATCGTACCACTAGAAGGACGGCATGAGGGCCTGGTGGACACAAGGTCATGCTTCGCTTAGTTTCTCTCCTTACCCAACCAGGAGTCCCGTTCCCCGGATAGTACCATTCCCAGCCCGGGGTGTCCACAACCGTGACACGCCTTCCCAAAACGTCGGCGCGCCTCTTCACACACTCCTCAGTCGGTTTATTCGACTCAAACCCTCCTGCCAGGCCTAGAATGGTATTTCCAGCTGAGCTCTTCCCGGCACCTTTGCGGCCAAGTAAAACCACACGAAGTTCAGGAAGAGGAGATGACTGGTGACTAAGACTTCCTCCATTTGCATCAACTGTCTGCGGCGTCCTGTCTGTGAGAGATAAGTAACGTTTTCATTTTAATTCATGGATGCACTACAATTCATACTTTTATTCAGCACGGGTGTATTAAATTGGTCAAAAGTAATATTAAAGACATTTATGTTGTACAAAACATTTGACATAAAGCCATTTGGGTGTTGAAAATGAGGACAGTCAGTACACTCAGAAAAAAAGGTACAAAATCGGTCATCCATGCAGCACCAACGGTACTAATATGCACCCATTAGTGGTAAATAAGGTCCAAAAATGTAGCTTCTCAAAAGTTACCACCCCAGTGACAGTTTTTGTACCTTTTTTTTCCTGACAGAGTATTGTTACACTTTGTGTTGGTTTGTCGTTAGTCAATAAAATAAGGTTCTGAAGATACAAGCACTTGCTTTGATGTTTGTCTAATGCACAGAAATTCAGAGGTTTTCACATATGTGTGCGTGTCGTCTTCAGTCATGATCATATTTAGCTCACCCAAGAACGAGGGATCCTCCTTCTTTTTTTCCATCTTTGTCTGTCCGTCTTCGTCCTCCTTTGCTCTTTGTTTTGAGCTGTGTTTTTTTTTTTTTTTTTTTTTTTACATTGGCATCGTTTTACACTCCAGTTTCTTTCAAGCGTAATCGATTCACTTCCTATTGATGCATGGAACAACAATAGAGCGGAACCGAGCGCTGAACGTGGAAGTGTGGTCACGTGACTAACCTGTGGTTTTGTGTAACATGCACAGGAAACACCATGTATTGCTTGCATGGGTATGGCGGAAATCAAAAAGGAGCCTTGTGGTCAGTGCTGTTCATTTTATATGTGCATTGACTTGCTCTTTATCATAATGCTTTGTTTTGAATCATTATTCAGTATTAGGAATGTTTATTTGTGTCTTTTTATGTCAGGGGAAGTGTCTCGATCAGATATATATATATATATATATATATATATTTATTTTTATTTTTTTTTTTTTTTTGTCCCAATCAGGTATACACACATCATGACCTGCTAGTTCTGGCCCACCAAAACATTTTCATGAAAAGCCCATTTATAAGCCGTAGACCATGTCAACCCTCTGTTATGCAACCGCATGTAATTTTCTGAGGTCAGACTGCTTTGACAAGCCCTCATATTGTACCAAGGTATTACATCTTCTGCATTAAAGTTCATGGTGAAAGAAAGTTGCCTGTTCTCCAATCTAAAGGTGAGCTCATGCCTGTGACTCATAGTCCCCCAAAGCATCCCAAGGGGTATGAACAGCATGTTTTCTCTCAGAAAATCAGATTTTTCCATATCGAATGCCTAAAGCAATGACTCAAACTGACCATAAGATCCTTAATGCAGTGCAAAAATGGACATTAGAAAATGGAAAAAAAGATCAAATGCACTTATATTGCAACATATATTCTCTGAAAACAAGTCGTCCTTATGTACCATCTTTTGCTTTTCAAGTGAAGATATCTTGCTTTAAGGATGTCTAGATGTGTTTTACTGGAAAGCAAAGAGACTGATCTGATGAAGAGTAATGTTTTACTGTAGAAGTACAGGGAACTTTTCAGTATAATAATCCACAGCTGTACTTATACAGCCTTACAAAGGCAATAATATGCTGTAACTTTGAAGTACTGGAATTTAGAAAAATTGCTTTGATGTTATTTGTGTGAAATTATGATTTCATATTTTATATCAATTTTCCAAGTTTTTTTTATTTCAGCATGATTGGCCAAAATCGTGTCACAGGAATCGATCACAATCTAAGAGACCTGCCTTCAAAAACATTTTCAGAATGGTTGGCAAGGAGTCATCCATCATTTGATCTATCTATCTATCTGTCTATCTATCTATCTATCTGTCTATCTATCTATCTATCTATCTATCTATCTATCCATCCATCATTATTCTATAGGTCCATCCATCCATCCATCGTTTATCCATCCATCATTCTTCTATAGGTCCATCCATCCATCCATCCATCCATCCATCTTTTATCCATCCATCCATCCATCATTCTTCAATAGGTCCATCCATCCATTGTTTATCCATCCATCCATCATTCCTCTATAGGTCCATCCATGCATCATTCCATCATTTTTCCATCATTTATCCATCCATCCATCCATCCATCCATCCATCCATCCATCATTCTTCTATAGGTCCATCCATCCATCCATCCATCGTTTATCCATTTATCCATCCATCCATCCATCATTATTCTATAGGTCCATCCATCCATCCATCTATCGTTTATCCATCCATCCATCATTCCTCTATAGGTCCATCCATCCATCCATCATTCCATCGTTTATCCATCCATCCATTCATCGTTTTTCTATCATTTATCCATCCATCCATCCATCCATCATTATTCTATAGGTCCATCCATCCATCCATCCATCATTCTTCTATAGGTCCATCCATCCATCCATTGTTTATCCATCCATCCATCCCTTTGTAACAACAGTTTTGTTGTTAACTAAAACTTAAAAATGGTTTTCGGTTATTGAAATATAAAATAAAATAAAACATAAATATTAAATGATAAACCTGGGGGTATAAGTAAAAATAGAAAAAAAGAAATTTTGTCTTGGCAACTAACTGAAATAAATGAATTTAGGATGAAGTAACATTATAATGTTTTTGAAAGGTACTATGCTTTGTCTTTGCACAGCAATATAGAGTTAGCAAGTTTTGTAAAAAATAAAACTTTGAACATTTTGAACATCACATTTGATTGATTGATAAGAGTCTCGAGTGCAAAAACAGAAGGATGTGACACATTCCACACTTGTGTCTTTATTTGGTCACATTTCTGGTCTCTACAAGCCACACAAACTCACAGTTGTCTGCACTTCCACTCTAATCTCACACATGCACAACACACCCTCAGCTTTTATAATGTCATGCTAATCTGCATACATAGACACGCCCACCATGAGGTTTCAGATGTGTGATGCTACACACACTCAGGATTATTCCAGCCCCATATAAAAGTCAAGGCAGAAGTCATCCTGATGTGATCCAAGACTCCAGCACCCAGTGTTTACAGAGCAGTGCCGCCTTTCTACCTAAACATAAACCAGGTTAGTACACTTCGACACAAATAGTAAAGATTTCACTCTGGAAGATGGAATTTGACAACTACTGCTCAAAAGTTTGAGGCTGCATTAATTTGACGACAAAGTATATTGTGAAATGTTCTTACAATTTAAAATTACTGTTTAGTCTGTGAATATCTTTTAAAAAGTTATTTATTCCTGTGATCAAATCTGAATTTTCAGCATCATTACTCCAGTCTTCAGTGTCACATGATCCTTCAGAAATCATTCTAATATGATGATTTGCTGCTCAAAAACATTATTATCAATGTTGAAAAGTTGTACTGCTCAATATTTTTGTGGGTACTTTTTTATCCTTTGACGCATAGAAAGTTAAAAGGCATTTAAATGCATTAAAAAAAAAAACTTTTGTAGCATTATAAAGGTTTTAATTGTCACTTTTGATCAATTTCATGCGTGATATTTATTTATTTTATTCTTACTGATCCCAAACTTTGGAACGATAGAATATACTTTTTTTATTATCCAATTATCGCCAACTAATTTTTTGAAAAGAACATATATGTGCATGTATTATTGCAATTAAAAATTGAATTTTGAAGTTATTTTAAGTGACTGATGTGTTTATATTTTGGATTTTAGTGCAGATTTGTGTTTGTGTTTGCAAATGTATTTTGTGTGTGTGTGTTGTGAAAGTAATCATGTGAATGTTTGCATGCAGAACCAATTTTCTGTCTAGTTTGCAAAATGTAACTATTTTAATATGTGCCACCATCTGTTTAATATAACCTCGTGGTAACCGCAGAAAACAAAATCTTGACAAACTTTAAAAAAAAAAAAAAAAAAAAAAACCCAGCTGCGTTTAGTTTACCTCGCCAAGATAAAGTGTGGAAAAGTGTGTTCAGCAGCGACTTTAAATGGTTCAGAAGTGAACAGAGACTTCACTGTGTTCACGGCTCCGGTGGGGTTCAGTGAGCCAAACATCTCCTCAAACTTCACACCTCATTCGAGGAGACGCCCAGTTTGTGAAATCCATCATCATGCAGGTGTTTGTGTGTCTGTGGTGACATATTTTAACATTGTAAAAGCAACCATTATGCATAAAAATAAGTTTTCCACATTTAAATGCCAGGAAACACAGGAATAGGCTACTGGATGGGAAAATTTCTTCTGCCAGTTGATTTTTTTTTTATCTCCCTGCAGAAGCATTACCAGCACCAAAGAGGGCATCACGAGGTGTTATGTAAAAACTCACACTTGTGCTTATGTTTGTTGTCCATATGTTTGTTCTTAATGTCACCAAGTGGACATATTGCAGAATTTATTATGAGCTCAAAATCTATACATGTACATTCAATCAAAATAACTACCCCTCCCGCAGCGACATTTCTTCTCTTCTCTAAGACCGTGTTTACTGGCGAGAGGGTGGGACAACCTGTCAATCACATGAGATCTACCAATAACATCTAACCATCATAACCATCCAATCAACTGGCATTGAAATATCAAGCACCGGCCAACATTTATTCTTGTTCAAGTAGCCGTTACACTCAGATATATATCACAATAGGGAAGAAAACAACTTACATTTTCTTTAATGTACAGGGGGGAAAAAATCTGGTTTAGAATTAGATTTTTTTTTTAAACAGTTTCGATTTAGTTATTTCCACAAGTTTAATAGTTGTTTTTTTCTATATTTGAAAATAAAAGACAAAACACTCATTTAGTAAAGTATATGCTTTTTCAGTAATGCTTTAAAATAAAATCTCGTTCGTTAACGTTAATGCATTCGCTATAACTTGAACTGACAATAAGCAATATATGTGTTTAAGAATTTGTTAATGTTACATCACAGAGAGTTAACTAATGTTAACAAATACAACTTTGGATTTTAGAAATGTAGTAAATGTAAAAATGTTCATTGACAAAGATTAATAAATGCTGTAGAAGTATTATTCATTGTTGGTTGATATTACAGTTAACAGTAACACTTTACAATAAAGTTCATTAGTTAAACATTAGTTAATGTATTAACTAACATGAACTAACCATGAGCAATACATTTGTTACTGTATTTACTAATCTTCGTTAACGTTAGTTAATGAAAATACAGTTGTTTGTTCATGTTTGTTCACAGTGCATTAACTAATGTTAACAAGATTTTAATAATGTTTAAGTAAATGTTGAACTTATCATTAACAAAGATTAATAAATGCTGTATAAGTGCAGTTCATTATTAGTTCATGTTAACTAATGAACCTTATTGTAAAGTGTTACCCAGTTAACTAATGCTAACAAATGAAACTTTAATGTAAAGTGTTGCTACTTTTTCAAAGAATGACAGAAAGAAAGAAAACAAAGCCAAACTGCATCTTACTCATTAGCTTGCCTTTCTACATGGGACTTTTCATATGCTGCAATAAATTAAAGGAATAAAGGCCTAATCCTGCAATAAAACTGCTGCAGCACATGTTTTGAGTTTATCTTGTGCGTGTGCCGTGCAACATTCTCAGAGCAAAACAGATGCCAATGACACACTTCCTGTGCAGCAGCCCGTTTTATAAAAATACAGGGACGTATAAACAAAAGAAGAGATTCTTTTATTGTTTTTTATCATTGTAGTCTGTTGGCAATGTGAGCAGCTGACTTGTGTATGTTTTTTTCTGAGTTTAGTATCAGCCGCAGCAGTTTAAACACCAGTATCTGCCATGGCTGATCAAGAGGCTCGAGAGGACCCGGCCCCGGCCCCGGCCCCCACCCCCACCCCCACTCCCGCCCCAACACCTGCCGTTCGCCCCAAACGCGTGTCCTACCGCGGACGCAGTGCAGGAGCCAAAATCAGCTCTAATCAACAAGAGGGGAAAGTGGAGGAGTTTGAGCCCTTCATGTTACTGCCCAGAGGACCACCACCACTCAAGGGTGAGAATCAGAAGATCTGTACTTTTTATCTTCTCAAACAAGAAAAAATGTAGGGCGGGGCTTGATTGTGTCTATGGGGAATTGATTGGGAGGTTGTGGTGGTTCTCATGTGAGTGACAGGTTGCCCCGTCCTCACGCCAGTAAACACATCATCAGAAAATAGGAGAGATGTAGCAGAGCGAGGGAGGGCGAGATATATTAGACACATGAATTTTAAAATCAATGATGCATGTGGATAAATCATTTATAATAAACACACAAAACATTTCCATTTTGATTTCATGGTAACTTTAAAGTGCTACAATATTTCAATCTTGTCATAGTAAGAAATGTAATGTAGAAATGTAAATTCTGGTAGTATCTCTTATATTTGCTGTGGCTTTTAATAAATAATATATTCAGAATGTTTAAGGCCAGCAAATGTTATTGCAATACAATATCATATATCATAATTTTTGTCTGCGTAATATTAATATCGATTTTGTCCCAAATAAGAGAAATAATTTTAAATAAGTGATGTCACTCACTTATATATCATTATCAGGGTTGCTATTGTTAATTTAAACCTAGAATAAAGCTGAATTAAAATTTAAATATAAATATTAGGTGAAAAATTAGAAATTAGAAACTGAAAAAAATAAGCAGCAAAAATGAGCAATCACTATACTAAAACAGAAATAAAGATAAATGAAAGATAAATAAATGAATAAAAAAGAACAAACAAAATTGCTAAAACTTAAACTAAAATATATAATAATATATAATATAATAAATAAATAATTCTAAAATAACCCTGTTCATTATTTTTAAAGGGGAAAATGTCCCAAAATCACATAAATTCTGCATTTCCTCTGAAAATGAATAAGGCATTTAAAATGAACAACATATAAAGTGAAAGCATGATAAAATCATTTCAGTTAAAGCTCATTTTTGATGCATAACCCACTAAAATGTAATGGTGATGACATGAAAATTGGCTGATATAAACAGACATTTGAAATGTATTTGTAAAGGCTGTTTTGCATTACATGGAAAAAAATGTGAAAATCAAATCAATTTATTTTATCAGTAATAATTCATGCAGACACACTTGGTACCATTTCTTCAGAATGACCCATATTTTAGGAGTTTGCAACAGTAAAAGGAAAGGCTTTGTTTACTCAAATATCTGCTTATCTTGTCTTAGCTAGTTAAAAGCCCTCAACTGAAAAGACCATTTCCTCCATATGTCCCCATGATAACATTTATTGCAGGAAACGCACCACTTTTATCTTGTAACATCTTGACATTGTCATCCTCTTCCCTTCAAACCCTCAGAGATAAAGAGTTGAAAGACATCCTCTGTCAGAGGGTCATGCCACTGTTTTTGTAGGTTTTTTATTTAAAGGCTAATTTATGGCTGAGCCTTTAATGTGCTAACAGTTCTTTTTCTGTTCCTCAGAGTTTCTTGATATCTGGGATGTCGATGTTCTCAAAGGACCTCAAGAGGTCAATAAACAAGAGCACCACACGCACCTGTACTCCAGCAACTTCCTCATTGTGCGTCGGGCTCAAGAGTTCCAGATCAAGATCACCTTCGATCGGCCCTACAAACCGTCCGAAGACAAGTTTGCAGTTGAGTTCGTCATAGGTGAGTCTGCAAAGAATTCAACTGTACTTGAGGCTGAGATGTCTTTCCAGTCTTTCCAGTGGTGGACAATAACGAAGTAGTTTTATTTCATTACGCTACAGATATTTCAAGTAGCTTAGGTATTTCATACTGTTGAGAATGTTTTACTTCATTCCAAAGCATACTTTTTATGCCATTTCATAAAAACATTTCATTCCTCGCTATATTTCAAAGTAAAGAAATTGCCCAAGAACATGAACGAACTGATTCTTTCCATTGAACCCTTTGAATTGGTTTACAAATCACACTAAACGATCGATTGATGAATCGGACTGGTTCAATAATCACTTTTACTTTTAATACTTAAGTACATTAAAAATCAATTACCTTTATACTTGTACTCAAGTAATATGTAAAAAATATTGAAAATGTGTACTTATACTTTTATTGGAGTTATATTTTATTACACTCAAAAAACGCTGGGTTTGTTTCAACCCATGTTTTTGTCAAATATGGACAAACCCAACCGCTGGTTTAAATACTTTTATTGGAGCGTCTGTACTTTTTCTCAAATTTGTGTACTTTTGCCACAAGTTAGTTTTGTATACATTTGTTAGTTTTATAAAAGCCTCATTTTTTCAATGAGTCAATTATTTAGTCTAAATCGAGCGTTGTATAAATGAGTGCATCTACATCTCTCTCAAATTGGTAAACCAAAGTCTTTCAATGTTTTTAAAGTATACTAAGGTATTGGCATTGATGGTTCCATGAAGAACCTTTAACATCTATTTCCATTTCATGTTTCTTTATAGTGGAAAAAGTTTCTTTTAAAGTATTCTTCATTCTTCGAAAAAAAGGATCTTCTATGGCATCGCTGCGAAACCCCTCTGGAACCTTTATTTTTAACAGCGTACATGTTTTTGTAAGCTTCCTTCTGCTTAAATTATCAGTTTCCCCCTTTTGCAATATCTAAGAATTATTTAAAGAGGCAAATTGTCCAGCACAGCAATAAATGTAATTAACTGTGCATTTTTTGCATGTATTTGACCTTGTAATTTCACAAGAGATGCCATTGTTCTGCAACTTCTGAACACCATCATCACTTTCCCTTCTCGTTGGCACACTTCCCTTTGGTGGCAAAACCTTGTGCACTTCTCATTTTTTTCTTGATGATATTTAACACATCCAGTTATACGTGCATTCGGGCACTGATATTTAAGGAAACTGAGCACACGACCTGAAGGAAGTCAAATTGATGACTAGTTACGCAAGGTGATTTTTACTGGAAAATGTTTTTTTTTATTTTTTTTTTTTCCTTAAACAGGTTCGATCAAACCTATTTGGTCAGGATCAGGGTTGGGGAGTAACGAAATACAAGTAACTTAGTTACGTATTTAAAATGCAAAATTTGAGTAACTGTAGTTCATTACAGTTACATTTTAAATGGGTGGTAATCAGATTACAGTTACATCTGAAAAGTGTTTTAGATTACCAAAGTGATACTTTGAATTTTAATGTCATTTAAACAGCAATTGGTGATTCTCTGACTCTGACAGTCTGAAAAAGCGGAATTAAGTTTCATGTTTTCGACTGTTTTCATGTTTTGTGATAGTTGTTTGTGAGTCATTTTATAAAAGGTCACTGCAACTTTTTCTCACAATTTGTTTTTTCCCCTCACAATTGTGAGTTTGCATTTCACAATTTTAAAAATTTAAATTGATTTAAACTCAGAATTGCAAGTTATAAAGTCAGAATTGTGAGATACAAACTTGCAATACTGACTTTTTTTCTTGTCGTGAATTTAGTATGTGAGTTAAATGTCACAATTCTGACTTTTCTCAATATTGTGAGTT
This sequence comes from Opsariichthys bidens, assembly GCA_037194245.1. Classification (NCBI taxonomy): domain Eukaryota; kingdom Metazoa; phylum Chordata; class Actinopteri; order Cypriniformes; family Xenocyprididae; genus Opsariichthys; species Opsariichthys bidens. The sequence continues at coordinate 28,103,977 of CM074280.1, read as the reverse complement.
TATATCTCATAATTCTGACTTTTCTCAATATTGTGAGTTTATATCTCATAATTCTGACTTTTCTCAATATTGTGAGTTTATATCTCATAATTCTGACTTTTCTCAATATTGCGAGTTTATATCTCATAATTCTGACTTTATAACTCGCAATTGCAACTTTATATCACACAATTCTGAGGGAAAAAGTCAGAATTGTGAGATAAAAACTTGCAATTACCTTTTTTGTGTTTGTTCCACACTTATAAGTATTCTGAAGTATTCTAAAGTATTTAGATTAAGTTACTAAACTTGAGTAATGTAACGAAATACGTTACAAATTACTTTTTAAAGCATGTATTTTGTAATCTGTAGTGAAATATATTTTAAAAGTAACCTAGCCAGCCCTGGTCAGGACAGACTTTGCCGTTTATTTGAATAATGAAGCTCTTAATATTAATTATTTGAGTGTGATCTGTTGTCATTGTGCTTTAGGACCGAGTCCTCAGTACAGCCAGGGCACCTACATTCCTGTCTTCCCCACTGCGGAGAGACAGAGTCTATGGAGGGGTCGGGTCATAGAAACCAGCGACAATGTTGTCACGATGGGCATCACACCCTCACCAGAGTGCATTGTGGGAAAGTACATGATGTATATCGGTGTGGTGACGCCCTACGGCATTCGCAGGACCAGGAGGGACCCGAGCTCGGACGTCTACATCCTTTTTAACCCGTGGTCATCAGGTTTTAAATTTCTTTCTTTCTGGAAGAAGATATATATAGGCACTCTTTTTGAAACATATGGAGTGTCATTGCAGATTTTGTGCATGTGTAAAAAAGAAGATGTGAGGCATGATAACTGATGTTTCTGTCAAAGCTGATGCTGTGTTCTTGGATGACGAGGAGGAGCGTGAGGAGTGTGTGATGAACGAGCTGGGGATCATCTATCATGGAGCATATGACGATGTGTCCGAACGTGCCTGGAACTATGGACAGGTGTGCATCACACTTCTTTAAGTTCTTTAATGTTCTAATGTTCAACAATAACTGACTGCCTGCATTAACAATTTATTAAACACACTTGGGACCAATTTAATTTTTGTGAAAAACAGTTATTTATTATTTAGGCATGCATATTTATTAAAATATTTTCCAATACTGACAGAACAATAATTAGCTTAATGATATGGACAATAATTAATTAATGACCAATATTAAAATGTTGGTAACACATTAACTAACATGAACTAAAAATAAACAATACTTCTACAGCATTTATTAATGCTATTTTTCTACATAAATTTAAAAAAAAAAAAAGTTATATACTACAAGTGATAATGTACAGTATGATGAGTATTTATTTTAAAATTTGATAAAAATTAAATACACTCAATAAAGTTATTAAATATTAGTATTTTTAATGATTAACATTAAGTGAGAGTTGATATGTGATGACAAAGGGATGTTTTACATCTTTGTTAATTATCACTAAAAGGCTGTAATTGAAAAAATTCAAATATTCTGTATTTTGTTTGTTTTGTAGTTTGAGTTTGGTGTCCTGGATGCCTGTCTGTTCATTTTGGATAAAGCAGAAATGCCGCTGTCCAACCGTGGTGATATCATTAAAGTGACCCGCGTGGCCTCGGCCATGGTGAGAAACTGTTATAATGGTAATTTAGTTATGGAAATAATGTTCAGCTTTACCATTACAGGAATAAATTACATTTTAAAATATATTACAATAGATAAGTTATTTTAATTTGAAATAGTTCTTCACAATATTACTGTTTTTACTCTATTTTTGATCAAATAAATGCAGCCTTGCTGAGCAGAAGACCTCTTCGGAAAAAAACTTTTGAACATTAATGTATTTGTGCACAATGATGAAGCTCTTAAAGGGACAGTTCACCCCAAAGTGAAAATTCTGTCATCATTTACTCCCCCTGAAGTTGTTCCAAACCTGTATGAATTTCCTTGTTCTGCTGAACACAAAGGAATATATTTGACAGAATGTTTGTAACCAAGCAGATCACGCCTTCCATTGGCTACCAATTCATTTTTATCCCTACTATGGTAGTTAATGGGGGAGAGATTGGCTTGGTTAAAAGCATTCTTCCAAATATCTTCCTTTGGTTTCAACAGAACAAAGACATTCATATATGATGACAGAATTTTCATTAAATACTAAAAAAGTTTTTTATCACGAGTGCTATTGACAAAACAACAAATCGTCTCGTTTACATGTGTAACCTTGGTTCCCTGAAGGGGAACAAGACGCTGCGTTAACCGCTGTGGGAACGCCTCTGCGTGATTGCGTCGTGAAGCACGTATGGAATCTGTCCAATGGCGTGACGGAACGTCATAGGCGGGTGACGTCATTGACCAGGAAGCTATAAAGCAATCCCGCGATCCCAAACAGTCAGCTTCTGATTGGCTGAAGCAAGTCGATCACAGGCAATGCCAGGAGTATGGCAGGCAAACGCAGCGTCTCGTTCCCCTTCAGGGAACCAAGGTTACACATGTAACCGAGACGTTCCCTTTCAGTGGAACTTGCGCTGCGTTAACCGCTGTGGGAACGATATACCTACGCCGCCATGCGAGGCAGTGCCTGTCAGTGTAAAGCCGAAGCGTACACTAGGACGAGAGCACAAGCGCCCCGGGCGTAGAATTGAGGTCGAGGTCATAGAACCTAACAAAAGTGTGCGGGGAAGACCATCCCGCAGCTTCACAAACGTCCTGGAGGGAAACTCCGGAAAGTAGGGCTTTAGAAGCCACCACACTCCTAGTAGAGTGGGCACGGATAGCCAAAGGGGATGGCTGACCGACCGACTAATAGGCAAGTGAGATGGCCTCAACCACCCACTTACTCATTCTCTGCTTAGATGCAGGGAGCCCCTTCCTGGGGGACCCGAAACAAATGAACAGCTGTTCAGATTTTCTCCACAGGGCAGCTCTGTGGACATAAGCATCAAGAGCTCTAACTGGGCAGAGTCGATTTAGTTTCTCCTGGTCCGACGTCCTGAATGGAGGAGGACAAAAAGCCTTAAAGTATCATGAAGGAAACGGGTAATAAGAGGGTTTCTCCCCAAAGAAACACCACCCAAAGGAGTGTGGTAAGCAGATAAAGCCGCCACATACACCTTTAATGTGGAGGGGGATAGCCCCGCAGAAAACCGTTCCTGCAGGAAATCCAGCACTGTACCAACCGGGCAGTTAACTGGATCCAGCCGGTGTTCTCTGCACCAAGAAGTGAATAATTTCCACTTCAAGGTATACGTCTTCCTCGTGGAGGGAGCTCTGGAGTGAAGTATGGTCTCAACAACCTCAGTCGAGAGACCAGAACCTATGAGCTGGGCCCCCTCAGAGGCCAAGCCCAAAGCTTACACAGCTCGGGACGGGGATGATAAATCGACCCCTTCGCCTGAGACGGAAGATCTTTCCTGATCGGAATCTCCATAGGAGGGCCCACTAGTAGAGATATTAGGTCCGAAAACCAAACTCGGGCCGGCCAGAACGGAGCAATCAGTAGAACACTGACCCCGTCCTCGCGAATTTCTCTTCAGAACTCCCGGGAGCAGAGCAATCGGGGGAAATCCGTAAAGACGTAGCCTCTGTCATGTCTGCACCATGGCATCCAGCCCAAGAGGTGCTGGAAGAGTGAGTGAGAACCAGAGCGGACAGTGAGTCGTTTCTGCGGACGCAAACAGATCCACCTCTGCTTGGACAAATTTTCTCCACAGGAGCTCCACCACCTCGGGGTGAAGTCTCCAATCCCCGGGCCTCAGCCCCTGCCTCGACAGGACGTCTGCTCACTGATTTTATACCCTGGGAATGTAAATCGCCCTCAGAGAGAGCAGTTTCCCTTGGGACCACGAGAGGATCTGGTGTGCCAGCTTGCACAAGGGGCGCGACCGCAGACCCCCTTGGTGGTTTAAATACGAGACCACCGATGTGTTGTCTGTTCGTACTAACACATGATTGCCTCTGAGGTCTGTGATGAAATGCTTTAGTGCCTGGAGGACAGCTAACATTTCTAAGCAATTTAAGTGCCACGAGAGATGATGGCCTTGCCACAGACCTTGAGCTGGGCGACCACTCATGATCGCCCCCCAGCCTGTGAGAGATGCATCTGTCGTTAGCATGACGCGATGACAAGGAGCTCCCAACACAGATCCCTGGGACAGGAACCGAGGATCCTTCCGCATCACTAAGGCACGAAGGCATCGCCGCGTGACCTTGAACATGCGAAGAGGGCTTCCCCTCAGGGAAAATCCCCTGGTCCTGAGCCACCACTGCAATGATCTCATGTACAGCAGGCCAAAAGGTATCACGTTGGCTGCTGCTGCCATCAGACCCAACAGTCTTTGAAACTGTTTGACAGTAAGTGACTGGCCTAGCTTTAACCAATTCACGGCTGAGAGGATCGACATGATACGAGCAGGGGACAAGCGTGCTTTCATCTTAGTCGAATCCCATATTATACCTAGAAAAGTGGTGCTCTGAGAAGGAGACAGTACACTCTTCTTGGCATTTAGCCTCAGCCCCAACTTTCTCATGTGGGCAAGAACAACATCTCGATGTTGAGCTGCCTGATGCTCCGAGCTAGAATCAACCAATCGTTGATATAATTGAGTATGCGGATACCCTGGAGTCGCAGTGGAGCCAGAGCTACATCCACACACTTTGTGAAAGTTCGGGGAAATAAAGCTAGGCCGAACGGAAGAACCCGATATTGGAACGCTTCGCCCCCGAAAGCGAACCTCAGGAACTTCCTGTATTGAGGAAGGATGGAGATATGGAAATAAGCCTGAGATCTATCGTGACAAACCAGTCCTCGGACCTGATTTGAGTCACGATCTGTTTGATGGTAAGCATTTTGAACTTGTGCTTGCCTACTGATCAATTTAAAACTCTTAAATCTAGAATTGGACGCAGCCCTCCATCCTTCTTCGGAACAATGAAGTATCGGCTGTAAAAGCCTGACTCCCTGCTGGGAGGAGGAACCTGTTCTATTGCCTCCTTTTGCAAGAGAGCTTTCACCTCTTGTTCCATAACCAGAGCCTGCTCAGGGCTCACCACAGTGGGTAAAACCCAGCTGAACCGAGGTGGGCGAGACCTGAATTGAATAGCATAACCCTTTTCTATTGTCTGCAGGACCCAACGAGATATTTCTAAGGGTACCAGTCTCTTGAGACTGGCCTCTGGTAAAAACTGAACTGCCAGCACAGCATCCTGAAGCGGCGCACCGGCAGGAAATAACTGGCTTGACCGTTCTAAAATCCTCCATGGAGGAAGCGGGCCACCCTCGGGTGGAAACCCACTGAGGACGTCTGCGCCCCGGCAAAGAGGCGGGGTTGGCAAAACAGCCCCCTGAGGGCACCGAAGGGAGATGGGCACCAGTAATGAGGTGGAAACCGCTGACCTTCGGTGGGGTGCACCCTCAGAAGCCTGACGCTTTTGGCATCAGGAATGTTTCTTGGACGGAGCCCTCTTAGTGATAATAACGGTCCTCAGATCCGCTTTACCTCCAGAGGACTTCGTCACCACTACCAGAGCCTGTCTGGGGTCCACCACTACTGGCGGGGCCCCCATAAATCGGGCGGGCGGGCGCAATTTATTTCCGATCCATTTCCGATTGACTGCAGGACCCAATGAGAAATATCTGGCAGTAGCTTCACGCTGCCAGAAATTCTACTAAGGGAACCAGCCTCTCGAGGCTGGGCTCTGGTGCTCACCGGACAATCAATTCGGTGTCCTGTAACTGCGAACCGGCAGGAAGAATCAGGCGGACACTGAGATATGGGCTCGCTGGAGACCCCTGCGCCCTGAAGCACACTAGGTGGCAGAGTTGGCAGAACGGCCCCCCTTGAGGGCACCGAGGAAAAAATGGGCACCGTATGATGTTGAGGTGTTGACCACTTCTCCCTGGAGAGGACTGCCCTCATGCAGCCTTCTTAGAGGTAAACATGGCCCTCAGGTCCATCTTACCCAAGAAGACTATTGCACCCAAGAGTGCCAGCCTCTCAAGACTGGTCTCCGGCACAACTTGCTCATCAGAAGGGGCGAACGTCCCAGTGCCGCTACATTTCTGGGCGGACACTGAGATATGAGCTCGTTGGAGGCCATTACTCGCAGGGGACTGAAGGGGCGAATCTTCACTCTCAGCTCCATTGATGCTCACAATATCCAACTCCTCAGAGCTGGATATGTGAAGCACCGGTGCCTCACCCGGGGAGGAAGTAACCGCAACGCGTGCTTCCAAACCCTGGGAAGAGACACTAGATCTCGCAGGTGAAGGAGGAGATAGGGCGGAGCCCGTCTCTATCCCCTCTGCCAAATCCAACTGCGAACCCCACGACCTGGGTTTCCGCTCTGCCTCGGCAGAATCGGGGCCCGAGCCGCGAGGAACGCGAACCGAATCACTTTTCAAACAGTGCTCGGCGGGAGCGGCGCGTTCTTAATGGAAGCCGCGAGGAATGCTCACAGTCAGCCCCCTCAAGAGCTGATTGGGCATACTACACTCCCAAACACACAACACACATCAAATGTGTATCCCCTCCCGAAATGAAGCGGGGACAGGGATGAACACACTTTCTGAAATGTTGTTCAGACGCCATAATATCTTATATAAAGTGCTTGTGACAAACAACAATAAATAAGACAGACAGAGTAACATATAGCGCTTGCTGAAGACACAGAAGCTGTGATCACGGGATTGCTTTATAGCTTCCTGGTCGATGACCTCATTGACCTCATTGATGACCTCCTGGTCTATGACGTTCCGTCACGCCATTGGACAGATTCCATACGTGCTTCATGACACAATCACGCAGAGGCGTTCCCACAGCGGTTAACACAGCGCGAGTTCCACTGAAAGGGAACTGAACATGTTGATGACCTCACCTCTTCTCAAAACAGCTGAACTCCCGTGATGACGACGGTGTGTTGGTGGGAAACTGGAGTGGAGATTACACATACGGCGTCCCGCCGACGTCCTGGACCGGCAGCGTGGAGATCCTCCTGGACTATGCCGGCAGCAGGGGAACGCCGGTCTGCTATGCCCAGTGCTGGGTCTACGCTGCCGTCTTCAACTCTTGTGAGAGCTCACTTCACCAGGACAAGACATTAATTCAAAGGTCACATGATCGGCAGTCTATAAGGCATAATGTACATCCTGCCGGTTGTTATAACAAAAATACCTTGACGATAATCAGGTCTTGTATCACTTTTGAAGGGGTTTATGTACATTATCCCTCTTTCCCGCCTAACAAATTTTTGTTCTAAGAATGTATTTCAAACATTGTGTTTTGGTTATGGACATCTTAAAATGTCCAGTTAGTGGTTACTATGATATCCCTGAAACTTCCTTTCAACTTAATTCTTATAAACAACTGAATGTTCTAGGAACGTTGATTTATAGCAACATGACAAACTTATTACAACAATATTACCACAAGCTTACTATTAATACTGAAGTTCTGTGGTTTCATATTAGTCAAGTCAAGTCACCTTTACTTATATAGTGCTTTTTACAATGCAAATTGTGGCAAAGCAGCTTTACAGTAATTATTGGCAAAAAAATTTTGGCTGCACAGTAGCTCCCAAAGAAAATTGTGTCATTGTCCAGTTTATTCTATATATTATTGATTCATTCCATTGCAAAGATCAATAGTTATTAGTCTAGTTAATTTATGTATATCAGCACTGGAGAAAACAGTGACGTAATCATCCGGCTCAGCTCAGTTCGCAATGCAGGCATATCAAAAACACTGCTGAATCTCAAGCAAGTGTCCCCGACCAAGCAAACCAAAGGCAACAGCGGCAAGGAACCAAAACTCCAACAAATGGAGAAAAAACCTTGGTAGAAACTAGGCTTAGTCGGGGGCCAGTTCTCCTCTGGCCAACAGTGAACACTTGTCCGATACTCAGGCAAAGTTACAGGTCATTAAAACGATTTGGAATTGCAACAGTCAAAATATTTTATCCAGTTCCAGCTTTTATCCAGATCTTTTTTATCACGCCGGTATGGGACGGTTTGTTGGGGATATGTGCCACTGGCTGATGAGTCGTTAAGGTCTTCACAAAGGATGAGCTGTTTCACACAGTCTCCGACGACACCCCAGGGCCACGTTGGCGCTGGTTCCCCGTCCGACCCGGACACGGCCCGGATCCAGCCAATCACATTAATTGGTAAACCTCGGGAAAAGCAGAGAGAAAAAAATTAGCGTAGACGCCATTCTTCTTCTGATGTAACGAGTACATCCAGTGTTATAGAAAGTAACAGTTATTACAGTAAATACAGTCACTACCTGAGGATTTGAATGGATTTGAATGAAAAGAGAGCGTGTTTGTCCGCAGTGTGATTCGAGATGCATGAAAGAAGCGCCGCCCTCAAATACCCGGATGAACGATTTGTTAAGGCGTTGCTTTTGACGATGGTCATTATCGGCAAATAACTGACCTTAGAATGTTACGACTGACCAATCAGAACTGAGCATTTCAGAGAGCCGTGTAATACGATTAATTAGCATCTCCTTCTTTCCTACAGTCTTGCGTTGTCTCGGGATCCCCAGCAGGGTCGTGACGAACTTCTTCTCCGCCCACGACAATGATGGAAACTTGAAGATGGATATCATTTTGGATGAAAACGGAAAGCTGGACCGGAATCGCACAAAGGATTCCATCTGGTTTGTGCTCTTTTATAGCCTGCAATTTAAATATCTAAATATGTTCAAATATTATAATGAATTTCATACAACATGTCATGGGAACACATTTGGCAGGGTAGCAATAAGAATTTCAGTTTCACAAAACGTGGACACTCATCGTTTTCGATCATATGTTTTATATATGGCACATGTATTTACACAATTGCATTGCATCATGATGGAGTGTGAGTTTTCATTGACCGTTCGAAAAGACCAGCCCCTTTTAGTTACTGTAGCTATGTATGACGAGCCATGCGCTTTCACGCCACACAAAAATACATCCCGGAGCAAAGAGGACACTGATAACGCATCGATAGACAAGACAGAGGTTACTTTTAATAGGAAAAAATTTCATATTTAATATATCATTTTTTTTAAAGAAGTTTAAGCAATAAATAGCATATAGTGTATAATGATCTCTTCATACTAGTTCACTAGTGCATCAAATAAACATGAATGAACATCAGAAGGAATGTTGTTTCAAGCACGGAAAGACGTGAGTACACACAATTTTTCAAGTTCACCAACGTTGATCTACTAACTCCCCTGACTGCTTTGTCGGACGAAATGGCAGATTCAGGGTTATGATTGGTCAGATCGCCTGTCAATCAAACTGCTGGCGAAGGGTAAATTGACGCTTTTCATTCATTTTATTTCACTTTAATTTGTACAAGGGCTTTTTTGCCCAAATTATTTGGAGCATTTTTTGTTCATTTTGGTGGTATTTTGACCTCAAGGCCATGTAAATCTCTGAAGGACTACTTGTTATGCAGTAGATGACTTGCTTTATCTTCATCTGCAGGAATTATCATTGCTGGAACGAGTGCTACATGGCGAGAAACGATCTGCCTTCTGGGTTTGGAGGGTGGCAGGTTGTGGATGCTACGCCACAGGAGACAAGTGATGGTAGGACATAAACGCACACACACTATCTGTTTGTTGTTCTGTGATGTTATTGAGGCTGTTCTTCTGTCAGGTATGTTCAGGTGTGGACCTGCATCAGTAGCTGCCATTAAACACGGGCAGATCTGCTACCCATTTGATGCCCCTTTTGTGTTCGCTGAGGTAATCCAAACCATATGAAAAAGTCCTTTTTGCATTAAGGGAATCACTGTGAAAACATGTTCATCTATCTGTATCACTGTTCCTGCAGGTGAACAGTGACGTGGTCTTTTATCGTAGACATAAAGATGGCACTTTGGACGTAGTGAAGGTGAATTCCTCTCACGTGGGCCGCATGGTTCTGACCAAAGCCGTGCTGCACGATGGACGTCGAGACATCACCAATCAATACAAGTTTCCTGAAGGTGAGAGAAGTTGCTCTTGGATATAAATGTCAGATAACCAGGATTGACTTCAATTTTAAAGCTTTATTTCCACAGGGAGCCCAGAGGAACGCCGTGTGCTGGAGAAGGCAGAGGAGTTCGGCTGTCAGCGGGAGAAATCCTCTGTTTCTAAGGGTGATGTAGATGTGGAGATCCTTGGTCTGGATGTTCGCGTAGGGGACAACTTTAACGTGACACTGCAGTTTAACAACCGCAGCGACCAGCCGCAGCGCAGACGTGTACATCACCGGGACTGTGGTGTATTATACCGGAGTCCCGAGCGCCGAGGTTGTGTTTAATACACCCAAAGTGAAATTAGAGCCACTGCAGAGTGAGTAAAGTAGGAGAGAGTAGGGCTGGGTACACAAATTTCTCGATTCAATTTTGATTCATAAGTTTGCAGTTAGATTCAATTCAGATTTGATTTTGATACTGATTCATTTGGATATTTATCAGTTACAGTACATGTCAAGGAAAAACAAAATAATGAAAAACTAATGCAGTAAATTGAACCAGGATTCGGGAGTGAATCATTAACATAATTTTAAAAGTTAAAATTAACACCTAATTTGTATACAAACGTTTAAATTAAACATAATGCAATTTTTATAGTAGAAGTAATGTTATAGTAATAATGACATATATATATATGTTTCTACTCCCATTAATTTTTTGAAATATAAACATTTATACAGTGGATGTCATAACTAAACAAATATACATTAAATTTTGAAGAGCAAAAATAAGTAAAAAATATTATGAATATGTAAAATAGTGCATATATTTAGCAAAATACTTCTCTCTAGAGTGTTTTTTTTCTAGCTAACACAAAAAGTGGAAATGGACAAACCCAGCGATTGGGTTGTTTTGACCCACTTTTTCAGAGTATCAAGTTTATGGAGTTTTAACGGCTCTTCTGAGAAATGTAACATTACCTGGTATATTGTTCTCAAGCCGTATTTCCGCGGTTGAACACTGAGCGATTAGTACCAAACGGTTCAATCATGTTTATTTAGTGCTATAACTAGTAGTAAAGAGGAAAACATGTTTAGCTTGAGGCTACATAGATCTGTCACGCCACATTAAAGAGCGTAAAAACTGTATTTCTTTTAAATTTCATAATACAATTATCAGAATTTAAAAACTGAGACTTTGTTTCACATTAAAAAGTAACAGCACAAAGCTTATTGCAATTTATTGGTTTTGGCCACACATCAACTGAAAACAGCACTGATTAAAAGGTCATTTCTTGTTATTTAAGAAATTATATCGGTACATAGAAATGAGATTTGATTAAAATCGAGAAATTGATATTTTCAACCCAGCCCCATAGAGAGTGTAATATGATTGATGCATCAAATTGCATTAATTGCTTCCCCTGCTGGCGATAGATAAGGAGGAGAAAGTGTTGGTTCGCGCTGAGGACTACATGCACAAACTGGTGGAACAGGGAAACATCCACTTCATCGCTACAGGAAAGATTAAAGAGACGGGACAGATCATAACAGCGATGAAAGTCATCTCAATGCACAACCCCAAACTCATTGTGAAGGTCAGACTTTGTACATTATAAAAAATATTTCATATATATATATATCCCAGGGCTCATACTGACAAAATGTTTTTGAAAGTTAAATGTAAATGACTCTGCTGCCCTCTACTGGTAGATTAGAGACCCCTTCAAGCCTCTTGTTTCTCTCTCTCTTGGCTCTTTGCGATGTTTCTCTGTAGCTGACCGGTTCTCCAAGAGTGAGTGAGGAAATGTACGTGTCTGTCGAGTTCACCAACCCATTTAAGGTCAATCTGGAGAATGTGGACCTGCGTATGGAGGGTCCTGGAATCATGGCCTTCAAACGCAAGCAGTACAGGTGAACACTGTCAGACCGACACCATTACATCAAAATTGTACACATCTGTACATATTTTTTAAATGCGATACATACAAGTAAAATAAAATACATATAAGTTAAAATCGCCCTAATTGTTAGTGTTGAGAATAGTGCAGTGCAAAAAAATATATATATAATTTTTGTAAGAGTGAAATGTGAAATTTCACATCCTTAATTCAAGGTCATGGGTTTGATTCCCAGGTAATGCGTGAACTACTCAAATGTATACCTTGAATGCAATGCAAGTTGTTTTAGATAAAAGCATCTCCCAAATGCCTGAATGTAATGTAAGTCTGTACTGGATGTTTTGTGTCATTGTGACGTGTGTGTGATGTGTTTTTCAGTCTGATTGCTCCAGGCACTTCTATAACGTGGACGGAGACATTCAGTCCCCGCCGGGCCGGCTCTACTAAACTGATGGCCAGTCTAGACTGCGCTGCTCTGAGACAGGTGTATGGAGAGGCTGAGCTCACCATCCAACCGTGAACACCACAAAGAGTGAAGCTGAGAAACAGACATCTGTAGTCTTTGACCAAAGAGAAATACCATGTAAACTCCAGCAAAGCATGTACTCTATAAACATACTGGAGCATTACCAGTGCATTATATTATGTTTAGTCAAAAATAGTTATTACAATTTATACTTTCATTTATCCATGTGTTTTCTTTTATGCAATAATTCTGTATCACACAGAAAATAAATGTTTTTCTTGACCGTGAAGCTTAAGAGGAAAATAAGTGCAAAAAAATCAAGAACATAAAAAAATACACATTTTATTCTTAAAAAAAATACTACTTTGCAGAGGTGAGTTATTTTGTCATTAATAACATGGATTAGATGCTATGAAATTTGCTTGTATATGTTGACTGCTGAATGAAAGATGAATAATAATAATAAAAAAAGATAAATCAAGTACACACTGCCCCCTAGCTACAAATTTTTACCTGGATGACTGTGTCTCATTTCACTTACTTAATACAATGCCCTAAAAGTATGTGCTCTTTTTGTGAACAAAAAGTACATACTTTCGAGTGTGTAGCAAAAGAGTAGACAACCTTTGAGACATACTGTCACGTCACACAAGTCTTTGCTCTCTGTCGCATACTGTCACTGTAAACAGTCCTGTCAATCATCTTAGATCCTCCACATTTCATTTCCTACTGTGTCGTAGAGAAATGCAGAAGGACGCTGATCTGGAGTCACAGGTCTTTCATCCGAAGAACTTTCCTCATAATAATGCATAATAAATAATGCTTTTAAAAGTTAATGGCCAAATGGATCTTTATAAAAGTCCACATTGTTATTGTAGATGAGATATAACACGGATAACATTAAATAAATATTTTTTATCAGGTTAAACTGATTATTAGACAGTCAAACCTTAATTGAAACATCTCACCGTCATATCCACCATGTTTTGTAGTTTTTTAACACTTAACTCGTGTTTGTAGTTCTGAACTGAAACCTCATCCAAAGCACGATGGGTTGTGGGCAATATCAGTGCATGGATCCACACTTCCAAAACCTACTAGAAATACTAAACCATCCAGGAATTTTTGGCATTTTCTTTTCAACTTACCATGATTTGGGACACACTTATTTTAATCTCACATACTATAGGATGGATAGTAAAGGAATCGGGATGCAGGGTTACTTCTTCTGGGGAGAGTCTGAAGTCACTTTACTATCCCAATACTATGGCTGTCCCTCCAATTACACAGTTACGCAATTACCACTTTCAAGCCCAAGAAAAGTAGTAAAGACATCATTAAAGTAATCCATGTGACTTCAGTGGTTTAAACCCGTTTTATTAAGCCATGGGGTTGCTTTGTTTGCACACACACAAAACATAATTTGCCACTTTATATACCACAAAATATTAATCTCCAACACACGTTACCAGGCTACGTTTCTATTATTTGACTAATTGTTAAATGATGAGTGCTATAGTCTCTCTATTTCTCTCTCTCGTGGAGTGCATTCTGGGAGTTAAACTGTAAAAATTTAGTACACATTTATAATGCTATACTACTTATGTTACCTTGGCAGTAAATGACAAAAAAAAATGCTATGGTGAACTGTAACTCTGATGGCATCATAAATCTTGCTCCCAAAGATAAATCATATTAGCTTTGATCATAACCCAGCAAATTAGACAACTTTAGACCACTATTATAAGAATGAAGAACTTTCAAGTACTTCACACATTTTCCAGCACTTGAAAATACAAAAGTCAGAATATTATCCTATTTAAATGTTATTTTTAATGTGATAACCTGAATAACATCGTCAGAAGCTTTCGACTGAGGAGCAGTAGCGTTGACTACTCCTCGGCAAACTATGTAATTCTCATTACCATTATCAAAGGGAACCCAGATAGCATATAAAGGTTCAGATAATGTCGATCTTCATTGTTATGAGACAATAGTAATTTAGGGAGGGGACCAAAGAAAGTGGAACAATGTTGGGGACAGTTACACCACCGGGCCTAAGAGTCGAGCAACTTCCCCTTCTCTCAAACAGAGATTTGTGTGAGAAGACGGCGGTTCGCTCCTTCACTCTTTAACAAAATGATTCTGTTTTCCAGGTTCGTATTATGTAAAGTAATATTGAAATATGTTTCCTCCTAATGCATACGTGATGTATCGACACCGTGTTAAGTTGGACCTTTGACTTTCGATAAGTTTAATCGAGTTAGAGAACCGCGTGCGTAGCCGCGGGGAAAAGTTGTAATAATGACGTTAGCACATGTGTCGCATGTGCGTGTGGCGTAGGATGTATAAACCAATGCTGATGTTCTCTTTTTCCCCAACAATATGTGATATCGTGTGCTTAACAATATCCTGACAGTTTATAAACTTGTTGGAGTTGTACAAAAATAGTTTGATGTCAAGTTTAAGTTTAACAATGTGTGTAAGTTAAATAGTTTTCCCCTAAAGCATACTGCATGTGTTACAGAGTCATTTGAATATTCATGTACGACCACAGAAGGTTTGTAAACGAGTAATTATTACATTTGTAATATTGTGAGTTGTTGAAGTTTAAAGAGAACTAATAATTATTATACATATGTGTATATGTATAGCTATAAAGCTTAGCACGTGATTTATCTTTGTGATATTACTGCACTTTAAGGAAAGAAGAAAGCATTACTGCTCTGTGGATGTGGAATATGCAATCCTTTACAATGTGAAAAAAAGGAAAGATAACTGTATTGAAGTATTTAATGTGAATTAACAGAATGGACTCTTGAGACTGAAACATGTTTACAAAAGGGAACTGTTTTTTGTTTGCACCATGACTGGAAATGTTTGTAATAAAAAAAACAGAGATTTGTGTGAGAAGACGGCGGTTCACTCTTTAACAAAATGATTCTGTTTTCCAGGGCAGACAACAGGGAGAGCTGAGAGTAGTGAACCCCATTCCAATTCATTTGTTACTCCAGTTTTACTAAGTTGAAACCCGTAACACTTGTTCATTGTCGATGATTGTCCCTGTACCACTGTGGTTAGAGTTGTTGTTTGTTCATGCCATGTGAAGACTTTATATTGTCTTACCTTTATTTACATAGCGCTTTTTACAATGCAAATTGTGTCAAAGCAGCTTTTTAGTATTAATTAGCAAATAATTTTTGACTGCACAGCAGCTCCCAAAGAAATTGTCCAGTTTATTCTATATATATTATTGATTCATTCCGTTGTAAAGATCAATAGTTATTAGTCTAGTTAATTTATGTATATCAGCACTGGAGGAAACAGTGATATAATCATCCAGCTCAGCTCAGCTCAGTTCGCATATCAAAAACACTGCTGAATATCAAGCAAGTGTCCCCAACCAAGCAAGCCAAAGGCAACAGCGGCAAGGAACCAAAATTCCAACAAAATGGAGAAAAACCCTTGGGAGAAACCAGGCTTAGTCGAGGGGCCAGTTCTCCTCTGGCCAACAGTGAACACTTGCGTGATTTCAGGCAGAGTTACAGCTCATAAGTCCGATTTTGGATTGTCTTGATCTTTTTCATCACGCCGGTATGGGACGGTTTGTTGTGGATCTGGGCCACTGGTTGACGAGTCGGTAAGACCTTCACGAGGGATGAGCTATTTGACACAGTCTCTTGGATACGGCCCGAATCCAGCTAATTGCGGTAAATGGTAAACCTCAGGATAAAACAGAGAGACTAAAATTAGCGTTTACCTCCCTCTCTTTTTTATGTAACGAGTACATCCGGTCTTATAGGAAGTGTTCCCGGTTCTGGCTGACCTGATCTATGCATCTTAACAATCCTTCAAAGGATATGAAGACAAAAATTGATAATGTGTCATGTGTATGTTAGGTTAAAGAGATAAGTTTTTAGTCTAGATTTAAACTGACAGAGTGTGTCTGCTTCCCAAACAATGCTAGGAAGATTGTTCCAGAGTTTAGGTGCGAAATAGGAAAATGATCAATCGTTGATTTTGATATTCTATTAAAACAGGTCAGTATTCTGAGATCGTAATAGGCGCGAAGTACTATAATGCATTAAGAGCTCACTCAGGTACTGGGGAGCTAAGCCATTTAGTGCTTTGTAAGTACTTAGCAAGATTTTAAAATCTATACGATTATTAGCGGCGTCCAATAGCCACATAGAGGCGAGATAGTGGGCTCGTGACTCGTTCGCACTTGGTCATCTTGTTATTAAAGAAGTACTAATGATTTTAACTGCCTCAGAGTTTATTAGATCATCGTAAAACATGACATGACTCATGCAAAACGGTCAACAGAAAGTTGGCTCCCGCTACTCGCCCCCTTCCAACACTAACAAACAATTCAACAAAGGAAGTAATCAAGAAAACGGAAGTGATCACCTGTGCCCACGTGATTGTGACTAACCAATAAGAAACAACAAAGAATTAATGCACTTACATTCCGGCCCCATGATTATCACAAAAAAAAGAGATAATCATCATCATCATCAATTAACAACAACAATAAATACAGACATACATTATATAAGATACAAAATAATTTATAAATGTGTGTGTATGCATTTGTCCATGTAAAAAAAAAATATCTATATCTTCTTAAATCGAAAAGTCACGTCAGTCAAAAGGTCTAAAAAGAGTCAGTCTATAAGTCAGTCATCATATCCATGTCATTTCGTTGGTACGTCATTGAGCGCTCAATAAAAAAGTCAATTTCAGCCTTCTTCAGCTTCCAGAAGCAGACAAATCTTGGTGACTGGTCTGTCTAAGCAGTTGTACTTTGTTTTAATCTTTACTTGGCGGATCAATCCCCTTTTGTCTGGTGTGGTATGAATGATTTTACCCATAATCCATGTGTTTCGAGGGGAAGCATCATTAACAATAAGTACAACGTCTCCTACTTGAAAGTTTCTTCTCTTTACGAGCCATTTCTGCCGTTCCTGTAGCTGAGGTAGATATTCCTTTAACCATCTCCGCCAAAACAGGTCGGCCATGTACTGTACTTGTCGCCATCTACGACGCACATATATGTCCTCCTTCTGAAATAAACCAGGGGGTAAGGATGGTTGGGTTTTCAGGAGTAACAGATGGTTGGGTGTTAGAGCCTCCAAATCATTAGGATCCATGGATGATCTAGTTATAGGACGGCCATTAATAATTGACTCCACTTCACACAAAAGCGTATGAAGACCCTCTTCATCTATACTCTGTCCTCTCAAAATTGAATTCATAATCTTCCTCACTGATCGAATCCCAGACACCTCCGTGATGAGATCCTGTAGGGGGATTAAATATCCACTTGTTACTCTTCTGGATTAGAACATTACTGATCTTATCATGGTTCCAGTTTTTTATCGCTTCCCTCAATTCTCGTTCGGCTCCAACAAAGTTGGTTCCATTATCTGAACGTAACTCTGATACTTGACCACGTCGTGCTATGAACCGTCGCAAACCGTGAATGAAGGAATATGTATCTAATGATGCAATTACTTCGACATGTATGGCTCTTATAGGTAAACATGTAAAAATGACTCCATATCGCTTCACAGTGATTCGTCCACGTTTGATCTCAAATGGACCAAAACAATCAACTCCAACTTGAGTAAATGGTGGTTCATCTGATGAAAATCTACTTGAAGGTAAATTTGCCATCTGCTGTGAACCTGTTGTTCCTTGAAATCGTTTGCAGATTACACATCTAGACAGAACTCTGCGTATAGCTGAACTTGCTCCTGGAATCCAATATCGTTGGAGTAACCTAGACAACATGTAGTTTCGTCCACCGTGCCCGACCTCATGGTGACCTCATCCTTTGACAGTATTATTGGATGCTTCGATTCTTCAGGCATGGCTGCATTATCCAGACGTCCATACATTCTTATGACACCTGCCTCAAGAATTGGATTGAGACAATACAGAGGACTGCTCCGCTTGACTTCTTCACCTCTCTGTAAAGCCATCAACTCCTCTGGGAACTTCATATTTTGAGAAAAGCGTACAATCTCCATTTCACTGTCATCTAGCTCATCTAATGAAAGATAACCTTCGCCTTTACCTATACTGGATCGTAATCTGCACATTCTTTCGTCAACAATAACCTTCAGTGATTGATCAGATTCAGTACAATCATGAGTTTCCATCAGTTGTTTTCTCCTTTTACTTAGGACTAGAAGAATTCTCTTCAGCCTAAAGATCCAGGCCACACTCTTCCTCAGACGTGTCCATGATGAATAATAATTGATAAGACATGCAACAGCATTATCTTTCTCCTCAGTTTGAACCAGTAGTGCGTTAACCACAGCTTCTTGCTTGATTTCTGGGTCTTGTACTAAACTCTTTTCTAAATCAATTGGATTATTTGGCCACTCTTCCTGTGATCTAATAAGGAAGGGAGGTCCAAATGTCCACATCTGCTCCTTAAGTAAAACCACTACCTTTAACCCCCTTGAGGCAAACTCTGGCAGAATCTATATACCTCCACTGAGCCGCACTGGATGCTCTCAAGATCTCAGACACTCTGTTAGCAACAAAACACTTAAATCTGGAGGACTCATTTTGAATATACTTTAACACAGCAGTGCTGTGTTACCAAAACACTGAATCTTGTAGCTTCATCCTTAGGTCCCTTTTCCATAGCCGGTCCATTCGACTGGCAAGAGTGGCGGCTGTAAGCTCCATGCGGGAAATGGTGGTAGATTTCACTGGTGCTACTCGAGCCTTACCCATCAAGAAAGCAGAATGTACAATGCTCTGAGTGTTACACAGAAGCAGGTAGGACACAACACCATAGCCTTCTCCACTGGCATCCGAGAAATGATGTAACTGAGCCGATGTGACTTCTCCAAACTCTACAGGTTTCAAACATCTTTTTATCTCAAATTTCTCCAAGCCATGAAGATCTTCAAGCCAGTTTCTCCACTTCTGTACATATTTGATGGGTATAACACTATGCCATCCAATCCTTTCCCTGCAAAGATCTTGAAGAATCTTCTTCGCGGAAAGAACTACTGGCGACAAAAATCCAAGAGGATCATATATAGCACCAACCACGGAAAGTATTCCTCTTCGAGTAAAAGGTCTATCCTTGATTACTACCTTAAATTTGAAGGTGTCAGATTCAGCATACCACTGCACACCTAGTACTCTTTCCATCGGAAGCACATCATGGTTCAAGTCAAGGTCCTTCACTTCTTTCACCCGGTCTTCTTCTGGCAGGGCATTCAACACTGCACGACTATTGCTCATCCATTTGGTCAGATGAAATCCACCTTTAGCACACATTGCGTGGAGTTCCTTATATAGTTGGATTGCGTCATACTCTGTGGGAACTGAAGTAAGACAATCGTTCACATAGAAGTGATTTCGAATGACCTCTGCTGTCTTACAATTAAACAAATCTCCATGATCCTCTGCACATCTCCAGAGTGCATAATTAGAACAACTTGGGGATGAAGAAGCGCCAAACAAATGTACAACCATTCTGAATTCCTCCAAGTCTTTACTCAAGTCACCCTTTGACCACCACAGAAACCTTAAAAGGTCAGAATCTTCTGCAGGAACCTTTACCTGATAGAACATGGATTCAACATCAGCCATTAAGGCGACAGATTCCATTCTGATTCTGGTCCCTGAAGTAGTTGTGTATTCAATGATAGTCCCTGAAAAGAGGCACTACAGTCAAAAACAACCTTGATCCTTTTCTTTTTTGCATGGTAAACCCCATGGTGAGGTATATACCACACACGACCATCAGGCCTGTCAAGTTCCTCCACCGGGACCTTTTCTGCGTATCCTTTAGAAATCACGTCTTCCATGAACACAGCATAATCTGCCAGAAATGTTGAATCTTTCCTGAATCTCCTTTGCAGGTTCAAAGCCCTCTGTTCTGCAACTATTCTGTTGTTTGGAAGGACCACATCCTTATTCTTGAGCGGCAAACCAATGCAGTAATGACCATCTATCAGTTTTATAGAATGAGACACAAGATCCATGAACTGATTATCCTCTTTAGACATCCCTACCATTTCATCAAGGGCATTTTCAGGAAAATCAGTCTTAAACTGTTGTTTCCAAAGCTCATCCAATTTTGAGACAGAGATCCTGTTTACAGTCACATGAGGTTGGTCATTACAGAAAGTTCCATTCTTTTCCATTCCTTTAAGTGGTCCATTTACCGTCCATCCAAGTATGGTCCTCACTGCATATGGTCCATTCCTTTGGCTGCGAACAACCTGCCATGGTTCCAGTGCCTCGGGTACATTTGATCCAATCAAGAGTTCAACTCCTGCTTTAATAGAAGGAAAGTGTATGTGATATCCAAGTAAGGCCATTGGACAAGATCACCTTGCATGGGAATATTAGAATTGGATACTGGCATACTTTTCTGGGTATATACTTCAGGAAGTGAACAATAATGGGTCTCATCCAATCCAGCCACTTCTAGATCCCTAAGAACATAACTAGAAACCAATTTATCTTGATTCATGGTTTTGAGCAGAATATTCAGTTTTCTGCCAGAAAGATTAAGCTTATTCATGAGACTTTCCGTACAGAAGGTCGCCGAGCTGCCCAGATCTAAAAAGGCATACGTTTCCACGATCTTGTTTCCATTCTTAGATTTAACATATACTGGAAGAATGGACAAGGCACAAGCATCTTCACCGGCCCCGGTAAGGCTACTAGACTGAACAGAGATCAGAGCACTACCCACTGCTTGCTTTGGTTCTTCAGATATATCTCGCTGGAAAACATGAAGGATGCTGGGATGTCTAGAGCCACACACTTTACATGTAAGCCGCTTCTTACAATCTCTGCTAATATGGCCTGTGCATAGACAGCCGAAACAGATTCCTCTCTTCTTCAGAAAATCCATCTTTTCCTTATGGGGTCTTTTGGTAAGCACAGTATAGGAATTCAAAAAATGTTCTTCACCACAACAAAGACAAGATACTCCTTTATTAACTTTCTTAATGTCTTCCATTCCTGTTACAGTAACAGTGGTAGCGAAACTACTTCCGTTTGGCTTAGAACGAATCAAACTTCGACCTCAACCAAAAGGAGCCTCAACAATGTTTCCAAACACAGGATCTGTAGCAATTTTTACCTGCCTTTCTACAAAATCCACTATGTCCTTAAACGTTGCTGGTCCATTGCGATTTTCCTGCAAATCACACACCACTGCTCTCCATTTGTCTCTGAGCTTAAAGGGCAATTTGGATAGGATAATTTGCATGTTAGTAACCAAGTTTAACTCTTTCATATAACGAACATCCTCCATGGCATTACAGCAAGCTCTGAGAAAAAGATAATAATCTTGTAAATCCTTTGTATCCTCAGGTTTTATAGACTTCCAAGAGAGCACTTTGTCCATGTATCATGAAGATATTTTGACTTCATTCCCAAAGTTTTCCTTAAGTAAGGCCTTGGTTTTCAAGTAACCATATGTTGACAACTTCTGACAAGTTCTCTTGGTTGACCTCGAGTATACTGCTCAAGAAAATAGAAACAGTCACCATAATTGTTTGCCCTTTTTTCCACAACCTCCTCAAAAGATCGTATGAAGCATCAATATTGTAAAGGATCTCCATCAAAGGATACAATATCTCTGTGAGGAAGTAAAGAAATGTTGCGTTGTTGTACCAACATGGAAGTAATTTCATTTTGTTTTTCCATAAGACGCAATATATTTCCTTGTTCTCCATCAGTCAACGATTGTCTTGAAACAGGTGCATCACTAGTACAGTTATAGGGTAACTTCCCATTCATTGATACAGTTGACTGTAATGGTGTTATGGACCTCAGTTGTAGCACAGGGTGAAGCTGAGCATTACTTTCCTTTTTTCTTGCACCTCTTGTCGAATTATTAACAGGCAGAGACTGTGCTTCAACATGTGTGTCAACTTGAACTGATGCAACTGCCATTGAGTTGGGAGAGATCATTTCATCATTTTCCTTTCTTGATTTTCTTACTTCCCCATGTATACTTTGTTCTGATGCAGCAGACCTGTACACGTTGACTTTAGCCATAGACACAGCAATTTTAGTTTGAAGATCGATTTTTTCCTTCTTTTTTCTTAAACGCTCCTCTTCTTCCTCCACCGAATGCTTCCGTTGCAGCATTTGCTGACTGGCTAATAAAGCCGCTACTTCAGCTTGAGCTTGAAGATGAGCAGATGATGTAAATAATCTGCTAGATCGTGAACCAGAAGCAGAGCTCCTTTTACTTGATTTTTTGCTGTATACATTTGAGATACTATTATACTATTTGGTTTGATCTCATCCATGAAATGCTCACAAGTCAATGCATTACATTCCTTACATTGATTCAGAGTTTTTGAATTTGCATTTGCACCATAAGTTGCAGCAGTAGGCAATGGATCATTTAAAGGAGCTTTCCTTTGAACGGCCATGGTCATTGACGGTATTCCATCTATTGCAGAATGAGATGACAGAGGACTTTCATTTCTCTGTTCGGACACTGCTGTTGTAGTTTGAGTCAGTGAAGTTCTCTTAAATTTAAGATCACACAACCATTGCTCCACATCTTCAATAAACCCTTTGTTAAACCGTAAAATTGAACCATACCATTCATTTTGCTTTATTTGTTCCTCAGCAGGAAGTAAAGGAATCACATTCTCATGCAACAAATTGACATCGTCTCTCAAAAGCTTCAATGTTTCTAGTAAAGAATAAACCTTGGATGAATTTTCATCATTTTGCATAAGCTCTTTCATTGAAGCAATCACATTTTTTATTTTATTCACTTTGGATTTACGGTCCTTTTGTAACGATTCAATCTTTAACTCCCAAGCCTTTGCTGTGAGTTTACGCTCCCTTATGCACTCCATAACCGCATCAGCCTCATCTTCATCCATTTTCTTTAATCAAACAAACTCAGCGGCACATACAACTTCCAAAGCACTCCGTTTAAATCACACACAAAAAATTTGTGCGAATCCCACCGCTGCATGTAACACACATGACAAACTACGCACTTCCAATCCACCATAGTTTATCCAAACAAACGGATCCACGCTCCACATCAAACACAACCGACGATAATGTCTCCAATCCACCAGCAGCAAGCAGTAAGCAAGGTACTAATAAACTCATTCACATACCGGTCTAAGTGCTGTGCATCTCGTATCTCGTGTCTGTGTCCGTGTCCACTTGCGATCCATGACTGCGTTCCAGTGCAGCGCATGAATGGAATCCCTATGAAACAAAGCGCCGATTTCTGTTGACTAATATTCGCGGCGTCTAATAGCCACATAGAGGCGAGATAGTGGGCTTGTGACTCGTTCGCACTTGGTCATCTTGTTATTAAAGAAGTACTAATGATTTTAACTGCCTCAGAGTTTATTAGATCATCGTAAAACATGACATGACTCATTGCTACTCGCCCCCTTCCAACACTAACAAACAATTCAACAAAGGAAGTAATCAAGAAAACAGAAGTGATCACCTGTGCCCACGTGATTGTGACTAACCAATAAGAAACAACAAAGAATTAATGCACTTACAACGATGTTTAATAGGGAGCCAGTGCAGTTTTGACAGAACCAGGTTAATATGGTCATACTTCCTGGTTCTAGTAAGGACTCTAGCAGCTGAGTTTTGCACCAGCTGTAGTTTGTTTATCAAGCGAGCAAGGCAGCCACCCAGTAGAGTGCCACCCAGATTTTTTTAAGATGGAACGTGAAGACTTTGTTTTATGTTGGATTTATGTTTGGACTTAAATAAACTGCACTTGGGTTCTCACTACAACTTGCCTCCAGTGGATTCCATTACATTTTTTCGGTAATGAGATTTCAGTGACGGACAGTTTTGTTTGGTTATGAGATTTCAATAATGGTCGGTTTTCATTGTCAGTCAGTTTTCTTCAGCTATGAGATCTCAACACTGTATGTTTTGTTCTTTTACAATATCTCAATGACAGTCGGTTTTGTTTCTTACGAGATTTCCATGATGGTCAGTTTTGTTACATTACAAGTTTTCAATGAAATCTGTTTCATTCGGTTATGAGATTTCAGTGACGGCTGGTTTTGTTTGGTTACAAGTTCTCTATGACTGTCAGTTTTGTTCTTTTACGAGACTTCAATAACAGTTGGTTTTCATTGTCAGTCAGTTTTGTTCAGCCACGAGATCTCAAAACTGTTTGTTTTGTTCTTTTACGAGATTTCAGAGACAGCCGGTTTAGTTGCGCTACAAGATTTCAATGATGGTTGGTTTTGTTCCTTTGTTCTTTTACGAGATTTCCATGACGGTCAGTTTTGTTATGTTAAGAGTTTTAAGTGACGGTCACTTTTATTCGGTCATGAGATTTCAGTGAAGGCTGGTTTTGTTCAGTTACAAGTTCTTGATGACTGTCAGTTTTGTTGCTTTACAAGATTTAAATAATGGGAGGTTTTTATTGTCAGTCCGTTTTGACGGCTACAAGATTTTAGCACTTTTTGTTCTTTTACTAGATTTCAGAGAAAGTCAGTTTTGTTTCATTACAAGAGTCCATTATGAGTTTTCATTTCATTATATTAATATAGGGGGAGCTCTGTTAGTGTTTAATGTACTATTATTTTAGAATTTAAAAAGAGTTTTTGGGGTTACCATTGTGCTGAAGAATAGAGTATATGGTTAGGTTGAAATACTTACAAAACATATGTTATTTATGTAAACACTTGCTTATATGCTATGAATAACTTAATACATGTAGGCGTGCTTGTACTGTTGTTGACTACTTGTATATAACACATAGAAGTAATAATGCCTTACACATTGCTGTTAGGGTTTATACTGCTTAAATCAGCATTCTCCAACTAAATTCACAGAGAACCACAGCTCTGCACAGTTTTGTTCAAATCCAGTTGTTGTTTGGCCCTCCAGGAGCTGAGTTTGAGACCACTGGCTTTCATCTTCAATAAATGTATAAATATACAGTAGCAAATCTAAACACATGAATTAAATATTCTAGTTCTCAGTAGAGGAGGATTTTACAACTCCACAAACAGCATTACCAGCTTCACTTTTGACTTAACAGATTGACTTCATTTCACCATTAAATAATCTTGTTTCTGTTTGAGACCGAAAGAAGAATCAAGATTTTATTTCTTACCCAATTAGCAGATACTTTTGCTAGTTTTAAAAGCAAAATCTCACTTCACAACAACGCTTAGCTCATGAATTATTGATCTGGGAAGTTCGAATCTGTGAATATATTTTTACTTCAACTTTACTGAACTCCCACTGATGGCATTTCTTTATATTTGAGTCAAACAAGTTCAAACTCAGACAGTCGGAAAAGGGTGGCTTGTCCTCTTCAGGTTGGTGGAGAGCTTCTGCCTCAAGTGGAGGAGTTTAAGTATCTTGGGGTTTTGTTCACGAGTGAGGGAAGGAAGGAGCGTGAGGTTGACAGACGGATCTGTGCAGCTTCAGCAGTAATGCGGTCGATGTACCGGTCTGTCGTGGTGAAGAAGGAGCCGAGCTGCAAGGCGAAGCTCTCGATTTACCGGTCAATCTACGTTCCTACTCTCACCTATGGTCATGAGCTTTGGGTCATGACCGAAAGAATGAGATCCCGGATACAGGCGGCCGAAATGAGCTTTCTCCTCAGGGTGGCAGGGCACTCCCTCAGAGATAGAGTGAGGAGCACGGTCACTCGGGAGGAGCTCAAAGTAGATCCGTTGCTCCTTCACATCGAGAGGAGTCAGCTGAGGTGGCTCGGGCATCTGTTTCGGATGCCTCCTGGATGCCTCCCTAGGGAGGTGTTCCGGGCATGTCCCACCGGGAGAAGGCCCCGGGGAAGACCTAGGACACGCTGGAGAGACTATGTCTCTCGGCTGGCCTGGGAACGCCTCGGTGTCCCCCCGGAAGAGCTGGAGGAAGTGTCTGGGGAGAGGGAAGTCTGGGAATCTCTGCTCAGACTGCTGCCCCCGCGACCCGGCCCCCGGATAAGCGGTGGAGAATGAATGAATGAATGAAGTTCAAACTCTAAATGAGCTGCGCATTAGTTGTGTGTATTAATGCACGGAGCTGACTGAAACACCACTGCCAGAGGAACATTAAACAGGAAGGTTTTGTCCGAGCTCACAACAGGTTTTGCTAGAGAACGCAAACATCTTTGCGAGGGAACGCAAAGTTTTTGGTGGTAACGCAATATATTTTCTTAAAAAAAATTCCTCCCATCCCAATTTTTTTTTCCACCACCACGTCCCTTTAGGGGTGCCGTAGCATCGCGACTTCTGGAACAGTCTTCACATGGCGAGTACAACTGTTTTTGTCATTCGCATTTCCCGTGCGCAATCACTTCCAGCACATCTACCAATGGGCACTAGATGGCCCTTTTGCGCTACCTTTGTAACAAAGAAAACTCTTCAAACTTTGCTAATAACTAAGTTGTTGTGGTGACAAATAAACAAGTTACTCCCATATTTCAACCATCCACGACCAAGTCTCTTACTGGACAGCCTGTGGGGGGTATTATTTTGTAAAACCGGTTCAGTGTATATATAGTTAACAAACCTGAGAATGCAAATTAAAAAAAAAAAGACTGCTCATTTGTTTGATTAAACATCTCTCTGCTTGTCTATGATCATATTTAAACATGAACATGTGAGAAGTTGCACTCTGCTGAAGATCATCAGTATATAGCCCCCGGATATTGAAATGTTATGAATAAAACAATTAATGGTCAAAATTCCATGATGAAAGATATTTTGTCTCGTGTCATGTTGTTAGAGTTCATGTTCTGTTTATCTGTTCCCCAGTCTTGTTATCTGTCACATGTTCCTTGTTTTGATTTCCAGCCCTGTCATTTTCACGTGGTCTTTGTTTTCAGTCTGTCATGTGTCCCATTATTAGTTCATTATCATCAGCTGTTTGTTATTATTAGTAATCATCGTCACCTGTGTCCTCGTCATTTGTGTCTGTTTATATTCCCTGTGTTTCCCTCACTCCTGGTCGGTTATCGTTTGTATTTGGACGTGTGTGATGTATTCCCGTTTTTCCTGGTTTTCTCAATAAAAGAGATATTCTGTTCAGCCTTCGTCTTCGTGAGTTTCCGAAGTTACACGTCACGTAACAGAATAACCGACCTCTAACCGAACACAGCATGGATTCACCTGCTGTTATGCTGCTTTGCTTGGAGCAGGAGCAGCAACGCCTCGAGGTCCACACCGGCGCGTTTCTACATCTGGCGAGCCTTACAAACTTTCCAGACAGTTCCCTGTGCGCGTTCTATATGGCCGGTTTGAACAGGCGCACAAAGGCTCGTCTGCCCGGTGTGGGTCCTCGGGGCTCTTTCGCCGAGTTCGTCGAGTGGGTGCTGGTGAGTAACATTTCATCATGCACCGTCTGCGCCGCCGAGAATGAACTCACCAGTCCCACTCCGACTCCAACACACGAGTCGCGTCGCGAGCCGCCACCAAAAGTGGTCGCCGCTCAAGAGACTCGTCGCGAGCCGCCACCAAAAGTGGCTGCCGCACCCAAGCCACGCCCCCAAACGGCCGCAATGGCTCCGCCGGCCGTGGAAGGGGCATTTCTAATAGACTTTTTGACGGAACCTGATTGCCCTGAGCCGTCTCCTGTGCTCTCCGTCCCTGAGCCGTCTCCTGTGCTCTCCGTCCCTGAGCCGTCTCCTGTGCTCTCCGTCCCTGAGCCGTCTCCTGTGCTCGCCGTCCCTGAGCCGTCTCCTGTGCTCGCCACCCCAGAGCTCCCTGACCTCCCAGACTGGCCCGAGCTCCCAGACTGGCCCGAGCTCCCAGACTGGCCCGAGCTCCCAGACTGGCCCGAGCTCCCAGACTGGCCCGAGCCTCCTGAGCTCCCAGACCTTCCTCCGCCTGAGCCAGCGCCAGACCTTCCTCCGCCTGAGCCAGCGCCAGACCTTCCTCCGCCTGAGCCAGCGCCAGACCTTCCTCCGCCTGAGCCAGCGCCAGACCTTCCTCCGCCTGAGCCAGCGCCAGATCTTCCTCCGCCTGAGGCCCCAGACCCGGAGCTCCCAGACCTTCCTCCGCCTGAGCTCCCAGCGCCAGAGCCCCCTGACCCTCCTGTGCCAGAACCGCCTGACCCTCCAGAGCCGCCAGACCTCCTTCCGCTAGGACACGCGGAACAATTAATGGTCAAAATTCCATGATGAAAGATATTTTGTCTCGTGTCATGTTGTTAGAGTTCATGTTCTGTTTATCTGTTCCCCAGTCTTGTTATCTGTCACATGTTCCTTGTTTTGATTTCCAGCCCTGTCATTTTCACGTGGTCTTTGTTTTCAGTCTGTCATGTGTCCCATTATTAGTTCATTATCATCAGCTGTTTGTTATTATTAGTAATCATCGTCACCTGTGTCCTCGTCATTTGTGTCTGTTTATATTCCCTGTGTTTCCCTCACTCCTGGTCGGTTATCGTTTGTATTTGGACGTGTGTGATGTATTCCCGTTTTCCTGGTTTTCTCAATAAAAGAGATATTCTGTTCAGCCTTCGTCTTCGTGAGTTTCCGAAGTTACACGTCACGTAACACATGTTACATAACGTAATAGCTTCCTCTTCCTTGTTTACACAGAAAAAAGAGAGACAAATCTCTAATTCAGTGCTATATTGGTATTAAGATTATATTTAAGCAGTGTATAAATTACTTAATGACATTTGAACTTTAATCTAATCTCAGAACATTATGATGAAAGGAGGAAATTTGTATAATACTTTCTGTTTTCTGAAAAGATAACTTAGCAGCCATGATTGACAAGAGAAGAGAAGAGAAGAAAATGATGTAAGTAAATTAAAATGTTATCTGACTTGTAATAGTTTAAGTTTAATTTACCTTATTTGAATAATTAATTCACAATATTATATTTGATAAAATGAGAGTGCTGCATTTTGAAATTATTTTTAAAAGAAAGTAAAAGAAAAACCAAAGTAAAAGTAAAAGAAAGTATCTTGACAAGGATATCCTTTGTTTTCTTAAAAAAAAAATGCATTTCTTCTTGGTTGTGCCGTGTGTCAAACAAATGAATCCAACATGAACAAAACATATATATGAATAAGGCTGAATCTGATTCGTTAATTTATCATTACCAAAGCGGAAGGAGTTCCCCTATCCATATGAATTTATTATTATTGACAAATTGATTTACTTCCAAGAAAAAGAAAAAAAAAATCCCTCACGGACCACCACTTCTGAAGGAAACTTAATAATAATAGGCTATACATTAAAAAAGTGATTCTGATATTTTTATAATCCTTTATTTCATTAATCTGTTCATTAAGAAGGTTATGAACTGAAGCCATCGAGACTTTCTCTGACTGAAACGTGAACAATGGGAAACAAAGCATGTAAGTTGTATAGATAGATATGGCCGTTTATATGATAATTTATAAGTTTTATAACAGATTATTTCTCCAATTTAGCACAAGAGGACAAGGAGCCCTTTTTAAAGGACAGTGAAGGTGAGAACATGAACATCACTGTGTATTTAGATTTATTACACCCAGACCTATTGTTAAACTTTATTTTGATTCATATATTCTTATAAATGTGGAAAAATATGGTAGACTAGCATTTTTACTTTTCTTAAATGTTTTTAATATAATAGCATATTTAAGTCTTTGAAAAAATATCAAAATATAAAAGAGAGAAAGAGACTAATGAAAAACTAGATATTACTCTAACAAATGCACTTCCATGTTCTTTAAAACAGAATTATCGTGAGCTGTAAAGCATTAAAATCGGCATACAGGGAGTGCAGAATTATTAGGCAAATGAATATTTTGACCACATCATCCTCGTTATGCATGTTGTCTTACTCCAAGCTGTATAGGCTGGAAAGCCTACTACCAATTAAGCATATTAGGTGATGTGCATCTCTGTAATGAGAAGGGGTGTGGTCTAATGACATCAACACCCTATATCAGGTGTGCATAATTATTAGGCAACTTCCTTTCCTTTGGCAAAATGGGTCAAAAGAAGGACTTGACAGGCTCAGAAAAGTCAAAAACAGTGAGATATATTGCAGAGGGATGCAGAAGTCTTAAAATAGCCAAGCTTCTGAAGCGTGATCATCGAACAATCAAGCGTTTCGTTCAAAATAGTCAACAGGGTCGCAAGAAGCGTGTGGAAAAACCAAGGCGCAAAATAACTGCCCGTGAACTGAGAAAAGTCAAGCGTGCAGCTGCCAAGATGCCACTTGCCACCAGTTTGGCCATATTTCAGAGCTGCAACATCACTGGAGTGCCCAAAAGCACAAGGTGTGCAATACTCAGAGACATGGCCAAGGTAAGAAAGGCAGAAAGTCGACCACCACTGAACAAGACACACAAGCTGAAACGTCAAGACTGGGCCAAGAAATATCTCAAGACTGATTTTTCTAACGTTTTATGGACTGATGAAATGAGAGTGAGTCTTGATGGGCCAGATGGATGGGCCCGTGGCTGGATTGGTAAAGGGCAGAGAGCTCCAGTCCGACTCCGACGCCAGCAAGGTGGAGGTGGAGTACTGGTTTGGGCTGGTATCATCAAAGATGAGCTTGTGGGGCCTTTTCGGGTTGAGGATGGAGTCAAGCTCAACTCCCAGTCCTACTGCCAGTTTCTGGAAGACACCTTCTTCAAGCAGTGGTACAGGAAGAAGTCTACATCCTTCAAGAAAAACATGATTTTCATGCAGGACAATGCTCCATCACACGCGTCCAAGTACTCCACAGCGTGGCTGGCAAGAAAGGGTATAAAAGAAGAAAATCTAATGATATGGCCTCCTTGTTCACCTGATCTGAACCCCATTGAGAACCTGTGGTCCATCATCAAATGTGCGATTTTCAAGGAGGGAAAACAGTACACCTCTCTGAACAGTGTCTGGGAGGCTGTGGTTGCTGCTGCACGCAATGTTGATGGTGAACAGATCAAAACACTGACAGAATCCATGGATGGCAGGCTTTTGAGTGTCCTTGCAAAGAAAGGTGGCTATATTGGTCACTGATTTGTTTTTGTTTGGTTTTTGAATGTCAGAAATGTATATTTGTGAATGTTGAGATGTTATATTGGTTTCACTGGTAAAAATAAATAATTGAAATGGGTATAAATTTGTTTTTTGTTAAGGTGCCTAATAATTATGCACAGTAATAGTCACCTGCACACACAGATATCCCCCTAAAATAGCTAAAACTAAAAACTAAAAACTAAAACTTCCAAAAATATTCAGCTTTGATATTAATGAGTTTTTTGTGTTCATTGAGAACATGGTTGTTGTTCAATAATAAAGTTAATCCTCAAAAATACAACTTGCCTAATAATTCTGCACTCCCTGTAAGTGTCAGTAAAGATCCAATCATATCATATTGGCCAGTTCAATATTAACAAATCATCACTTACTGCACATTTAACAAATATTTTAATTTCTTTCATTTTATTGCAGCATTCACTCTTTCGGAAATTCCGCCCATTTTTGCAGATCTTAAGCTTGTGCTTATTGGAATTCAAGGCGCTGGAAAAAACACTATTATGCCATCATAATGCCATCTTTAGGGAAAAAGTTTTCGCATTCTGGACATCTTATAGAAGTGGATACGTCAAGGAGACTCGTACAGTATCAGGAACACAGATTCATTTGGCTCGCACTCCAGGCTGGAGCGGAGAATTGAGTAGATCAGAGAAAACCAAAAGGGAAATTGTTCACTGTGTGCAGTCCTTGTACAAAACTGGCCCTCACGCAGTGCTCTTGGCTCTTAAAGTGAACTCAGGACTGTCAGAGTCGACTATCGGCACACTAGAGAGTCTTCTCACTGATAAACTGTGGGATCATACTATAGTGCTCTTCACACATGGAGAAAAACTGGGTTATCACAGCATTGAGGATTATATCAAAAGTACGCAGCTTCAAACGTTAATTAACAAATGTGGACAAAGATATTTTGTCATCCAAAAAAATTACAGAAACCAGATTACTGACAAAATTGAAGAGCTCATTCTTAAGAAGAATGCAACAACGTGTTTTGAACTTTCTGATCAGACAGAGGGTGATGTTAAGAAACTGTCAGACTGGCAATGTCTCGTTGAGAAGATTAAATCTAAAATCAACTCTATCTCAATCTCCAAAAAAACGTTACTTTCAAAAATAAACACACAAAATAATGACTCAATTAAAGAGCTACTCGATTCAAAGGATGCAGAGATACGCAGACTAAACACTATTGTTGAAGAAAAAGTGAGGGAGATAGAAAGGTTACAGTCAATCAACTCAAGAGCTCAAGATCCTGCCCTGATTGACCTGCACAGAAGAGTTGCAGAACTGGAAGAAACACCTGTTTTGAAAAACAAAGAGATAATGGAAAAGGATAAACGGATTGATGAATTGACAAAAGATTGGAGAACACCAGAGGATCAATATGCACATGAAGGCTATCGTAGTAAACTCGGTCAAGATGTCACAACGGTGCCCTTAAAAAGAGACACCGAAATACAGTTACATGATCTTCCTTCAAATAGTAAGTGTGAAGAATATTCTTGCTTCTAAATCACTATATGTGGGCAGAGAAAAATCATATAATCGATTACAAATTTTAGAAATGTGTCCAAAACTGACTTCACTCCTATTAGTAGTCGCCGCACTACATTGCTGCTCATTTTCATTTAAATTAAACATATATTTGATTGTATACAATATTTGTACACACTTATTCAATGTAGTGAATCACTAAATTCTGCTCATCTGATTCCCACAGGCTCAGCTCTACGCAACTGGGGTGACACTCTTCTTCAGATCTTGAATGAGCTGTCTGAATATGATCTGAAGACAATGAAATTCCACATGCAGCTCACTGATGAATACAGAATACCCATGAGCTTTATAGAGGGAAGAGACAGAGTTGACCTAGCGACACATATTCTAAAACAATGGGATGACCGAAGTTCAGTTCGGAAAACAAGAGACCTCATAAAGAAAGTCCCTCGTAATGATGATGTCATGATAAATCTGTTCACACCTTATTTGAAGGCCATTGGTGAGACATGGTGATCATCAGCTAAATGCAGTCATCATTTCTTTCTCAGAAAAGAATATTTTTTATTTTCAAGAACCATGAAATTTGCCTGATGATTCATTCCAGCTAACACGGAATGTTTTCAGAATGGTCTGAGAAGGTTCTCTCAAAGTTATGAACAAACGTTCTTCCTGTAATGTTAATAGGACAATTGTTCAAAGATATCTGATCTTTAATAATGTTCTCAAAAATGTTGGCATTTTTAAATGTTACTAGTTTCAGAACGTTCATACGTAACGTTCCCAAAATGTCTGCAAAATTAAAAAATGGAATATTCATAACATTCATATAACCAAGAATTTTTTTTTAAACGTTTCAAAAACTTAATGCTTTGAAAGTTGAGGGAACATTCAGAAATAATGACTCAAATGTTCAAATGTTCGAAATCGTCCCCTTCCTTAAATATGGCAAAATTTGTGGGAACAGCCATTTGTGTTGTCTGAAAGTGCACTCATTCAATCCCACAATGCACTGAGAGTCATACCGAACGAATTCCCGCGTCTGACCAGAAGCTGGCGTCCACAGCTGAATCATTCATTCATCCATCCATTTTCCAAACCACTGGTCTAATGTGGCTACTAGTTTTCATTCACTCCTTCAAGTGGACAATATGTGTGGACTAATAGGGAATACTAGTGAATGAGAGTATAGGGGGCGATTTCGAACACCGCTAATGTTTTCATAACTTAATGAGAATGTTAGAAAGTGTTTTTAGAATATATTTTTTGTTAGCTGGGTATATCCCTAGATCCGCACAGAATGAATGTTGACATTTCAAGTATTTGTAGCACCTAATTGTTACAGATAAACTTAAGGCACTTTTATATCCTTTTATGCTTTCAACGCCATGGTATAACGAGCACACTCGGGCCCTTAAGAGAGCAGCCAGAAAACTGGAGCGCAGCTGGAAGAATTCAAAACTAGAAGTTTTTCGGATTTCATGGAGAGAGAAAATGATGGAGTACAGAAAAGGCTGTAAAAACCGCTAGATCTGCTTATTTTTCAAATCTTTTAGAAGAAAATAAACACAACCCTAAGTATTTATTTAATACAGTGGCTAAATTAACAAGAAATACAGCCTCAACTTCTGATGTTTCCAAACAGCACAGCAGTAATGACTTTATGAACTTCTTTACTTGCAAGATTGACAACATTAGAGAGAAAATTATAGCCATGCAACTGTCTACTACAGTATCACATCAGACAGTGGGTTGTTGTATCCCTGAGGAAAAATTCCATTCATTCGCTGCTATAGGAAAGGAAGAATTGTCTAAACTTGTTAAATCATCAAAATCTACAACATGTATGTTAGACCCTATACCGACTAAGCTGTTGAAAGAGATGCTTCCAGAGGTCATAGATCCTCTTCTTAAGATCATTAATTCATCTTTATCACTAGGTTACGTACCAAAAAATTTTAAGCAGGCTATTATCAAACCTCTTATTAAAAAACCACAACTTGATCCTGGTGAATTAGTCAATTACAGACCGATTTCCAATCTACCTTTTCTGTCAAAAATACTAGAAAAGGCAGTATCATCTCAGCTTAGTTCCTACTTGGAAAGAAATGGTATTTGTGAGGATTTCCAGTCAGGATTTAGACCGTACCATAGTACTGAGACTGCTCTCATTAGAGCTACAAATGATTTGCTCTTATCATTAGATCATGGTTGTATCTCTCTATTAGTGTTACTAGACCTCAGTGCTGCTTTTGACACAATCGACCACAATATTCTTTTGAATAGACTAGAAAATTATGCTGGAATTAGTGGAATTGCATTGGCATGGTTCAAATCATACTTATCTGACCGTTATCAGTTTGTAGTAGTAAACGAAGAGATGTCATTTCGATCACAAGTTAAATATGGAGTACCACAAGGCTCAGTTCTCGGACCGTTGCTTTTCACTCTGTACATGCTACCCTTGGGAGATGTCATTAGGAAGCATGGCATTAGCTTTCACTGTTACGCTGATGATACTCAGCTCTATATTTCCTCGCGCCCTGACGAAACCTACCAATTCTCAAAATTAACAGAATGCGTAGCTGATATAAAAAATTGGATGACTAGTAATTTCCAACTACTAAATTCAGAAAAAACATATTCTAATTATTGGAACAAAAATCTCAGCACGTAATAACCTAGAATACTATCTAACACTCTGTTAAGTCGTCTTCGTCAGTTAGGAACCTGGGTGTGCTCTTTGATACCAATCTTTCATTTGAAAGCCACATTTCTAGCATATGTAAAACCGCATTCTTCCATCTTAAAAATATATCTAAATTGCGACATATGCTCTCAGTGACAAATGCGGAAGAGCTAGTTCATGCGTTTATGACCTCGAGACTAGATTACTGTAACGCTCTATTGGGTGGTTGCCCTGCTCGCGTGATAAACAAATTACAGCTGGTCCAAAACGCAGCTGCTAGAGTCCTTACTAGAACCAGGAAATATGAACATATTAGCCCGGTTCTGTCAAAACTGCACTGGCTCCCTATTAAACATCGTATAGATTTTAAAATCTTACTAATTACTTACAAAGCACTAAATGGCTTAGCTCCCCAGTACCTGAGTGAGCTCTTAATGCATTATAGTCCTTCGCGTCTATTACGATCTCAGAATTCTGGCCAGTTGTTAATACCTAGAATATCAAAATCAACCGCAGGCGGTAGATCCTTTTCCTATTTGGCACCTAAACTCTGGAACAATCTTCCTAGCATTGTTCGGGAAGCAGACACACTCTGTCAGTTTAAATCTAGACTAAAAACGCATCTATTTAACCTGGCATACACATGACGCACTATAAACTTTTGTCTTCATATCCGTTAAAGGATTGTTAGGCTGTTAGGATTGTTAGGATTGAACACTTCCTATAACACCAGATGTACTCGGTACGTCAGAAGAAGAATGGCGTCTACGCTAATTTTTTGTCTCTCTGCTTATCCCGAGGTTTACCAATTAACGTGATTGGCTGGATCTGGGCCGTGTCCGGGTCGGACGGGGAACCTGTGCCTGTGTGCGGCAGCAATGTGGCCCTGTGGTGTCGGCGGAGACTGTGTTAACTAGCTCATCCTTTGTTAAGACCTTACCGACTCATCAGCCAGTGGCACATATCCCAACAAACCGTCCCATACCGCGTGATCAAAAAGATCTTAAACTAGATTAAATATTTTGACTGTTGCGATTCCAAATCGGTTTAATGACCTGTAACTCTGCCTGAGTATCGGACAAGTGTTCACTGTTGGCCAGAGGAGAACTGGCCCCCCGACTGAGCCTGGTTTCTCCCGACGTTTTTTTCTCCATTTGTTGAAGTTTTGGTTCCTTGCCGCTGTTGCCTTTGGCTTGCTTAAGTTGGGGACACTTGCTTGATATTCAGCAGTGTTTTTGATATGCCTGCATTGGCGCCGTTGTATACAAACTGAGCTGAGCCGGACGATTACGTCGCTGTTTTCTGCAGTGCTGATATACCTAAATTAAGTAGACTAATAACTACTGATATTTGCAACGGAATGAATCAATAAGCTGCACAATGACACCATTTTCTTATTAATGTAAAGCTGCTTTGCCACAATTTGCATTGTAAAAAGTGCTATATAAATAAAGATGACTTGACTTGACTTAACATATTTTACACTATACTATTTTAACATTTATTTTGTTTAAATTAGCATGGAACACAACACAGTTCTTGGCTAATTTAAAATCGGACATGACAAAAGTAATAATTAATTCCTTCTGACTGATTTTAGGTTTATTGGTGTTCTTGATTCAATTAAAATTTCCGGCTCGAGAGTCGAATATCAGAATCATTGGTCACGCTAGGCTCTATAGTAACTGAGCAGAATGGATGTGTCCATTGAAACGTCACGGGTTTTGCATATGTAAAGTGCATGCTCCACCAAACAACACTAAAGCAAGCTATGTTCATGGTAATGCCATGATACTTTCAGTGTTTTTGAGTACTGTTGTTGTAAAGTTTTTAAAACTCTTTGGTCTGTTTAAGTGTACAGAATCGTTCAGCGGCTGTACGATCTGGTTGCACTTTATTCTACAGTACGTGTACTTACAGTGTATACTTGCCTAAGGACGTACTGGGCAATATAAGGTAACTACATGGGTTTAAGGTTAGGTTTACGGGTAGGTTCAGGGTTATTACCAGTTATTATCCTATTATAGTAATATAATAAATACATATGTACAAAGGGAACAGGACTGAAAATAAAGTTCTACCGAAGATCTTTTTAATCACTGCCAAAATAGGACGCTTTTGCAGCTAAGTTTCAACTGATAGTCATATTCATTTTAACTGACTGTTGTAAAGCATTGTACTAGTTCTACACACTACGTAATATTATCATATAACCCCAATTTCCATATCAATTACAAAGTATTGCTTCTGACCTGAATGGTTTAGCTCTGGTGTATCTTCAGTTGAAATTACAATTAATCATATTATTTTTCTCTGAAAATATTTGCTGACACATAATGGCAAGGTCACAAAACTCTGCACTTTTGGTGGTACTTAGGATATCTCCGCTAAAGGAGGGAGAGTGTTTGAAAATGAAAATTTCCGAGGCTCAGACACACTTTCCCAGTTTAAGTCTAGATTAAAGACACATGTCTTTAGCCAAGCAATCTCATTTTAGTGGCTGAACCAATCAGACACACAATTATTCATTATATTTAATGAAATTATTCATTAAATCTAATGAATAATGTCATTAAATCTAATGAATAATCCAGCAAATCCCCTCACCCAACAACAAAACTAGTTGTCAAAGTATCTGTGACAACCCCCTAAATAGGCAGAACAGTTTGGTTGCCATGGCAGCAAAGGCACGCCAGCGTTATAAGATTGGATTTACGGCCTAAAAAAGTGGAAGGTGGCCACATGCAACAACACAGGCCCATAAAATTGTCTTCTTTCTAGAAAGGTTTGTCTATGAATTAATATAAATGAACATGCATATCTCCAGGACGTTGTGTTTATCGTTACTTTTTTGTATATTGTCTTTTTGTATTGTATACTGTTTTATGCATGCCTTATGATAGAACTTCTTGTTAATGTAACCTCATCTATATCATGCTTTATATCAAAATAATCCTCATTTAGTATCTCACACATTGGTGTACATCCCTTCCTCATTTGCACTTGATTGCAACTTCATTGCAACAGTACATAAACATCAGTACATCAGTTCATACCAATAATTGGTAAGTAATACTAATTTATATTTGTAGATGGACAGAAATTGTGCATGGGAATATATGAACTGAATATTAAACGTTAATTTGCTGACGTCTCTGAAATCCAAGCCTCCATGAGGGTCAAAGAATAAACAATGTTTTGCATCCACTGAATTACTGCAGGGCCAGAGTAACGTGTATTATAAATATTTTAATATTTAACATGAGCACTCTGCCTTTGTGTGTGTGTGTGTGTGTGTGTTTATGTATATATATATATATATATATATATATATATATATATATATATATATATATATATATGCATATATTCCATATTTGTATACTAGGATAGGCATGAACAATACAGAAGGTTCTGCACCCATCAAGTCAATCCCTGAATATTGAAATAATTTCTGATCATTTTAAATAACCAGCTAATATTCATCAAGAATATAGACAAACATATTACTGTAATTGACAATATGTGGGTAAAATATATATTTCTTTCAATACACGTAGGCCTGGTTTCACAGATAGGACTAAGATTAAGCCAGGATTAGGCATTAGTTCAATTAGGGTATTTAAGTAGCTTTTATTGATGTGCCTTTACTGGTGTGAATCTTGACCCTAAACAATGGCACTGTCACATTTGAAGATATGTCAGTGCAGGTTGCTTTAAGTTAAAACAGCTCAAACATACATTTTAGTGTGGGATTGTCTGTAAAGCTGTGGGGTAGTGTTTTATTTCATTTATTTTTACATTTGTGCAGTAAAATTACATTTAAAGAATATCTAAGTTTCTCATTTTCATTCATAGAATATGAATATTTATGAAAATATTTGTGCTGTTTAACGCATTTGAGCTTGAGGCATAACTTATACAATTGTTAATTTTAATTGGAATGTTTCATATTCATAAAATTAAATGGTCTGAGTACAAACCAAATTTTTCTCACTATCAAGCTTTATTGTGTTTTATGCCATTGCACACATACAAATGCATTTAAAGCTAGGCTACATTTTTAGCATTTTATTGCATAAAGTGGTACCCTCTTCTATTTGCTTATTATTATTACTGTTGCTTACTTTGGCAGTGGTTTATTTAATTTTTTGAAAATTTCTCATTGTATTTTTCCTGTTTTATAGCATTAACAATAATAATGATAATAGTGTTTATTGGGAAGAAATAATTTTGGACGTTTATGTTAAGTCAAATTTGGGAACGATTGTAACCGCGATCATAAAGAGCCATCGTTACTGCTTATATAAAAGCAATTTGCACTTTTTCAGAAGTCACTTTATAACATCACAGGCTATAAAACGATTGCTACACCCCTGTTAGACTAGGATCAAGTTTGTACTGTTAGCGCAAAACAGCTTATGTAATTTTAATAATATGAATGATATTTTTAATGAAAATCGACATTCAAGGAAACAATATAATAATATTGTTTTGTCTTTGTAGCCAGCATAAAAATGTCTAATTCTCACACCTTAAGATATACGGAGGAAAAAGAAGCCCTTCACCGAAATAAAATATCAATTCAGTATAATAGTTTTTTTTTCAATAGTTTATAAATAAATTAAAGTTTCTGATTTTTTTTTTTTTATTGTGGAAGTCACCAGATTTAAATAACAGAAAGGATTAAAACTAACGAATTACATATGTCCATGAATTTGCCAACATTAGAAATTAAATACATATTTTTTTATTATTATTATTTTCATGGCACCGAGAGTTTAGTTTTTAGTTCAGCAGCTTTTGTTCGGACAGATCCCTGACGACGCGCTTCGGTTCTTGTGGAAACAGCGAAACCATCAAATAACGTTATAGGGAAATCAGCTTATTAAACAACAACAAAAAAAAAAATTACATAAAATAAAACACTATTTTAAAAAGAGGATACATTTCTGCATGAATGAGGTAACGTTACTGTTCTAGCTTCTAACACGAGACTTATAGGCTATGGATTGCAATAAATAAAAAAATAAATCCCGCAAATGTTCAGATGAAATGTCAAAGTTTAGATTAATTCGATTCAATAAATATATTGAAATGAGATTAATTTTAGTGATACGCCATGCGAGGTTGGACATGAAAACTATTGCCAGCTTGCCATACTGAATTCAGGCAAATATCTGTTATTTTTATCGAT
The DNA here is from genome assembly GCA_037194245.1 of Opsariichthys bidens. Classification (NCBI taxonomy): domain Eukaryota; kingdom Metazoa; phylum Chordata; class Actinopteri; order Cypriniformes; family Xenocyprididae; genus Opsariichthys; species Opsariichthys bidens. The sequence continues at coordinate 28,063,267 of CM074280.1, read as the reverse complement.
TTTTTTTTTCAATCATTATTGAAACATTAATGTTTGTGGATGACAATAGTCCTACCCGTAAGTAAGAACATCGAGCTTCGAGTTTGACATCAGACGTTGTAATCATGACAAGAAGCTTTGGAAAAAAGAAACGTTTTAAAATGCAAGCAAGTTCATAAAGATATACATTTAATGCAGTTAGATACTCTTGCATGTATCTGCGCTGTATAATCTCATAACAAAAACATTCGAAAAATGCCTTGGCAACCGGCCAATTCGTCAGCGTTCGACCAATTACGACGTCATAGTGCGAGTCGCGCCTATATAAAGAGAGAGCTCCGCTCCGATTTCATAGTTCAGTCGCTTTCTGCTATATCATACGATCTGTCTAGTGTTACAATACATCCGTGGTGAAAAATTGTTCAAATTGCGTTGTATCGCTTGATCTGTGTTGTATTGCTTGATCTGTGTTATATCCCGCGATTTGTGTTATATCACTTGATCTGTGTTATATCCAGCGATTTGTCATTCTACGATTCAATCTGCGTTATAAAACGTCAGTCGACTTGTGATACAAGTTTGTGACAGAGTATCAGACTGACATCTGGAGCAATGGGGCAGTGCACATCTCGCCATTACACCGTAGAGCAAGACTCTGCATGTATGTCAGCAAGCCCTATCCCAGAGCCTGCAAAAAAGAAGAAAGGTAGGTTCTTCAGAGGATTTTTTTCTCGGAAATCCAAGAAAACTACCATCGAAGACCAACCGAGTCCGTGCAGAACTGACAGCAGTCAACCGCCTCAGAGATGCTTTGATGGTGAAGTTGAGCAGAAGAGCAACACCCAGAGCACTTCAAACTGCGTGTCAGTCCTCGCCGCTGTTGAGGATGTTAATGAAGTCATTGACACTCACAGCTGCAACAGCACTGTTCTGCCACTGGACGAACCTGAAGAGAACAGCCCCGTGACTTCCCTCACCGCAGTGCAGGGTGTTAAGGAAGATGTTCTCAAAGCGGAGGAGAACTGCGACCCTGACCACACTTCAGTGCCAAGCCTCGAGTCTTCCCTCACTCCCGTGCAGGATAATAATGAAGACATTGACAAAACTGAGGAGAACTGCGACCCTGACCACACTTCCGTGTCCAGCCCCGTGTCTTCCCTCGTTGTTGTGCAGGATAATAATGAAGACATTCCCAAAGCTGAAGAGAACTATGTCATTGACAACACTTCAGTGCCCAGCCCCGTGTCTTCCCTCGTTGTTGTGCAGGATGTTGATATTCCCAGGCAAGAGCAAGGGGATATCAGGACTGACAACAGTGCTTCTCCGACTGTGCCATCAATGACTGCGGAGAACAACTGCACCACTTCCCCATCAAATGACATTTCATGGGAAATTGAGGATGAAATTATTCATTTAAGTTCAAAGGGAAAGAGAGGTTAGTTTACTACTACATACCCCAACATTAATGTTTTCTTCCGGACATTGTCTTTCTTATCCTAATGAAAATGTGGACTGAGGATAGATTTTGGTTTTGTGAGGCTCCATAACAACACAATAATATTTCCATTCTACAGCAATCTTTAATCAGCATTTCTTTATAGTTTATACTGTAAATTTACTATGTACCTTCCTTTTTTTAACAGAGGACATCGCCCTGCACTATGAAACTGGTGGAATGCTGGGTCGAGGATCATATGGAAATGTTTTTGAAGGGACCCGTTTGTCTGATTCACGGAAGGTTTGTTTCTTTACTTGCAAACAAAAGGATTTTGTACTCTCTTGGAATTTATTCAATGAATTTAATGAATTAATTGTAACCCATTCTTACAAAAAAAATCTCTCTCTTTTTGCTCTCAGGTGGCCCTCAAATATGTGCCGAAGACAGAAGCCATGAAAAATGTCCGTCTTGTAAGTAGGCTGCTCCTCTCTTCATTTTCTTAATCTCAGAGTATACGGTCACATAAGCGATAGGATAGTTTAGCAAAATTTTGTGGGCAAAAAAGTTCCATTGTCATTAGCGTATATGAACTTTCAAACCAAGCAGCTTTCTGTTGGTCAATACGATAAATTAACATGACCAACCTGAATGAGTGAAATGTGTGAATGAAACTTTTTCGCCTTCGTGTAAAACTCCACAGTGTGTGGATTCATATTAAAATGACTGCATTTTGCCACGTAAAATTTTGATGATCAGTGATGAATGTGACTGCAACTTTATTAACTATTTCCAGTTGAGTTTGTTTAAATGACAAGTTTTCAAACCTAATGCTTAACCAAATACAGGACATAATTCTCTTGTAGTAATTAAGATAAGTATCCCCTAATTATCTCCCTTTCGTATAAATTTTATCTTTCATGTAGGGTCTATTTGGCAGATCCCTTCCAAAAGAGGTCGCTATGATGGTTCTTCTGAGCAAAGGACCCAACGTTCCTCAAATTATAAAGCTGTTGGACTGGTATGAGACACCAGATGAATACATACTGGTCTTGGAGCGGCCCACGCCATGTAAAGATATGCGGAAGTTTTTACTGCAGCATGATGGCAGAATTAGTGAATCAACAGCTCGAGTCGTGATGGATCAGGTTGTCACTGCTGCAAGAATATGCTGTGAAAGGGGTGTCTTCCACAGCGACATTAAGCAGGAAAATGTGCTCATCAATGAAAACACCTTGCAGATCAAATTAATAGACTTTGGTTCTAGCAGACGCTTGAAGAAGTCTGCTTATTCAAAGTACAATGGTATGTATTATTCCTCAAATCTATGGTGCTAATTAGTTATTATAAGCTTTCCAGACAAAGTCAATAACTCTGTTACCACTTGTTGGATTCTAATGAATAAATAGATAAAAAGCTACGGAAGTACAAATTCATAGCAATGGACAAAATCTTGTTCTTTCTTCCAGGCACAAGAGTTTATGCTCCCCCTGAGAGTATCCACCTTAAAAAATACCATGGCAAGCCTGCAACAGTGTATTCTTTAGGCGTCCTGTTGTTCAAGATGCTGTTTGGGAGGTATCCTGGCAAGCAACTCCCTGAGATCTGTGACAGGACCTGGGAAACAGAAGAAATTTCCAAAGGTGAGAACATGTGGATGGATCGTACAATAACTTTTATTACTGCTTATAATAATGTGATAAAACTTTTTATATATATTTTTTGTATAAAACTTACAATAATAATCAGACATCTCTCCCCTCTTTTTTTCTCAGAATGCAGAGAACTGATATGTTCATGCCTGGAAAAAGATCCAGCCAAGCGGATTGATTTGGAAAAGGTCCTTCTCCATGACTGGTTCCAAGTATAGACCGTCCATCGTGCCTTGCTCCTCCCCATCATGGCGGATGGCAGCAGGCTCCAGCCCAGGGCAAACGGGGGCGACCCACTCCTCCGCGATGCCTGGCATAGGGCGGATGGCAGCAGGCTCCGGCCTAGGGCAAACGGGGACGACCCACTGCCATCCGATCCTCCACCACCTGGGTGAACTTCTCCGCGATGCCAGGTGGTGGCGCTGGATACCCCTCGGTGAAAAGCCCCCTGACTCCTCCAGCGACTGGTGGACGGCAACGAATGTTCCGTCCACCGTGTCTTGCTCCTCCCTATCATGGCGGATGGCAGCAGGCTCCAGCCCAGGGCAAACGGGGGCGACCTACTCCTCCGCGATGCCTGGCATAGGGCGGATGGCAGCAGGCTCCGGCCTAGGGCAAACGGGGGCGACCCACTGCCATCCGATCCTCCACCACCTGGGTGAACTTGTCCGCGATGCCAGGTGGTGGCGCTGGATACCCCTCGGTGAAAAGCCCCGACTCCTCCAGCGACTGGTGGACGGCAATGAATGTTCCGTCCACCGTGCCTTGCTCCTCCCCACCATGGCGGATGGCAGCAGGCTCCAGCCTAGGGCAAACGGGAGCGACCCACTCCTCCGCGATGCCTGGCATAGAGCGGATGGCAGCAGGCTCCAGCCTAGGGCAAACGGGAGTGACCCACCCTTCCGCGATGCCTGGCATAGAGCGGATGGCAGCAGGCTCCGGCCTAGGGCAAACGGGGGCGACCCACTGCCATCCGATCCTCCACCACCTGGGTGAACTTCTCCGCGATGCCAGGTGGTGGCGCTGGATACCTCTCGATGAAAAGCCCCCTGACTCCTCCAGCGACTGGTGGACGGCAATGAATGTTCCGTCCACCGTGCCTTGCTCCTCCCCATCATGGCGGATGGCAGCAGGCTCCAGCCTAGGGCAAAAGTGGGCGACCCACTCCTCCACGATATCCGGCATAGGGCGGATGGCAGAAGGCTCTGGCCTAGGGCACACGGGGGCGACCCACTGCCATCCGATCCTCCACCACCTGGGTGAACTTCTCCGCGATGCCAGGTGGTGGCGCTGGATACCCCTCGGTGAAAAGCCCCCTGACTCCTCCAGCGACAGGTGGACGGCAATGAATGTTCCGTCCACCATGCCTTGCTCCTCCCCATCATGGCGGATGGCAGCAGGCTCCAGCCTAGGGCAAACGGGGGCGACCCACTCCTCCGCGATGCCTGGCAAAGAGCGGATGGCAGCAGGCTCCGGCCTAGGGCAAACGGGGGCGACCCACTGCCATCCGATCCTCCACCACCTGGGTGAACTTGTCCGCGATGCCAGGTGGTGGAGCTGGATACCCCTCGGTGAAAAGCCCCCTGACTCCTCCAGCGACAGGTGGAAGGCAATGAATGTTCCGTCCACCGTGCCTTGCTCCTCCCCACCATGGCGGATGGCAGCAGGCTCCAGCCTAGGGCAAACGGGAGCGACCCACTCCTCCGCGATGCCTGGCATAGAGCGGATGGCAGCAGGCTCCAGCCTTGGGCAAACGGGAGTGACCCATACCTCCGCGATGCCTGGCATAGAGCGGATGGCAGCAGGCTCCGGCCTAGGGCAAACGGGGGTGACCCACTGCCATTCGATCCTCCACCACCTGGGTGAACTTCTCCGCGATGCCAGGTGGTGGCGCTGGATACCCCTCGATGAAAATCCCCCTGACTCCTCCAGCGACTGGTGGACGGCAATGAATGTTCCGTCCACCATGCCTTGCTCCTGCCCATCATGGCGGATGGCAGCAGGCTCCAGCCTAGGGCAAACGGAGGCGACCCACTCCTCCACGATGCCTGGCATAGAGCGGATGGCAGCAGGCTCCGGCCTAGGGCAAACGGGGGCGACCCACTGCCATCTGATCCTCCACCACCTGGGTGAACTTCTCCGCGATGCCAGGTGGTGGCGCTGGTTACCCCTCGGTGAAAAGCCCCCTGACTCCTCCAGCGACAGGTGGACGGCAATGAATGTTCCGTCCACCATGCCTTGCTCCTCCCCATCATGGCGGATGGCAGCAGGCTCCAGCCTAGGGCAAACGGGGGCGACCCACTCCTCCGCGATGCGCCTGGCAAAGAGCGGATGGCAGCAGGCTCCGGCCTAGGGCAAACGGGGGCGACCCACTGCCATCCGATCCTCCACCACCTCGGTGAACTTGTCCGCGATGCCAGGTGGTGGAGCTGGATACCCCTCGGTGAAAAGCCCCCTGACTCCTCCAGCGACAGGTGGACAGCAATGAATGTTCCGTCCACCATGCCTTGCTCCTCCCCATCATGGCGGATGGCAGCAGGCTCCAGCCTAGGGCAAACGGGGGCGACCCACTCCTCCGCGATGCGCCTGGCAAAGAGCGGATGGCAGCAGGCTCCGGCCTAGGGCAAACGGGGGCGACCCACTGCCATCCGATCCTCCACCACCTCGGTGAACTTGTCCGCGATGCCAGGTGGTGGAGCTGGATACCCCTCGGTGAAAAGCCCCCTGACTCCTCCAGCGACAGGTGGAAGGCAATGAATGTTCCGTCCACCGTGCCTTGCTCCTCCCCATCATGGCGGATGGCAGCAGGCTCCAGCCTAGGGCAAACAGGGGCGACCCACTCCTCCGCGATGCCTGGCATAGGGCGGATGGCAGCAGGCTCCGGCCTAGGGCAAACGGGGGCGACCCACTGCCATCCGATCCTCCACCACCTGGGTGAACTTCTCCGCGATGCCAGGTGGTGGCGCTGGATACCCCTCGATGAAAAGCCCCCTGACTCCTCCAGCGACTGGTGGGCGGCAATGAATGTTCCGTCCACCGTGCCTTGCTCCTCCCCATCATGGCGGATGGCAGCAGGCTCCAGCCCAGGGCAAACGGGGGCGACCCACCCCTCCGCGATGCCTGGCATAGAGCGGATGGCAGCAGGCTCCGGCCTAGGGCAAACGGGGGCGACCCACTGCCATCCGATCCTCCACCACCTGGGTGAACTTCTCCGCGATGCCAGGTGGTGGCGCTGGATACCCCTCGATGAAAAGCCCCCTGACTCCTCCAGCGACTGGTGGACGGCAACGAATGTTCCGTCCACCGTGCCTTGCTCCTCCCCATCATGGCGGATGGCAGCAGGCTCCAGCCTAGGGCAAAACTGGGCGACCGACTCCTCCACGATAACTGGCATAGGGCGGATGGCAGAAGGCTCTGGCCTAGGGCACACGGGGGCGACCCACTGCCATCCGATCCTCCACCACCTGGGTGAACTTCTCCGCGATGCCAGGTGGTGGTGCTGGATACCCCTCGGTGAAAAGCCCCCTGACTCCTCCAGCGACAGGTGGACGGCAATGAATGTTCCATCCACCATGCCTTGCTCCTCCCCATCATGGCGGATGGCAGCAGGCTCCAGCCTAGGGCAAACGGTGGCGACCCACTCCTCCACGATGCCTGGCATAGAGCGGATGGCAGCAGGCTCCAGCCTAGGGCAAACGGGAGTGACCCACCCTTCCGCGATGCCTGGCATAGAGCGGATGGCAGCAGGCTCCGGCCTAGGGCAAACGGGGGCGACCCACTGCCATCCGATCCTCCACCACCTGGGTGAACTTCTCCGCGATGCCAGGTGGTGGCGCTGGATACCCCTCGGTGAAAAGCCCCCTGACTCCTCCAGCGACAGGTGGACGGCAATGAATGTTCCATCCACCATGCCTTGCTCCTCCCCATCATGGCGGATGGCAGCAGGCTCCAGCCTAGGGCAAACGGTGGCGACCCACTCCTCCACGATGCCTGGCATAGAGCGGATGGCAGCAGGCTCCGGCCTAGGGCAAACGGGGGCGACCCACTGCCATCCGATCCTCCACCACCTGGGTGAACTTTCTCCGCGATACCAGGTGGTGGCGCTGGATACCCCTCGGTGAATGGCCCCCTGACTCCTCCAGCGACTGGTGGACGGCAATGAATGTTCCGTCCACCGTGCCTTGCTCCTCCCCATCATGGCGGATGGCAGCAGGCTCCAGCCCAGGGCAAACGGGGGCGACCCACCCCTCCGCGATGCCTGGCATAGAGCGGATGGCAGCAGGCTCCGGCCTAGGGCAAACGGGGGCGACCCACTGCCATCCGATCCTCCACCACCTGGGTGAACTTCTCCGCGATGCCAGGTGGTGGCGCTGGATACCCCTCGATGAAAAGCCCCCTGACTCCTCCAGCGACTGGTGGACGGCAACGAATGTTCCGTCCACCGTGCCTTGCTCCTCCCCATCATGGCGGATGGCAGCAGGCTCAAGCCTAGGGCAAAACTGGGCGACCGACTCCTCCACGATAACCGGCATAGGGCGGATGGCAGAAGGCTCTGGCCTAGGGCACACGGGGGCGACCCACTGCCATCCGATCCTCCACCACCTGGGTGAACTTCTCCGCGATGCCAGGTGGTGGCGCTGGATACCCCTCGGTGAAAAGCCCCCTGACTCCTCCAGCGACAGGTGGACGGCAATGAATGTTCCATCCACCATGCCTTGCTCCTCCCCATCATGGCGGATGGCAGCAGGCTCCAGCCTAGGGCAAACGGTGGCGACCCACTCCTCCGCGATGCCTGGCATAGAGCGGATGGCAGCAGGCTCCAGCCTAGGGCAAACGGGAGTGACCCACCCTTCCGCGATGCCTGGCATAGAGCGGATGGCAGCAGGCTCCGGCCTAGGGCAAACGGGGGCGACCCACTGCCATCCGATCCTCCACCACCTGGGTGAACTTCTCCGCGATGCCAGGTGGTGGCGCTGGATACCCCTCGGTGAAAAGCCCCCTGACTCCTCCAGCGACAGGTGGACGGCAATGAATGTTCCATCCACCATGCCTTGCTCCTCCCCATCATGGCGGATGGCAGCAGGCTCCAGCCTAGGGCAAACGGTGGCGACCCACTCCTCCACGATGCCTGGCATAGAGCGGATGGCAGCAGGCTCCGGCCTAGGGCAAACGGGGGCGACCCACTGCCATCCGATCCTCCACCACCTGGGTGAACTTCTCCGCGATACCAGGTGGTGGCGCTGGATACCCCTCGGTGAATGGCCCCCTGACTCCTCCAGCGACTGGTGGACGGCAACGAATGTTCCGTCCACCGTGCCTTGCTCCTCCCCATCATGGCGGATGGCAGCAGGCTCCAGCCTAGGGCAAATGGGGGCGACCCACTCCTCCGCGATGCCTGGCATAGGGCGGATGGCAGCAGGCTCCGGCCTAGGGCAAACGGGGGCGACCCACTGCCATCCGATCCTCCACCACCTGGGTGAACTTCTCCGCGATTCCAGGTGGTGGCGCTGGATACTCCTTGGTGAAAAGCCCCCTGACTCCTCCAGCGACAGGTGGACGGCAACGAATGTTCCGTCCACCGTGCCTTGCTCCTCCCCATCATGGCGGATGGCAGAAGGCTCCGGCCTAGGGCAAACGGGGGCGACCCACTGCCATCCGATCCTCCACCACCTGGGTGAACTTCTCCGCGATGGATACCCCTCGGTGAAAATCCCCGACTCCTCCAGCGACTGGTGGAGATAGATAGATAGATAAGAAATTTATATTAGATGATAGATAGATGTGGTCAAATGATAGATAGAAAGATAGATATATAGATAGATAGAAAGAATAAACATATTAAAACATAACGTAAAGTCCAGGCCTGGTCCTTTCTTGTCCTTTATTGTCGTTGCTCCTCCTTTTATGCTTCCAGAGCTCCTCTATGAAAGATACGAGACCGGTGTAGTGCGCGGATGATGTTCCTTATATAGATAGATAGATAGATAGATAGATAGATAGATAGATAGATAGATAAAGAAATACATATTAGTGAATATCAATGCATATGTCTGTAGCTAAACTCCCCGGAGTTTTACAAACAATCTCCCACCAAGAAACAACCTTGACCCAACTGTAAATAAAAACGTTAGAGAGTTAGTTTAGCTCTGCCGAGCCTCAGGCCTGTGCATACTTGCAGGCAAGATCAAAGGGGACTCTTTAGGGAGGTTCACGTGTTGTTCAGGTCTTGGAGCTAGTGTAGTTGACTATGCCATCACTGACATGGACTCATCCTGCTTCAGTGCATTTACTGTCAAACAGCGAACTCCACTCTCTGACCATGACCAAACTAACATGTACACCGAAACACATCACACAACAGAACAAAACAGGCTAAAAACCTGCAAAATGTATCAGGTCCAGCAGAGATACAGATGGGCGCCAAACAGCCCAGACAAATTTATCCAAGCCCTCAAGAACTGTAGATGGTGTCAATTTGGCTACAAATGAAATCAAATACATATTTAAAAAACAGAACATAGAAGTTAATTAAAAAACAAAAGCAAAAAAATATACTAAAAATATACCAAAAGATGAAAAATGGTTTGACTCAGACCGCAAAACATAAAAGGAAACAACTTCGAAAATGATCAAATCTGAAATATAAAGAACCAAACAACACAAACATCAGAACTGAATACTGTTAAAAAAAAAAACCATAAAAAAACTATAAAAAGACACAATTAGAGTGAAAAAGCAACACCATCTGACCAAAAGTTTACAGGAAATAGAATATTCAGTGAATCATAATCTGCCGTTTCACTAGAAGTCCCTAATAACATCATTAAAGTAGAGATAAAAATCTTTACAATGTCATTTGGTGAAATAGATCTTATTGCATTAAAAAGGGTACCTTAACTAATTCGGTTGCTATGGAGGCTTAAATGTGCTTGACTGCAGCACTTCAAATACAGTTTTAAAGAATAGATGGATCAAGCATTACTTTTAATACAAAAATAAAATTTGGTATTTAATTCCTAATTTAATCTTTGAATCGATGGGTAGGGTTACTTTTGTGTTGCAATGCAACTTTGAAATCAGTAAGATTCCAGTTAGATTAAGTCATTTTCACAAGCAGGTGCTGCTCTCAGAATTGCTTATATAGAAACAGTTTCTATCCAAATAAATGTATAATTAGGAATAACGGGTATATAATGTCTAAACATAAAACTTTGTTGTTGTTTTTTCAAAAATGGTAACAATGGTATTATACTTGTTAAACAGTTATTTAATGAAAATGAGTACCTGTGTACCTTCACAGATTTTCTTCAAAGGTATAATATTACAATAATTCCTAAACAATATTGTATAGTGTTTGATGCTATTTCATCCAGATTAAAATGTCTGTTTGAACATAATGTGAATTAGTAAACTATGAGTCTAAGACCTGTTGCAATTAAAGGAGTTACTATTAATTCCAGAAGAGGGAATAATTACTTTAGCAGGAAGTTACTAACAGAATACAGTCCAATATCTTCTAAAACATACTGCCATTCTAAATTTGAGTGCATTGACTGGAAATATGCATGGTTTCTGAGTAAAAAACTATAGCATGACAAATAAGGTGAGAGAAGTACATTTTAAAGAACAATAGGACAATGTGATTTTTGCATTGTGACACTTTTTAGGACCATTAAACACATTATTGTAATTCAAAAGTATTATTAATAGCTCTTGTTATTTGAAAGGATGTTTTACATTCACATTTATGTATTTGGCACATGCATTTATCTGTGCATTGCATTTAAGATAGACATTATATCAGTCCTTGCATTCGTCCTTGCAATCGAACCCATGACAGTGGTGTTTCTAGTGTGTAAGGGTGGATCGCCTACGGGGGTTCAGGCTGCAGGGTTGCCGAATGACTATAAAACGTTATCACCAAGATGGTAGAAAACTGTACATTTCTTGTTTATTACCACCCACTGCAACTTATACCAACGATGGGAATAAACGGAATTATAATAGCTAAATATGTGGGAGAGTGTTGCTATAATGTGACAATATTATATTGCAATAAGTAGCGCATCAAAGTTAATACCAAATCAAACTAGTTAGCACATTATTTGTAGTGAAAGAGTTTAATGACTATATATTGGTTTATGGTTACACTTAAAATGTTTACAAAATAGATGTATGAGATTATAAAAACCTATAAAATTAATCGCACCCAGGATGTATGTAAAAAGTTATCTGAGAGATAGAAAGAGAAGGACAAAGAGAGAGTGAGAGAGAAGGACAGAGAGTAAAAAGTAAAGACAGAGCAACAGTTGCAACCTTCTTTTATCCATTCCTTGACCATGTGACTGAAACCCAAATGTGAGACATTCAAACTGACCAATCAGAAATAAAACTTCCCCCACAACAGTAAAGGTGTGACAATTCATAGACCCCTGATCTACAGCTCTACTGTTGGAAATACATAAATGTTACATTAAATAAGTTTCAACGTATAGTTTCTCTCAGGTAAGGAGAGGTATAAAAAGACAATTGATCACCGGTGTCAACAATTAAGGTAAAGTTAAATATACAATCAATCAATTAACAGTTCTGAAAAGATCCAACCACCAGAAAAAAAACATGACAAAAGATAGGAATAAATATAGGAATAAATAGACAACATCCTCAACTGGGGGGGGGGGGGGGGGGGGGGGGGGGGTCCTCAGGGGGTATATTTTCCCGGGATTCCAGACTTTCAAATATTTGTATCTCAGCCCAATATTGTCCTATCATAACAAACCATACATCAGTGGACAGCTTAAATCTCATATTTCAAAAAAAAAATAATCCTTATGACTGTTTTTGTGGTCCAGGGTCACATATGCAGGGTTTTTTTTTTTTTTTTTTTTAAAGTAATATATCTATATATATATATATATATATATATATATATATATATATATATATATATTCCATGTAAAAGCATTATTTTCTTGAGTGTACATTATAGCATTCATGGTTATTCAAAGCCACTATAAATGTGATGCACTAGTGATTATTATTTTTCTCCACGGACATTCACCACAGCAGTTGGCAGGACAGAGAGTTGATGTGTTTTCTTATGGACTCCATCAGAGTCACACAAGATGCCACACCTGCGTGCACACACACGCACACATGCACACACACACACACACACACACACACACACACAAACACAAAACGATAAAGCAGCATATGAATCTAATCAATAGTGGCAATAAACAAAATGTCAACTCTGAACATCACAAAACAGGCAACAAGAAGTCATAAAAACACCAGCAAAAATCCAAGCATAATTTTAATTATAATATTTAAATTACTATTACTATACTGAAGTGCATGCTGGGAGTTTTGTACTATGCTGGCAACCAGCATGCAGTGAAACATGAATCATGGAGTATATTAGTGGAGTAATGTAAGGAATAGTGAAGGAGGGAGCGATTTCAAACATAGCCATTATCAATAAGAGCATGGCTCTGCTGTGGGGGAGGAGTTGAGTAAATTCAGTCTCGCATCACATAACAGCAGATTCAACTAGAGCAGGTACAATTCAGATATCTTAAAATATAATTATGACTAGTCAAAATTAAATTAGAGATATTGAATTTCGCACTAGTGCAATTAGAACTGAAATTAGAATATATCTCTAATTATCATTCTGGCTAGTCAAATAAAACTATGGTTTGACTATCCATAAATATATTTTAGATAGTTACAATTATTTTGATGAATCATAATTATATCTAAAATATATTTATGGATAGTCAAACCATAGTTTTATGTTAATTCCGCCTGCCATGATCAATGTACCCCGAGTTCACAGGCCGAATGTCCGACTTTGAGTGGCATTTCAGATGTTATTTCCAAGAACAAGATGGGAAAAAATCCAAAACCCGAGCTGTCTGAAATGAATTATAACACCATAAAAATATTAGTTTTCCTTTCATGCACCTTGTTCATTTTGTGAGTTACGACAGAATGACCATACAACACTATTTTACTGTTATTTTACATTTACTATTATTACATATAATTTATTCACAAAAATTAAATTCATAACTAAAAGTTATGCATAAAGTTATGCAATGCCATGTTTGTATTTGAATGTTGGTGTGTCAATGTTTAGATGTTTTCCAACCACAAGACTGACCCACTATAACAGCAACATAACCACACAGTCTACCAAGCAGAATATGCAGTGGCATAAATGGAACCTATTAATCCTAAAACTATATAGGCTACTAAACTAACCAAATATTTAGTAACATTAGTAACATAGTATACATTGCTTCTGTCTGCCTCGCTGCTGAATTGTTTGAGTCTGTTGCTCCATAGCTTTATTTGAATCTATTTATTGTCATTGTTTGCTGTCTACTTTATCTTCACTATATATCTGATATTGTCTTATATTGCCTATCACATGAATCTGACATCGCTAGTTTTTAATCTTTTAATCTAAATCACCATCACAACGCGTTAGCATTACGCTAGTTTGTGTTATCCGTGCCCACCGTCATTTCTGTCACGCTATCCTTTTCTACAAGTTCATCAAACATCTGGTAGGTCGGATTGGTCTACAAACACGGTAAGCTATGTCATCTTCTCCTTTCATTGTTACTTGCACTGCCTGTCACATGCATAGTTTAGCTTTTTCTGTCAGCGATGAAGGATTCACATGTCATAAATGTAGGGAAATAGTCAGGCTGACAGAGAAAATCTTAGAATTAGAGACACGCATCCAAACTTTAATTGAGGATAGTAAGAATGCAGGGGCTTCAGATACTGTTTTGGATGCGACTAGCCTAGTGAACTCCGTACATTGTTCGGTTCCGGCTGTAAAGCTTGGGTTGCTGAATATTCGATCCCTTTCTTCAAAAGCACTTATTGTAAATGATATTATCACAGAAAATAACCTAGATGTGCTGTGTTTGACAGAAACCTGGCTAAAACCAGACGATTACATTACTTTAAATGAGTCTAGCCCTCAAGGTTACTATTATCGACACGAACCTCGTCAGAAAGGTAAAGGGGGAGGTGTTGCTGTAATCTATAGTAATATCTTCAGTATTACTCAAAAGTCTTTCAAATATATCTCTTTTGAAGTGATGGTGCTCTATGTAAGTTTATATAATGTTAGTGACAACTCTCATTTGAAATTTGTGTTGGCTACTGTATACAGGCCACCAGGGCACCATACAGATTTTATCAAAGAATTTGCTGATTTTCTATCGGAGTTAGTACTGGCTGTGGATAAAGTTCTTATTGTTGGTGATTTTAATATACATGTAGATAATGAAAAAGACGCTTTGGGATTGGCATTAACAGATATTCTAAGCTCTATTGGAGTTAGACAACACGTGTCAGGACCAACTCATTGTCGTAATCGTACTCTAGATCTAATATTGTCACATGGAATCAATATTGATGCCGTTGAAATTCTTTAGCAGAGCGATGACGTCTCAGATCATTATCTAGTCTCATGCGTGCTACATTTATCCAAGGCTGGAAAACCACCTGTCTGCCATAAATATGTTAGAACCATCACTTCTCCCTCTAAAAATTGCTTTATAAATAATCTTCCTGATCAGTTTCATCAACTTAGCAAACCAGACAGCTTAGAAGAACTCGATGTTGCAACAGAAACTATTGACGCTCTCTTTTCGAACACTCTAGACTCTGTCGCTCCTCTGCGCTTAAAAAAGATTAAGGATATTAGTCCAACGCCATGGTATAACGAGCACACTCGGGCCCTTAAGAGAGCAGCCAGAAAACTGGTGCGCAGCTGGAAGAATTCAAAACTAGAAGTTTTTCGGATTTCATGGAGAGAGAAAATGATGGAGTACAGAAAGGCTGTAAAAACCGCTAGATCTGCTTATTTTTCAAATCTTTTAGAAGAAAATAAACACAACCCTAAGTATTTATTTAATACAGTGGCTAAATTAACAAGAAATACAGCCTCAACTTCTGATGTTTCCAAACAGCACAGCAGTAATGACTTTATGAACTTCTTTACTTGCAAGATTGACAACATTAGAGAGAAAATTATAGCCATGCAACTGTCTACTACAGTATCACATCAGACAGTGGGTTGTTGTATCCCTGAGGAAAAATTCCATTCATTCGCTGCTGTAGGAAAGGAAGAATTGTCTAAACTTGTTAAATCATCAAAATCTACAACATGTATGTTAGACCCTATACCGACTAAGCTATTGAAAGAGATGCTTCCAGAGGTCATAGATCCTCTTCTTAAGATCATTAATTCATCTTTATCACTAGGTTACGTACCAAAATTTTTTAAGCAGGCTATTATCAAACCTCTTATTAAAAAACCACAACTTGATCCTGGTGAATTAGTCAATTACAGACCGATTTCCAATCTACCTTTTCTGTCAAAAATACTAGAAAAGGCAGTATCATCTCAGCTTAGTTCCTACTTGGAAAGAAATGGTATTTGTGAGGATTTCCAGTCAGGATTTAGACCGTACCATAGTACTGAGACTGCTCTCATTAGAGTTACAAATGATTTGCTCTTATCATTAGATCATGGTTGTATCTCTCTATTAGTGTTACTAGACCTCAGTGCTGCTTTTGACACAATCGACCACAATATTCTTTTGAATAGACTAGAAAATTATGCTGGAATTAGTGGAATTGCATTGGCATGGTTCAAATCATACTTATCTGACCGTTATCAGTTTGTAGTAGTAAACGAAGAGATGTCATTTCGATCACAAGTTAAATATGGAGTACCACAAGGCTCAGTTCTCGGACCGTTGCTTTTCACTCTGTACATGCTACCCTTGGGAGATGTCATTAGGAAGCATGGCATTAGCTTTCACTGTTACGCTGATGATACTCAGCTCTATATTTCCTCGCGCCCTGATGAAACCTACCAATTCTCAAAATTAACAGAATGCGTAGCTGATATAAAAAATTGGATGACTAGTAATTTCCTACTACTAAATTCAGAAAAAACAGAGATTCTAATTATTGGACCAAAAACTTCAGCACATAAAAACCTAGAATACTGTCTAACACTTGATGGCTGCTCTGTTAAGTCGTCTTCGTCAGTTAGGGACCTGGGTGTGCTCTTTGATACCAATCTTTCATTTGAAAGCCACATTTCTAGCATATGTAAAACCGCATTCTTCCATCTTAAAAATATATCTAAATTGCGACATATGCTCTGTTACGACTTCCAATTTTAGTCCAGGATGAGAAGAGGCAACATTGAGTTTGTGGTTGACTGAGCGGTGGAGATGGTGGCAAAAGACAGCGCGTCACACAAATTAACCGATAGTGTTTTATTAAACCAAAAAAAAAAGTAAGTGATAAACCATAATAAAGATAATGACAGAGAAAATAATATATACAGTATTTACATAAATAACAATAAAGATAAACCGAGGGAGGAGGACACAAATGGCACCAAATAAAAGAAAAGAACAAAACCAAAACAAGCTAACTTAAATTAGTCCTCTAACCTAACTGATGAAAAGAAAACAAGTCTTCGGCGTTGCACGCCCTGACTTACCTACTCTCAAACTAATAAATAAAACATACACGAGTGGTGCGCATTTCTATACTGGTGTATCTAGACAGTTGAATTCACTTGGTGTTGGTAAATGTAAGTCACGTGACATAATACCTGTCCTCTCCGGATGAAATTCATAATGAGCACGATACCACTGATGTATGAGAAGAACAAAACAAAGCAAAACAATGCAAATCGAATCAAATCAAATCAAATCAAATCAAATCAGAGCAAAATCAGAACAAAGCAAAACCAAAATCAACAAACAGGAAACAAGGGCTCTGCTTCCTGATCCAAACAAGTCTTCCTTTTAAGCAGTCATTCCTATTGATTAATAGGCGCAGCCAGGACGTCACGCCCCTAACGATGATTGTCAGGGTCGTTATCCAATGATCGTCGCGGGTAGGCCGGCCTAAGAAGTTGACAGACAGGAAGAAAAGAGAGAGAGAGAACACCACAAAACACCGCAACTAGCGGGACGTAACACTCCCACCCTTAAGAACAAACCCGTTTGTTCAAAAGAGCAACAACAGATAAAACATACACCTCAAGCCCTCGAAAGCGCGTCAGCGAAGACATTATCAGTCCCCTTTTTGTGTTTGATAACTACATTAAAGTTCTGGACTGCGAGAGCCCAACGCATTAAACGCTGGTTTTGATTGTACATTCGAGATAAAAACACAAGAGGATTATGATCCGTAAACACTATGACGGGAAGGCTACTAGAACCAAGGTAAACTTCGAAATGCTGTAAGGCAAGTAACAGAGCGAGTGCTTCTTTTTCAATAGTCGAGTAGTTAAGTTGGTGTTTGTTAAACTTGCGAGAATAGTAACTGACAGGGTGATCTACACCATCTTTATCCTCCTGCAGAAGAACAGCTCCCGCACCGACAGCACTGGCATCGACCTCAAGTTTAAAATGGTGTGTACAATCAGGTGCAATAAGAACAGGTGCATTACATAAAAGAGTCTTCACACAGTCAAAAGCATACTGACACTCCACGGACCATTCGAAAGATTTAGAAGGACTGAGTAACGCAGTAAGAGGGGTGACAACCGTAGAGAAATTTCTGCAAAAGCTGCGATAGTAACCAGCCATACCTAAGAATCTCCGCAACTCTCGTCGAGTGGTAGGACTTGGAAATTCTACGATGGCGGCAACTTTAGCCTCTACAGGGCGCACTTGGCCTTGTCCAACTTCTTTTCCAAGATAAGTGACAGTCGCTTTACCAAATTCGCATTTCGCTAAGTTAAGTGTCAAGTTGGCTTTAACAAGACGTTCAAACACAGTCTTCAACGAGCACACGTGTTCTTTCCAGTCCACTGAATAAATAACCAGATCATCAAGATAAGCGTTGCAATTTGGTACATCCACCAAGACAATATTGACCAGACGCTGAAACGTTGCTGGAGCGTTTCGGAGTCCGAAAGCCATCGCAGTGTATTGAAGAAAATTGTCTGGGGTAACAAATGCAGAAATGTCAGAAGCTTGTGGAGTAAGTGGAACTTGCCAATAACCTTTTAGCATATCCAACTTACTAACAAAACGTGCTGAACCAATGTTATCTATACAGTCTTCCATACGTGGTAACGGATAACTGTCTGGCACAGTTACAGAATTTACCTTGCGGTAATCAGTGCAAAACCTAAAAGAACCATCAGATTTAGGCACAAGCAAACACGGAGAACTCCAGGGACTACAGCTAGGTTTAGCTAAACCATTCTCCAATAAATAAGTCACCTCTTGATGCATCACAGATCTCTTGATTGCATTCACACGATAAGCATGTTGCTTAATAGGACGAGCATCATTCACAATAATGTCATGTTTCAATACATTCGTTTGTCTCGGAACGTCACCAAAAAGACAATTAAAATCAGAAATTAATGTCACAATGTCTGATTTCTGATCTGAAGTTAAATGAATAAGACACGATGAAAGATCTTGCAACATTTCTGAGTTCGCTAACCTTACGCACTGCTGAGGAGCATTGCGAAGTACGATACCGTCCTCATCAGCACCCGAACTACCCAGAAAAGGCATCAGCTCTACGGCTACCGCGACAGAAGAGACAGCGGGCCCTGCAGTCTGTTCCGAAGCTTCAACCTCAGGCTTCTTCCTAGAATGGTAAGCTTTTAACATGTTGATGTGACAAACTCGGGTTTTACGTTTTCTGTCAGGTGTGGACAGCATATAGTCAGTTTCACTCATTTTTGTTTTTACAACATAAGGACCAAAGAAACGTGCTGACAGAGATGATCCAGGAACAGGTAAAAGCACTAGCACTTCATCACCAGGCATAAAAGATCGTACAATTGCTTTCTGATCATACTTACGCTTCATGCCTTTCTGAGCATTTGCTAAAGATTCTTTAGCTAGCGACCAAGCAGCATGTAAACGATCTCGAAATGTACTAACATAATCTAGTAGAACGACATGAGGGTGAGAAATTAATGACAGAATTTTTTTAACACAACTACTGTTTTTCAATTTCTTCTTTGCCTCTCTCTCTCTCTCTCTCCACATGTGTGTGATCATGAAGTCCACTGTACGGTGTCTCATTTGTGATTTTAAGTTTCAGAAGGACCCTGTAATATATTGTATATGTTATACATATATGAGGTTAATAGGACATCTAGTGGTCATCTGATATAATGACATCTAGAGTCACGGGTGTATGTTTTGTTACTCGGTCAGTTGAATAAAGTTAGCTCTTGTTCGTCTGTCTGTCTAAAGAACAGAACAGACCCCTTTGCAGTTGATCTATATATTTAATTTTTTTCAAACGATAAAATATGTTTACAGGCTGTTTAATTCATAAAAAATTATTAAAATTTAAAAAAAAATTAAAACAGAATTAATTAACGAAATCCATATAATGATCGCATGATGGGAACCCCTAAAAAGATCTATGAAGTGCCTGATAGAACTTCTTCTTCTAAGAGTGAGAGGTGTATTACAAAGTATAATATCCAGTGCAGTTTAGTTGGTATTTCTACTGGAGTATAAATATTTTGTTGACTTTTACTTCACAACATGTGAATTTTGAGGCTTGCTTTAAGCTCAGGATGCACACATGCATTGCCTTTAATAGAAAGCCTGAACCAGCCTTTAAAAAAGAATATATATATACACAGTATACAATATACAGATTCTTGACTAAACAAGTAGCATGACTAAAGATGCCAGATTTTTCATGATAATCATATTTGTATGTATAGTAACACCACATTGTCAATGAAAGTATCAAAAAGTATCAAAAATCTAAATCAAATCACTAAATCAAATCATACATTCTGTCTCTATTTAATTCCTCTCTGTTGCCCTCACTCTCTTCTTTAAGGACAGGAAGTGTTGCGTCTATAAGACAGACTGTGTTAGAAAGCGTATCATTAACAGTATGGAGCTCCGTTCACTTCCTCTAATGCTCTGTGAGTATTAGTATAATTTCTCATTTATGCATTTTTAGAGTTTGTATAATGATGTAGTGAATCAGAGTTCATCTGTATTTCATCTTTTTAAGCAGTCTGTTTTTCATTCACGCTGCTAATAATTTGGCTATCAAATCCATCTGTAGCTCATGATATCTGTGTGAAATTGCTTCAGCTGAATGAGATCAGTGTTTTGATCATTACTGTGACTTCTTCAGTCGTTCAGTTTAAGGTTTGTAATGGTTCTTTTGATTCAGACGGCTGTCATGTTCTGTGAAGTTGCTGTGTTTGTTTTCTTCAGTAGATCTTCTCTAGTGCATCTACATTTATTCTTTACTTGTGATGTGAAACTCGGATGTTCAGATTGTTGATTTGAATTCATGTTTTGTTGTTCTGCAAACTCCTGGAGTTGTTGAATATTTCAGCAGAAGAATAAATATGTATTAGGTGATGTTGTGAGACAGCTTGTGGCTCTGCAGTCTCAAACTCTGACCAATGACGTTAAAGTTCACTTCAGAATTAAAATTTCCTGATAATTTACTCCATGTCAGAAAAATCCTGTAATGTTTTCATCAAAAACCATCATTTCTTTTTGAATGATGAAAGAAAGACATAGACATCTTGGACGATATGGGGGTGAGTAAATTATCAGGAACCTTTAATGACCACAGTGACGGCATCATATGAAGCAACATGCCAAATTAGATCTTCACACTCCTTCACACAATGCTTCAGTTCTGTCATTGCAGCATCACTTAGTATTCTTAGGAATGAACATCTTCATTCTTCCTCTTCCACCCTCAATGTCTCCACTTTTTGACTTCCACTATAGATCTGAAAGAATAGATATAGATTTGACTTGAAATAACAGAAATGGACAGAATTGAGCTATAATGGAATAGAGAATGAATCAAGTTCATACTTAGGATTTTTAAAGCTGCAGTCCTTACCTTAGCCCGATTCACAATGGTAAACTTGTAATAATGGTCTCTAATTCGGGTGGTACTGGTAAGTTTCAGGAAATTTGAGCATGCAGCCGTTCATCTTTGTGTCATTACATCATGTCTGTTTAAATAAAGAAGGAGTACCAGCTAGTAGCTACATCATGTGAGGAGGCTGCTGGTGGCGGATCATTTTTTAGCCTTTTCTCATAGCAGCTGAAATAATTAAATTTATCATTTTGATGGCGGATTGTAATCCAGAAAGGTCCAAATGACAATGATCAGTGACAACTGGAGATTCACCTGTGGTCAAAATCAAAAGACTTCGGACTGCGGAGTGGCTGCAGAAATTTAAATCTACAGGAAACGCTAATACACACTAAATACACATAGTCACGCAGTGCTGATGTTGTTAACATTAACAATTTGAGAACAAAGAATAATAATGATAATAATTTACACAGTTTGACATGATTCGAGCTAAGTGATCGTTAGATTTAATCACCATCGTTAGTGCAATTTATTGTAATGCTTTTTTCCTCGGTTGGTCAGTACAAAAGTGGCAGACATGTAAAAATTGACAATGTGAAAATTCTTATCTTGCTCATACTTCCAAGATGTAGAATCTGTGATTCTGAAGTATCCACACAGATGTGATGACTGACGGCAAACATTAGATTCATCTGCGCTGAGGAGCCGTGCAACCCACGTAAAGATGATGATTCTGCAAATAACTGCAATTGCATGTTTCAAACAGAGATGGCGACAAAGAGGCAAAACTTACGGCCTGCAGCTTTAAATATGATAGTCATTTGATAAAATAGCATTTTCCTAGTTTAACATTGGTTGTACCACCTGACATGGAAAGTACACCAATAGTTTGTCTACAAATAACTGCAATTGCATGTTTCAAACAAAGATGGCGACAAAGAGGCGAAACTTACGGCCTGCAGCTTTAAATATTATAGTCATTTGATAAAATAGCATATTCCTAGTTTAACATTGGTTGTACTCCCTGACATGGAAAGTGCACCAATACTTTGTCTACCAATGGCTACTTTCCATACCTGATGTCTGGGTTCTGTTTACTGTTTACCTGTCTGCCTGTTTGCCCTGACATGTGTTCCTCTTGTGACCGAGTTTCCTGTCTCTGTCTTCATTAGTTTGTTCCTGTCATCTGTTTGTCATTATTAGTGATGTTGTTCACCTGTGTCTCATTCATCAGTCCCTGTATATATTTTCTGTGTTTCCCTCACTCCTGGTTGGTTCTCGTCGGTCATTGTGGAATGTATTGTATGTTGTTTACTCCATGCCTAAGAGATTAAAGTTTACATGTTCATCTTCAACTCTGTGTCTGCCCATCTCGTATACGTTCCGTGACACCTGAAAGTAGCCATTTTTTAATCAGTATATAACAAATTTAAAAACGTAATTGAAAAAAAAAACGGAATGCTGCGTTATCCTGTTTACTGTTATTACCTTATCAATTCATAATAAAAGAGCCATGTTTGCAGCTGTGCCACCCTGACATTTGAGAATTTACAAATGGCCAGACAAGTAAAACAGTATCTCAAGTAAAACAAGTAAAACTACTGATATTAATAAAATTTTATATTTTTGTATATATTTTTTATAGTTTATATGAAAGGTTTCAAACCTAGAATTTTGCCACAATATTTTATTTTGAATTTCTTATTAAAACACAGTACTATTTAAAACAAATAGTATTTTTGTTATTTGTCTGTTTATTTGTGCAGATGGTTGCACCACCTGACATTTTGGGAGTTTAATAGCAAAACATAAAATAATATTTATTATTTGAATGTACTGAAAAATGAAAACTAAATAGGTTTTATATGATAAAGTGAGTGATGAATTTATCAAATTATTAAAAAAAATAAATAATGCATTTGAACACAAAAATATGCATGTTGTAACATGTATTCAGTTCTGTCTTGTCCTGTCTAGTCACATGTTATTCAGTTAATGTCTTCACCTGTCGTCAATTATCCTTGATTAGTTTACCTTCCTTCACCTGTGTTTATTAGTTCCTGCTATGTATTTATACTCCCCAGTCAGTTCAGTCTTGGTCGGTTATTGTTTGTGCGATGCACACTGTTGCGTTCTGTTCCATTCTTCTATGATTAAACCTGTCTGTTTTGATTCTAAACCCTCGTCTCCTGTAATCCAAGTGTTCCACATGTCATGTTATTGACCACAATTTAGTTTTTCTAATGAATTATACTGCTGTAAAAACCACATACAAACATCATCTGTGTTTGTCTAAAAGGTATGGAAGCCCGTTCCCGCCACTGTTGAGAAAAAAAAAATTCCATAAGTCATAAAAATGAGAAACTTTCTCATAATAATGACTTAGTATCTCACAATAACAACTTAGTATCTTTAACTTAATAAAAAAAATTAAAAAGTTAGTTTTTTTGATTAAGTTAAAAATGCTAAGTCATTATTATGAGATACTAAGTCTTTTTTATGAGAAAGTTTCTCATTATTATGACTTATGGAATATTGTTTTTGTACAGTGGTGGGAATGGGTTTCCATAAAAAGGAGCTTGTGAATTAAAAAAAAATAATAATAATTATGATTGCATACAATCAGCAGAAGAATTAAGCCTGTATTTTCTCAAGAATGAAGATGTATTGTGAGGATCCAGTATTCAGTATTCTTGCTCCACACCAATAGAGATCTCATACACACAAGATCAGAGTTTTTATCAAAAAAGAATTTGCTACTTATTTAAAACTATTTAAAAATATTAGCAAGGAAGTGTTCTGTTAATGAGCCTGTTTTAATTTTTCTATTCCACCTGATCAACATAAACTCAAACTATTCAAATGCTCATTTAAATGATGCATTAAATTATACAAATGAATGTGGAATTTCTAACCAATGTTTTGAAATATATTCATGTCATTTTGAAGCAACAATAAATAAATCAATGTGATTTCTCTTTTTTTATTTCTAGTGCTGATTTCAAGCATCCAGTCTGGACAAACCCAAGGTGAGTTATATATTTCTTTAAAATCTTCTCACATATAACACAGTGGAACAGAAAAAGAAATTGTTTATAGCAGTGTTTCGAGTACAGTGTGCGTTTGTTGTTTGTGTTACAGATCTACACAAATATCTAATACTATTGATGTTCAAATTATCTGTTGTATGGAGAACGTTCCAAAGTCTCCAGCATGTATGAATTTATTTTTTTCTGTGCACAAAACACAAAAAGTGTGTTTTTCATACATACAGTGAAAGTCCATAGGATCCAGTGTTGTTTGGACCCCATCTTTCTTCAAAATTTCTTCTTTTGTGCAGTGACATTTCTGCAGGGTTTAGGACAGGCTGAGTCAATTCACTTAATTTCGACTTTGTTAGAAGTTTAACCATAACTTCTGTTTGTTCAGTTTTTCCAGAGACACCTAAACCTGTTCTGATTGTTCAGCCTGAACCATCACAGATATTCAAAGGAGTGACTGTCACTCTCACATGTGACATACAGGGGGAAGAATGGACATACACATGGCTGTGTGGAGATTGTATACAGCACGACTCTTATGAGAAAGAGTTCAAGATCACTGCAGAGCGCAAACAGAGATGTAAGTGTCAAGGCTGCACAGGATCACAGTGCTCTTTATGGAGTGATGAAGTGACTCTGATTGTGTCGGGTGAGTGATCATCATTGACTGACATCAGGATCTTGCTCAGATAGTATATAAAATATTTGTTTTGTGTTAGATTCTTGTTATCCAAAATGCGAGATAAAGTTTAGGCTTGACTCACTCATCGATTTCCTTTTTGTTCATTACAAATTTCTGATAAACTAAAACATCAGACCAAATCTCCAATCTTACTTCACTTATCATGAACATTTGGTGAACATACAAATCTGTATATTAAAAGATATGATTTTTACCATGCATATCACAGATGTTCCTTTTCAATATTATTGGTACATATTACACCCTGAAATATAAATATATGAAATCATTCCTTTATTAACTGTAACATAATAAAAACAATTGTATACATAATGCAATTTCTCTATTGATTATAATAAAGCAGCGATAATAGCACAAAACACCAATCAAAGTTTTAAAAAAAATAATAATGTTGCATACTGATTAATGTTTTTGTTTTTAGAGTTAAAATGGGATTACAGTGTGTCTTTGTGTACTTTTAAGATCAATTCATTATAAAGGGATAATTTGATTCTTTGAGGCACATGATTTGTCCTCATGCACTTTCATTCTTAAAGTTTAAAGTTCACATGAACCTTATTTTATTTTTTACCTAAATTATGGAAATAATTAAGCAGTGATAGATGATGGCTATCATGATAATATTTACAGACAAACCAAGAGTAACTGTGAGTCCCCAGAGATCAGTGTTCACTGGAGACACAGTTACTCTGAGCTGTGACGTGGGACGGTCAACTGGACTGAAGTTTATCTGGTACAAAAACTATCAGAGGATAAAATTTGGTCCTGCAACACAAACACTGAGTGATGTGAAAGTCTCTGATGGAGGAAAATATAGATGCGGTGTACAAAGGGAAAACAAATCCACACAACAAAGTCAAAATACAGTCATTCTAACAGTTAGAGGTAAGTGCTGTTTTACAGAGCAGTCTGATTTAATAATACTATAATAATAACAAGTATCATGTGCTGTCAGTGAAATTAATCTTCAGTTAATTTTACACAGAGAGACCCAAACCTGTAGTGCGCATTCAGCCTGATGGACAAGTGTTCAGAGGACAGACGGTCACTCTCACATGTGACATACAGGAGACAAACGTCACTAGCTGGAACTACACCTGGAATAAAGATGATTCAGTGATTCATGAGAGTCAATCTCAAGAATACAGAATCAGTTCTGTTAATGAATCTCACACAGGTCATTACAGCTGCAGAGGAAGAGAGACGGGAGGATCACGAGAGTCACACACCAGTGATAAACTTACACTGACGCTATCAGGTGAGTGTGTTCAGTTTAACCTCACATTAATCTGACTACACTCAGATACAAATCAAACTAAACCAATCCTAATTTTAACAGGCCAAAACTTTGCTGAAATACAATATATTTTCAGTTCAGCTTTAGGTTGTTTGTGCTTTTACTGAAGAGATTTTTCAAAAAAGACTCAAAGATCCATTTGATAACTTTAAATGTGGCTTAGTTTTGATGATTTGGATCAAATTTGCTATCATCAAACTCAAGGATGGCAACCAATTGAAATAAATTCAATCAATGACTATACTGAGCCCAACACCAGAAACCAGAGGGATTTTCTTTAAAACAATATATAAGGGTTTAAAAGGTGCAAGCCGAGGAAAAGTAAAATCTGAGCAGTTGGTGGCAGTAGAGGGTGCATTATTTTTACTAGTAAAAATCAAACACGTTTTGATGCTCATTTGCTTAATTTTTCGGGTTTAGAAGCTCCATTTTCAGTCCTCAAACTGAGCAGTTTTCTTCTGGCAGCTTCTCCATATCTGATAGTGACCATCATTATAGGAGTCAAATGCTACAGAGCTCATGGTGAGATTCTCTCTCTCTTTCTCTCTGATCTGTTCTACTACAGATGAATTGAACCCAACCTATCACCGTTACGAACAATTAAAACATAAATGTTTTGTATTTTACAGCTGAGTCTGAGATCGATCAGTATGCTGTCATAGAGTAAAGTCTTGATGAATGAATCCCATTCTGTTCTTTTCTAAGAAATAAGGCTCAAGTGATCTCTGCCTGATCTACTGCAACTTCCCATTGAATTGTATCTTTGTTTTTTCTTCTGTTTTTCAATGTTTTTAATATGTTGAAGCAAATTGTCAATTGTTTATCCTCATTGTTTGCTGAAATGATTTTGTAATTAATAATGAAGCTATTGTTGTAATTTCATATTAAGCCTTTATTTGTTTCACCATGTCTTGAATTTCTGCTCTATTTAATAAAGAAGTATACATTTTCAAACTCAAAGTTTGTATGCCCTTCACTCGCTAACTTCCATCCATCCTGTGGACGTGATGTAAGATGTGAATCATTGTTTACGTTTCACGAGTGCCCACTACTGGTTTAAATGGAACACACCAAGCCCTTGATCACTTGGAAATCACTATGGTGCTGAATTTTTATTTAAACCCCTTTTTTTACTTATGTATTTTTTATGAATTTGTTTAATGCACCATTCTATGTGCATATAAGTTGTTACAGAAAATATATAAAATCTTATAAGTTGTTGGAGAAAAATTAAATTACACAAACGAAACCAATTATCAATAGTATAAACTGTGACCATAAGGTAGCTACAAGTATTATGCGATTAAATCTGAACATAATTAATATACACTATATGTGATTGATTCTCGCAATAATTAATATATCATACACTTCAGTTAAAGGTGCACTATGTAGTTTTTTCATCCACTAGAGGTCGCCTATTCAAAAGAAAGGCGTAGCTTGATGACGCCAAGTTTGAGCGAGGAATCTTGGGACATGAGGTCTTCATCTCACAGCCGGTGGAAAAGAATCGGGATGGGGCTCGGGCAGAAATCATGGTCATGGATGTGATTATTAATGTTACTGTAGTGTGAAGCAGAGCAGGACCGAGTGTTGTGGAGCTGAACAAGACGCTGGAGCGATTGATAATGATCATATTAGATACATTTGAGTGTATTGAAAATGATGTTTTAACGTTACTCTGTGTGTTCACTATTAAATAGCTTGTGTTGATAAATGGCATGCGATTCATTTTATTGTGTGATGGAGGAAATTCTGTAGTACTGTTAAAATAAAACTGCGTCTGATAATGCTTTATTAGCTACTTGACAAGTGTTTTTCTCTGAGGCATGGTAAAGCATAGTAAAATCAAGAAAATTAGATTTAAACAATAAGACTAAACATGTTGAGCTATATTACGATAATTCGTTTTCTTTCTATAAATGTATCAAAACAGATGTTCCCTTGTCTGTGTTCCCACATGTAATATATGTTAAAGGATCTTTGGTGTTTCCATGAAACGGAGGATAATGCGAATATGACGCCATTTACAGGCGACTCCTTCCTTGGTTAAAACTACGATTTTCTCACGACTTATAAACAGTTGGAAACATTTGGGATATTGCAAGTACTCACCTGAACAAAATATATAACACTGGCCTAGCAGTTTTTGGATATTTTACTGCAAAAATTGTACATATCGTAAGCGAGATCTGCTGTGGCGAATTGTGGGATATAATAGAGCTGCTTTAAGAACATCGGAGTAGACGGTTAGTTTCTGTCCTTGATTCTGATTGGTCAATAGCTGTGTTTTATTCGATATGACTGCTTCACCCTACGGTTCTGTGAATCATTACACAACACAAGTAGCAAAGTAAACTGTTTGTTCTCAAGTAATATTGTTCATTGAAGCATACTGTATTATGTAAAAGACTATCGAGAGAAAACGACTGAGTGAGCGAGTTTATTCCACTTCGCATTGTGCCTAACAACACCCTTCAACGGTGACTTATTCACGATACAGCACAACCTCTCGTACCTTATTGCTTACATATAATGAGAAAAAGAAATTACTAGCATGTAACATTGTAGTTATGCTAATGTAATTAGTAAGTCGTGAAATTACCAAAAAATCCAAAACCAAAAATTTACATAAATGGTATCTTGTGTGTTGGCTGGGAAGAATTTGCATCAAAGTCCATATGGTTTATTAATACTCCATGTTAGTATTGTGCATTTAACTAGTTTCTGTAACCTTAACCCAAAATACCACTTTATTTTCTATATCCTTGATGACTTTGGTGAATTATACCAACATATTAAATTTTTTGCATTAACAAAAACTAGTTTGGGACTGCTATTTAATAGCCTTCCCTTATACTGTTAATTGTTCAGTGTAAGTGATATTCATACAATTCTTGTGTATGATAAGTAAAGTGGGACAGTACTTGTGTGTGTCAACCATTTTTGAGAAATGAATAGGCCTACTTGATTCAAATTCTTAGCAATTTGCCTCGTGGGCTAATGATAATGGGAAAATATGGTCCCATGGCCAAACCAGTTGAGAACACTGATTCAGAGAACGAATTTATGCAGTTCAAGTTCAAAACGGCAGTCCAAATACAGTGAATGCAAATGCACTTTGTAATTGTATTTTCTATTTTGTGTATGAAAAATGAGCACAAGCAGAAAAATTAACCTGTCTATCGCAAACATTTAGTTTCAGGGCGACTAATGCATTACCCAACATCAGTTGTTCCACATTGTCCAACCATCGTTTTGTGAAACTCTGCATGTAGCAGAATTACTTCTCCTTCAACTTTCAGATGTCTGTATCACAACAAGCCTTTCAAGAAGTCCTCAAACATCACCTAAGTCACTGTCTCCCTTAATTACATTTTCCTTCATATTGTATGTTCATGAGGTTGGAAGGGAGATGAAATGCATCTTTACAATATTACTCTATAATAACTGTTCATGATAAAATATCAGTTATTTATCTTCAAAATAACATCCAGTGTTGGGGAAGTCACTCCAAATTACTTTACTAGCACTGCTTACATAGTGATCATTGTGGTTGTAATGCATAACCTAATTTTAAAGTTAATAATGCAAGTAACTAGTAAAACAGTGAGCATGCACACATGCGTGCAAATCGAATGAGAAGTTGCACAACGACTATTTGTTTTTGGAGGATATGAGCCAAGGGCAAATAAAATCCTATATGTGACTCAAGAAACAACATTTTTTTAATAAAAACATTAACAGTAATTGGATTAAGAAAAAGGTGCAAATAATGGTTATTGTAGAAGATATAATCTTTTGTGCCACATACCAGCATTTAGACGAAACTGGAGGAGTGGCCATGGAAACCACAGTCTGTAATATGAGCCGAAGCAAAAGTGAAAGCATCTCAGAGCACCTATATTCATGTCAAAGCTCAAAACAACAGCAGATTAAAGATGGAGAACTACCAGTACGCCGTGTTTTTTGAGGCGAATAATCTCTCTGATGTGGAAGTTAAACAAATACACAACTATTTTAGCATCAGGAGAAAATCAGGAGGAGGACAGTGTGAGATCAGCAAAGTGGGTGAAAACACCTACAAGATAGGTTTTACGAACCAAAAAGGTAGGTGTATTTTTTATTTTGTTTTTTGTCTTTGCTGTTTTTGCACCTTGTTTCAGGCAGTGCTATACTTTTATCTCACTTAAGCTCGTCAAAACAACTAATAATAATATTCCATTTATAATTATGACAGTTATTTATACTCATTAACATGCATTTGTATTCAAAGCCCAGCAAAGAGTACTAGGCCAAAAGGATCATGTTATCAATATACCTGAACAAGAGGACATCTGTCTTTCATTAAGTGACAATGTGGCTGAAAGCAGCAAAAAATCTGAAGCATCAGCTAATCCGGTAAGTAGCACGTCATAAAACAAACAGATTATTTTAGCTTAGATTTGTTTGCCTGCACTACCTTGTTTTCTGATAATACAATGCAGTCAAACCTGTTTTTTCCACATGCCCAGAGAGAGACTGACTCTCTGCATAGTTAAGGTAAATACCTTGAGTATTTCTCAGAAATCACCTGCTATACTTGACAATAAGGAAGACCTTTTCTGGATATTTTCTGTTTTTTTGTCAATACAATAATTTTGAGTGTGTTTTTGTGCCGGTACCCTGGCTGGTTTAGGCTTGTGGTGGATAGCCAGTCCCAAAGATAAATATATTTTTCATATTCTGTTCTGTCACTAGTTCACAAAAGTGACAAATTAAGGGCCCATTTGCGGACATTTTAACTTTATATATTACCTTATTAGATCTTTTATGTAATTTCGTTCAATAAATTCAATTAGAAATATCCTTATTTTTAATGGTGATGCTCAATTCATGAACAAATCTGTCTTTTAAACTTGTTTTGTTGACAAATCACCAAATCAGACTGAACTGTCTGAAACAGTTCGCGGCTTGAGTCAGCACAGATCTACATATCTACCTACCAGAAGCCTGCGATCAGAGGCACAAAATCCCTCTCCAGAACATTCTCGTTCACTGTTCCTTGCTGGTGGAATGATCTCCCTACCTTCATCAGGCATGCAGAATCCCTGGCAATATTCAAAAGACAGCTGACTTGGACCCTGCCTAAAAAAAAACTGTCCTATTTTAGCTTATGCTACTCTGAGCAATATCTGAAACTTGCATTGTGAGCACTTCCTGTGTCTATTTGCCTCTTCATGATGAGTCACTTTTGATAAAAAGCACCTGCCAAATGAATAAATGTAATGTATAATGTAAAAATGTGCATATTACTCAATCAAAACATACTTCCGGTCGTGCCTGACAGTAACCCTAGCTCGAAATGAGCCATTATATAGGCGTATATGATCCCATGATGGAATTTCAGAATGCAAGTTAGTCCAACAGTACAACTGAGAACAGTACAGACATATCCAACACGCTGAGAACTGTTTGCTAAGGGTTTCATAAAGGGAGGGAGTCAAAAGCCATACACTGAGTCAAGAGTCAATGGTTGCTACAGTTCTCTAGTCACAAGTACACTCAACTGAGGAAACATGTCTATGGAGAACCGATGAGCTACTGATACGAACACGCTTGAACCACGGAGTTGACTTGAGTGAGGGAGGCAAAATGAAAGGGGTTTTATGGTTTCTTATGGTTTATGAGTTTTGGTTCCTTGCCGCTGTTGCCTTTGGCTTGCTTAAGTTGGGGACACTTGCTTGATATTCAGCAGTGTTTTTGATATGCCTGCATTGGCGCCGTTGTATGCGAACTGAGCTGAGCCGGACGATTACATCACTGTTTTCTGCAGTGCTGCTGTACCTAAATTAACTAGACTAATAACTACTAATATTTGCTACGGAATGAATCAATAATATATAGAATAAGCTGCACAATGACAACATTTTCTTATTAATGTAAAGCTGCTTTGCCACAATTTGCATTGTAAAAAGCGCTATATAAATAAAGATGACTTGACTTGAGTGAGTTGATAACAGTAAGACTAGTTTATTCATTTTATATGCTTTAGACATCTGCGTTTCACATCACATGATGTCGCTGCGTGATTACGTACATAAACTGGTGAATCCATACGTTGAACCGGTTCATTGAACTGTCCAAAATGAATCAGACTTCTCATTACTAATTGTTAAGTTCTGATTTATTAATTTCACTTGTCTTGCATTTTCATTATGAAGCTTTACTCACCCTCAAGCCATCACAGGTGCACATGACTTTCCTCTTTCTGATGAACACAGTCTGAGATATTAATCCGAGCTTTATAATGGCAGTGAGCGAGTATGAATCTGAAGAAAGTGCTTCCATCCACATCCATCCATCATAAACATATTCCACACGGCTCCGGGAGAGGCCTTCTGAAGCGGAGCGATGTGTTTGTGTAAAAAAAAAAAAAAAATCCATATTGAACATGTTATGATGTAAAATATCTAGCTTCCACCAGACCACTTTCCGTATTCAACTTACAAAGAAATTGTAAACTGGCGTCTGTTAAGCTTTTTCCATGAGTTGAATAGGGAAGATGTAAGATGTAGCTTAAGCTTTTTTAACTGTGAGAGTTTTACACTTTCTTCGTAAGTTGAATATGGAAGGCAGAAGGACTTCCGGTGCTTCCGGAGCACAGCAGGAGAATATGGTGGATGAAAGCACTTTCTTCAGCTTCATATTCTTTGGTATCACTCACTGCCCATATAAAGCTCGGAGGCGTGTTCATCAGAAAGAAGAAAGTCATATACACCTAGGATGGTTTGAGGGTGAATAAATTTTCATTTGAGAGTGAACTAATCCTTTTATACATGTCTTTATCATTTGTTCTGTTTTTTTGTTTTTTGTTATAGAAATGTGCAAGTGCTACAAGTATGGAGAAAGTTTTTAAACTGGACTCTTTTCTATTACGCTACCTCAGTGAATGTAAACAGGCAAAATCAGACTTGGAGAAACAACTCTCTGGGCTCTCCAGCACCTTCAAGATCCACATTGACTCTGATGAGGTTGTGGTGGCGAGGGACCCGGCAGCTGAAGATGTTTGTCCCCTGAATAAATGGGAATTTGCGGTCGACCAAGTGTTCGAGACTCTAAAGTCACGCTATAATATCTACTTTGAGGTTGATAGGAAAAAATCTGAAATTCTAAAAGAACACCTTTACCTCTCTGATGACAACTTAAAAATCTATTGTGAAGAAGAGACGTGTTTAGCTGTGGTGGTTGGAGGGTGGAAAGCAGTGGATAAGATTTTAAAATTTGTAAGCGGCTTGCATGATCAACAGCAGATTCAACAAGAGTGTCGTGTGTCTGAGAAGCAATTCGCCCTCATCAAAGAGAAGTTTGAGTTATACATAAAGTCTAATTTACCTGCACTTAAGATCGCACATGGAAAAACGGGTGTTCTCCTTTTGAAGGGTCCCGAGGAAGATGTCCATGCAGGAGAAAAAGAGCTTTTAAACTTAGCAAAAGAAATTAAAGAGAAGAAGATCGTATCACATCGTCCTCTTGTGACCTTCTTGGAATCAAATGGCGGTATACAGCACTTGGAAAACCGATTTCAGCAGTGCCTCCGCAGCCCGGTTATGCTTGAGACTTCAGGTTCAGATCTCCTCCTGTTGAGTTTGTCCGATGGAGCGCTACAGGAGGCGGCCGCTGCCATCCAGAGAGACCTGTGTTTGGAGACTGTGCATCTAAAAAACCCTCAGAAGTCATCTGCGTTTAATACGCTGAAGGATGATTTGAGTGAAGCAGTCAAGCAGGCCAATCATGATGGTGTTAAGGTGGAGCTTAAATACCTGAAAGAATCAAGTTCTGACCCCAAAGTACAGCTGGTGGGCTACA
Organism: Opsariichthys bidens; assembly: GCA_037194245.1. Classification (NCBI taxonomy): domain Eukaryota; kingdom Metazoa; phylum Chordata; class Actinopteri; order Cypriniformes; family Xenocyprididae; genus Opsariichthys; species Opsariichthys bidens. The sequence continues at coordinate 28,029,393 of CM074280.1, read as the reverse complement.
CTACTGAAGTTAGCAAGTTGAAGAACATTGTGCAGGAATACAAAAGAAACCATCAGAACCATCATGTCTCCCTGCCTCTTCCCAAGCCAGAAATGGCAGACCACCTCCCTGAGATCTTGTCGATGGCCGGTGTAAAGAAGAGCAGTGTGGAAATAAAGCCATCGAGTTTGCCTTCCCCATGCGTCCACCTCACGGGACCTCGTTGCGAAGTTGAGAGTTTGAAGGACAGCCTTGAGTCACTTCTTCAGATTCTTGTCACTAAACGATTTGAGGTGAAAGGACCTGGAGTTCAACAATTTTTTCAAAGCGATGGTGCAGAGACTTTGAAATTAGTGAAGAATTCTTATACGGTTTGCATACTTCCCATTGATGATGGCCGTAAAAGAGGTAACGTGCCCATTTACATGAATACGAGTTTTCAGAGCTTGCCATCTACTCCATCTGCCCCACTTTCCCTGGACTTTGACTGTGAGATACAAGTTGTGGTTGGTAGTCTTGAGCAACAAAAGGTAAGGTTGACAAACTTATCTTTTTCTCTTTATTTCAAAGTACTTTGCCTTAAAGGGATACTAAACCCAAAATTTTCAATTCTTTCATCGTCTTCTCACGCTCATACTGTCCCAAATGTAATGACTTCATTTATTTTAAATGAAGATCTTTAGAAAAATAATCCACCTCTGTTCATATTGTGCAAGTGTACAGTAGCCACCAAAGTTGACGCTTCAAAAACCAAACAAAGAGAACACGATATGACCTCAGTTGATAAATCAATGTCTTCTGAAGCAAAACGATAAGTGTGTGTGGGAAATACAAATAAGTACTGTATAAACCATCGCTTCCAGCCGACTGTCATGAGTTCCTGAGTGTGAATTCATGAGTTCAGTTTGTTGTGGAACTTGTGCGAGAATTGACACAGAAGCACAGAGTACCATCACTTCATTAAAGGGTTAGTTCAACCAAAAAATGAAATTTCTGCCATTAATTACTCACCCTCATGTTGTTCCAAACCCATACTTTTGCTCATCTTCGGAACACAAATGAGTGTCTTTTTGATGAAATCTGACAGCATGCTGTCCCTCCATAGACTGTATAGTTGTTATGAATCCTGTTCTGTTGTCCTCCATTCACCTGCCACTAGATGTTGCCCTCGCATTTCAGAACTCTATCATGGACTCCATACACCACACTACACTTCCCATAAGCCCCTTATGTTAATTACTGCCCAGCTGTAGCCAATCTAGCTCCCTATTTAAGTCTGTTCTGTTTCCCTGGTAATTTTGGAAGTATTGTTGATACTGTAACATCAACAATACTTCCCAAGCATTCTTGTTTTGCATGTTTTCGAATGTTTATCTGCCTGCCTTTTGACCTTAGCCTGGAATATTTACTACGAGTTTGCCTTTCCCCTGCTGATTCTGTTTGCTATTGAGTTGACCATTGCCTGTCTGACTATGTTTTGTAAATAAAGCTGCATTTGCATCAAATTCCCACTGACTCCCTGTTACAATAGTATATAGTCTATGGAGGGACAGACATCTCTCAGATTTCATCATAAAGACACTCATTTGCGTTCCGAAGATGAACGAAAGTCTTACGGGTTTGGAACAACACGAGGGTGAGTAATTAATGACAAAAAATTCATTTTTTGGTTGAAAGTGATGGTTTTCTTCATTTAAAATTTTAGTAATTTTCTCATTCCAGGGCCTAAAACTTTTTGTCACACCTGCCAATGGCTGGTGACTTAAGAAAATTAGTAAAATAAATACTTTTTACAGGCTTGATGTTAATTTTAGACTCTGTACACACATATCGTTTTTCTTCAGAAGACATTGATTCATCAGCTGGGGTGAAATGGATTACCGCCGTGCGCTTATTGTTGATTCTTGAAGCATCAACTTTGGAGGTCTTGTACAATTATGTTATATGGACTCACACAGATGGATTATTTTCAAAAAAAAGATTAATTTGTGCCCATCTAATAAAAGAATGTATTATACGTTTGGGACGGCATGAGGGTGTGCAAATTAATTTTTTCTTTTTTGGGTGGAGTATCCCTTTAACGAGTAATATAGACCAGGATTTATTCATTATACCACTCAAGCTGCACTACTGAGTACATTTTGTGATTTGCATCATTAATACAGGCTGATGTGTTGGTTGCTCCGATGATAAACACAAACATGACCTCAACCTTGATTGGATCATCCCTGTTGAAAAAAGCGGGACAGCAGCTTCAGACTAACTTCAACAGTGCCAAGGGAAAACGCACACTTACTCCTGGAGATGTGCTGCAGGTTAATGGGACTCCAGCGTTGGGATGTTCAAAAGTTTTCTTCATGGAATGTGTGCCTAAAGGGAAAAACCACAACAGTGAACAAGTACGAGGCAGTATGACATTTAAAAAAAATTTAAGATGTGTTTTGACAAGAGAAAAGATTGAATGGATGAGATTTACAGAAAAGTTTTAGTAGTTCTGCCATCTATATTTTATATTTTGTTATAGGCACTTCGCTCTGGACTTGGCCGAGTTTTTGCGCTATGTGAGCAGAATTCTTGGAGTTCGGTTGCACTGCCAATAATCGGACCCGGCTTAGTGCTGTCAATACCAGTCAAAGATGCCGTTCATATTCTTACTCATGAGATCTGTGAATTTTTATCTCAATTCCCTGGTTGCCTGCAGACCATTTGTATCGCCATAATGCCTAATTACGCTCATTCTGAGGAAGTAAGCAATCTACATATTATACGCCCTCTATGCAGTTTCTTGCAGTGACGTTTATTCCTAACCCTATGTTGGAAATATTTTGCAGATGTTCCAGACAGTCTGTGCCGATTTGAGTGCAAAAATGGTGGACAACACAGGACAAGGCAAGAGATTCAAGAATTATGTATTGATTATGTATCAAGAATGATGTACTATAAATATAATTGTAGTTATTGCATATGGGCATTAAATGGCATGAATATAAATGGTCATATAAATAAATATGAACATAAGTGGATCATATATTCTTTTTTCATAAAACATTGAAAGCAATGCTCATATCGTGAGCATTTTAAGTTCTCACAACAAAAAAATCGCCAAAGTTGATACATGGTTTCTCACATCTGCATATCTTTCACTGTCACTACAGCTCTATTTCGCTCACTGACCTCTGACCTTGATGAGATCATCATGCCAGTAGATAGGATTGAACTCCATATAGTTTTTGGTGACATCACTAATGAGACTACTGATGCCATCGTGAACACCACTGACTTTAAGGACTTCCAGACGAGTGGTATTTATGCAGATTTCTAAATAACTAAAGCATTCTTGATATCAAATTAAAGTATTTCAAGCATAAGAGAGTGTTTGTTTTTCATTTGTCACAGGAGTGTGTAAAGACATCCTCACTAAGGCAGGCCCTCATGTCCAGGGTCAACTGACAGGGGGTAAGAAAATAAACCATAACCTCTTTTATAAAATTAGCTTTTGTTTTATTATCATATTTAAAAAGATTTTTAAAATACGGTATGTTTAAATGCAGTATAAAATGCCTTTGTGTGTAAATGTCTGAATTATTTTTGTCACAAAGTTTTATAAGAGCAATATTGATCTATCCAAATTAATTTTTCTTAATTCTCTAGACATTTTCGAACCCAAATAAAACCATTAATTAGAGACATGATTTTACAAGACCTGAAGAAACTGCATACCAGTAAAAGCACAATAAACATTATATATTTTGTATATTTCATAATATACATATTCTATATTTTGTTGACTTGTTACATTAGCCCAAATATTTCCAAAAATGTTTAAATCCAGAGAAATCCATTATTTTAACCAGTGTAAAGGCCCATGTCATTGCGATGCCTGTCAGTGATTTCGTATCCGGGTTACCCTGGTTTTTCGGTTTTACTTCCGTAGAAAACATTGAAACACCAAAGAAGCTTTAATAATGTATGCATTTTATTTGATTCTTATATAGTTCAACACGGTTAGTCTTATTGTTTGAATCTCTCGTTTTCTTGATTTATTGTGAATGACATATTTGTACCATGCCTCAAAGACAATGCTACTTAATTTTGTCAAGCAACATAGCATAATCAGAAAGAGCTTTATTTGGACTAACAGTAATACTGCATTTTGTCCACCATAAAATATATTTTTAAATTAATTGCATGCCATTTAGAAACACAAATCATTCTTTTATTAATGATATTCTAATATCGCTCTCACTCACTGCTGCATGCAACCAGGCACTGAGTTTTCTTTATCTGCACTGAGTGCATCTTTATCCTTAGTCGTAGGAATTGATGGTTTAAAAGAGGTCATTCACTTCCCCACATTTTTCCTGCCTGTATTGAGAATCGAACAGGCAACCTCCGGGTTACCAACTCTCTGACCATTAGGCCATGACTGTCCCACATATATGTGTGTGTTGTGTGCAAAGTGTGATTTATCTTTAGATAAAAAGCATCTGCTAACTGCATTAATGTTAAAGGCAGCAATGATATGCCACATGTCATAAAACTACCCCTTATATATGTTCTCCAGCTCAGGTACAGAGTGGACAAATCTTTACAACCCCACCAGGAGGATTCCCATGTAAGACAATCATGCATGTGTGCGGACTGAGGGACGCCGGTGTTATCAAGACCTTGGCAAAAGAAATAGTGGTTCAATGTGAGAGCGGCCGCTACCGGTCTGTGGCCATTCCTGCGATCTGCGCTGGTCAATAGTTTGACTTTTACTCATAATCCAAAATAATAAACCATTTGTCTTTTAAGACAGTTTGGTGTGTGTTAATGTAATTTATCCATTTGCTGGAATTTTTTTCTTGCAGGACAAGGAGGTTTGGATCCAAATGTGGTGGCCAAGTCCATTCTAGAGGGAGTAAAGGATGGTGTTCAAGGAGCGAATCTTCAATATCTCAGAAAAATTCGGATCATTCTGCTGAAGATCAATGTTTTCCTGGAGTTTAAAGCGATGGCACAACAAATCTTTGGTGGTGTTGCACAGCTGACAGGTGAGCATAAATCTGTGCCATGCAAAGGCAATAGCATGTTTTATTAAATATGTCCATATTATGCATTTTAATAAATATATTTTTATGTTTTACAGTAAAATGCTAAGGCATGTCAACACAGACATTAGGAATAAAAATATATATATAGGATTTTTCCAATGGCTTTTGGATTACTGCAGAAAAAAATAAGCTCTGTGACCAACAAACATTTATGATTCATACACATTTTGTTCATCATGATAATCTTCACAAATGAACTCTACTTTTATGAATTTTGAAGTCTAAATACAAAAACACTACGCCACCGTCACATGACCTCAACATCGCCATCACTAAATTTAAAAACATTTTCCCAGAAAGTTTGAGATATAGTAGTTAGAGCACAATTATAAACACAATGAGGCTGGAAAAGTGAACCAGTCAGGAGGTGCGTTTAAGAACACAAGCACTGAAGTATTTTATGTTGTAAAATAAAATGTGAAAATATCTTGAGCTTGTTACCACAGACCTTATTTTAGGAGTTTCACCACAAACCAATTGACTTGGAACCGAAAGTGCTAAAATGCCAACTCGTTATTGGGTTTTGAAGAACAAAAATAAGTCTTCCCTGCATCACTCTATTGACAATATTGTGCTTGCATTTTTTTTTCAGCTCCTGCACCACTTGTACCTACAAGTATAACCCCCAGAGGGCGCAGTAGATCAACTATCTCATTGCGATCACTTAATTTCCCACACTCTATTGACTTGAGTTCTCTAGTCACAGCTTTGCCGGTCACAAAGACCACAGCAACATTTCTAGTCATCGGTTACACTGATAATGAAGTATCTGGAGCCTGCAGTGAACTTCAGCGGGCGTATGACAGCCAGTGCTCTGCACACCCTGTCCACTCAGAGGAGATTGAACGCCTTACTCAGGATGAGAGAGACCAGCTGTTCTCTAAAGTCAGTTCACTGCACCTGCAGCTGGAAAAGAGCAGCTCTGAAGGATGGGTAGTGAGAGGGCTGAAGGATGGAGTGAATGAGGTTGTTAGACTGATAAACGATGCACTTCGCAGACAGGTGAGAAAGACAACATTAAAATGAATCTGTGTTGACAATCACTGAGCATATAATGCATTTAATTGGCATATAATATAATTAAATATAACGCACATTATATATGGCATGTAAAATAATACATAGAATGGTAACACTTTACAATAAGGTTCATTAGTTAACATGAACTTATAATGAACTGCACTTCTACAGCATTTATTAATCTTTGTTAATGTTAATTTCAACATTTATTAATGCATTATTAAAATCTTGTTAACATTAGTTAATGCACTGACATGAACAAACAATGAACAAATGTATTTTCATTAACTAACATTAACGAAGATTAGTAAATACAGTTACAAATGTATTGGTCATGGTTAATTCATGTTAGTTAATACATTAACTAATGTTTAACTAATGAACCTTATAGTAAAGTGTTACTGAATGCATATATGATTAAAAATAATTTTGAGCCAATCACCCAAGCACAATATTCATATAACTTTGTTAATTTTCAACAAAACAGTTACATAGTGATCCTTTAATAAACCACAGGAACAAAATAAAGAAAAGAAAAAAAAAACACTTTGCATTAATGTGTAGCTTAAAGCTGCAATATGTAAAATGTTTGCAGTAAAATATCCAAAAATCCCTAGGCCAGTGTTATATATTTTGTTCAAGTGAGTACTTACAATATCCCAAATGTTTCCAACTATTTGTAGATAGTGAGAAAATCGCAATTTTAACCAAAGATCCGGGACGTGTGAAGGAGTCGCCTGTCAATGGTGCCTGTAAAGGGCTGAATTACCTTCGGTTTCCGGCTTTATTTTGTAGAAACCGTGGAAACCCCAAAGATGCTTTAATATATATTACATGTGGAAACACAGACAAGGGAACATCAGTTATGAGACATTATAGACAGAAAACTAATTATCGTTATATAGCTCAACACATTTAGTCTTATTGTTTAAATCTAATTGAGTCCCATCCTGATTCTTTTGCACCGGCTGTGAGGTGAAGACCACATGTCCCAAGATTCCACACTCAAACTTGGCGTCATCAAGCTACGCTTTTGTTTTGAATAGGCGACCTCTAGTGGACAAAAAACTACATATTGCACCTTTAACTTCATGGCTTTAGCAAAGAATGTTTCGAATGAATGAATGTGTAGTTGTAGCTAAGCCTAACATTTTTTTTCTTTTAAACTCTAAGGTAAGAGAGAAGGAACAGACATCCCTCTTCAATCAAGTCTCGTGGTGCATTCTGGGACAACGGGGTGTTTGGCAGAAGGTTCCCATAGAGGTCAATTTAAAGCTTGAGAAAGATGATGTGAAAGATGGAATTGTGGATGCACAGGGTGTGAAGTGGACTGTGGATTTGACAAAGATGGAGGCCACCGCATGTGATTCAGGACAGGTGACGGCTCTGAAACGACTGGAGAACCTTCCAGGTGAGGATGCTTTCATGAAATATGAAAATATTACCCCAATTATATTACATACAAGTTATGTTTGATTCTGTGCTGGAATAAGTCTAGTTGTCTGGCTGAAAACCACTGATCTACATCTATCTATAATATAAAATGAAACATCCTTGAAAATAATCAAACTAAATCAAAACCCGCACGATTTTGCATTTCAGATTTCTCTTTGCCCATCTACTGGGACAACATGAGTCAAAGTGACCTGTTAAAGATGATTGTTTTAGATCCGCAATCTGCAGAGTACCAGAACGTGAAGGCAGACTTCAAGAAGACCGTCAAACAAACAGTGCTCAAGGTTTGCTTTGCATGACAAAACCACCCTGAATTACATACAAAAACAGCTTTTAAAGAACCACACAATGTCTTAATCATATCTAAACATGCCACGTATTTCTGGGTTAGGGTTAGTCCACAGTTAGGCTAGTTTACTGTACGTCATCTATTTATAAATTTTGAAAGTGTTTGTCTAGTTACTGTCCCATGTTTCGATTTTCTATGGCAGTATAGTCATTACCATTTGCTTCTGTGGAGAACAAGAGATGTGAATGTGAAGTTCATCAAATATATTTGTTTATGACTGTTTGTGTTCAAATGCATTTTAATAGATCGAACGCATCCAGAACATGAATCTTCGGCGGTTATATGAAGGACGTAAAAAAGAGCTGGAGAGCAGAAATGGTCTCCCTGAGGGAGCAGGAGAGAAGATCCTTTACCACGGAACATCAGAGGCGTCCTGCTCATCCATCATGCAATCCAACTTTAACCGCAATTTTGCTGGGCAAAATGGTATTTTGTTTTTTTAAGGTTCATTAATTTAAATAAATAGTTAACCCAAAATTATGAATTCTCTCACTATTTGTTAGTGACCGATATATATCGCCAAGGATTATTTTTGGCATTTTTTAATGATGTAAGTTTTCCTGTATGGCAAATAAGTGTCATAAACAGGACTTATTTGGATGCATATAGGGTTCTTTCTGTTTTACATATTTTTATCAAATTATATATATTTTTTAAAGGTGACTCATTTTTAAATTATTTATTTCCAATTATAAAAAAATAAAATATATAAATTTAAGCAATTTACAGTCTTCTCAATGAAATCCCATTAGTTAATGTTGGTTAATGCATTAAGTTAACTAACGCTGAAAAAAAAAAGTGAAAAGCAAAAATGGCATGTTGCATGACTGACCCAAATTTAGCTTTTTGTTCCCTGATGCTCTTCATAATATTGGTTTTGAACAGCAAGTCATGACAGAATTGTAATTTTTGGGTGTATAGTACCTTTTCATTGGATGAACTTCCTATTTATAGTTTAATAATCGAATTGGTTGTTCATTTTTAAGACTAATCAATTAACTGATACTGCTGACTTTTATCCATTCCTCAGCCACTGCCTACGGTCATGGGACGTACTTTGCTGTGAATGCCAACTACTCTGCCCAGCCGACCTATGCGGTTCCTGCAGCAGACGGGACTCAGCTCATGTTTGTGGCACGTGTGCTTACGGGTCATTACGCTCTGGGTCAGGCGGGCATGAGGACGCCCCCCGTTCGCCTCGCACCTGACCACAAATTTGACAGCGTGGTGGATAACGTCCAGAATCCCTCCATGTTTGTGGTTTTCCACGACTGCCAGGCTTATCCAGACTACCTCATCACATTCAAATGAACTTCAAGCAAAACCAACCTTCCCTGCAAAGTCAACCGGATGAGCTCTGGATTACAGTTACAATTTATGTAGTTGATTTATATTTTTTTTAATATCAAGGTTAAATGTAATCACGACGCTTAGACTGAGTTATCAAATAGCAACTACCTCTTTAAGCTTCATGTCTGCTCATTGAATATGAGTGATAACTCAATTTATACAATTTAATGATTGCAAATGTTGAAAATGACTTGAGCTATTGTCTGACTTGTGCAAATACACAAGTGATATTTTGCTTCAGGGTGATCGATTCATCTCTCCAGGATAAAAAAGAAATTTGAAATTTGTATTGGTCATATTCCAACTCTTCTTTCTCAGTTCTCATATCTCCTTCAGGCTTCTCACGATGATTATGAAACCAATTGACATTGTTTTGGATGAAATGTAGGAGTTTGCGCAATGTTGCCGACACTGCAGTGCAATTCTCTTAAACATTAACTGGAAGCGCTAGAGATACTTGGATGAACCCAAGAAAACTGTTTTCGTTGTAACAGAAGTTGTTTTCTTGTATTATTGAACTATTTCTATTTTTTTTTGTTCAAATTTTCTGAAATTAATTTAGCTTATTACACTGCAGATAAAACTGATCAACCTCTATTTTATAGAGGTAATCTCTAAAACTTACTTGTAAGCTTTCAAAATGTCTACGATTCTAAATCCATCTAACGTCAATGATGGTTGTTTTTTGCTTTCCTGTTCTTACAACCCTTTGTTTCAAGTTGAGTCACTCATTATACTGTACTTGCACAAGAACAATAAAATGATCTTTATCTAGACTCCTAAAATGAGTTGGAGTGTTAAAGGAGGTAGTTCATGCCAAATTGACACTTCTCTCATAGGCTGTTCATATCTAGCACAGTAAAACTATCATAAAAGTTTCCATGTGATGTCTGTGTATTATCTCGACTCTTCTGAAGTCAGACAATAGTTTTGTGTGACAAACTGACCCAAATTTAAGTTATTCACAGAAAATTAAAAAACCTCATCCAATAGTCTCTTAATTTAATGTTATGTATTATCTAATTGCCTACTTTCAGTACTATACCTGTCACGTCTTCACCACATGGACTGTCACTTTGTTGTTGTTTTCTATCTGTCACATGTTCCTTTGTTTGAAGTTCCCGCCACAATCTGTTGCCATGGACACTCACCTAATCACCACAGCTGATCACAATCACTTATCTCGTTATCCCCTGTGCTCTGTGTATTTAAGTTCAGTTCTGTCTATCCCTCATCGTCTGGTATTGTATGTTTATTCTTTGGATGTGTTCCCGTGTCTCTGTTGGATTACCTGTTTATTACCTTGTCTTCGTGCTTATCGATACAGCCAGCGTTACAATACCCTTCGTTTAGTGTATATATTTAATTTTATTTAGGTTTAATATGCATAATAATAATAATGATAAATAAAGACACGATCAGTGAATGGATTTAAAAGGCTGTGAGATGGGAGGGATAAAAAAGGCTTGTATTATTTTATGCTCATACTAGTGTTGTCAATCCATTAAAACAAATTAACTAATTAAATCTCATATTTTTTCTGTAATTAACCACGATTAAAAACATTGTCATTTTTAATATTTTTATATTGTTATAATTTCACAGTTAATCTCCACATTAATGTACAAACAACTAACAGACAGTATATTTTAAATATTTGTTTGATGGCATTATTTTATGAATGAATGCCACTGATACTAATACTGGTACTGATTTTTTTTTTTTTACTTTAATTATAGACCTTCAACATTACAGTATAATTAAAACCTATCAATGTTAACATTTATTAAGCTTTTTAAAAAGAACTTTAAGTTTAAGTGAACTTAGTGTTAGTTCATCCAAAAAAAAGAACATTTTGTCATCTATTACTCACCCTCATGTCCCTCCAATCCCATAAAGACCTTTTTTTTCATCTTCGGAACACAAATTAAGATATTTTTGATGAAATCCGAGAGTTTTTGTTTTTAATCCCCCATAGAAAGCAATGTAATTACCTCATTCAAGGTCCAGAAGAGTAGTAAATACAACATTAAAATAGTCAATGTGACTACATTGGTTCAACCTTAATGTTATGAAGCGACGAGAATACTTTTTGTACACAATAATAACTTTTGCGTCTCTTCCCTGTCAGTCTCCGACATCATTTTCATTGTAAACACAGTGTAGCGCTTCCGTGTTCTATGTCAGAACGCCGGCTCATTATTTGCCGGCTCCTGCGTCAGCATCCCATGCATGCATCGTGCTGCTCCCGTGAACAGCGTCAGCCAAAACTGAGGCGGCGTTCTTACGTAGAACACAGAAGCGCTGCAGAAGTGAACTGAATATGTCCCCTCCAGGTTACCGTAGTATTCACAGGCTTTGAATTAGAACTTATAATGTTGTAAATAATCTTCAGTTTCTTGAACAGACAAATCGTTTCGCTTTATAAGCCCCCATTGTACTGTCAGGAGCCATGGGTGTTAATTTTGTTTTGTTTTTTTTACTCTCAAAGTGATGCAGCAGTTGACTTACGTTTTATGCTTCACGAAGGACTACAGCTAAAAAAAACTCTTCCTGGAGAAAAAAATGTCACCTACATCTTGGATGGACTGTGGGTGTGTAAATTAACAGTAATGTTTGATGTTTGGGTGAACTAGCCCTTTAAATCATTTGATTTGAATAAAACCAGCTAATTTAGATGTTGCCGTGTTCAGTTTCAGTGTAGTTTCATTATAGCAAAGTTCAAAATCTGTCTGAACTTGTACGATTTCGGAGAAAGTCATATTTACCGCTTTAATGGCGCTTGATTGATGATGATCAGGAGTAAATCTGAGCCAAAGCAAGCATCCTCTTTCGTTTTCCATGGAACAACGACATCCAGGTTTGGAACAACACGCAGGTGAGTTCACGTCACCAGACTTCAATTTGTGGGAGAACAAATAATTGGTGTGGGTAAGTCAAGGAAACTGTGTTTCCACTGTATTGCTTTTAGTGGTGTAGACAGCATGTGACAGTGACGTAGTTAGTCATAGTCTTGAACATGATTTTATCTGAAACCTGCTCTCACACGCCCTGATATGTCATCAGGCTCTCCCATTCTGGATGTCTGGAGTTCTCCCAACAAACCAACAAAGAGTTCCCTCTTATCAGTAGACTATAGAGAGGTGTTTCAGTGGAAAGATGATGAAACTGCTTTTTACACATTTTTTTCCTCTTACTCTTAAACAATGTTGCATTGTGTGTGTGTGTGTGTGTGTGTGTGTGTGTGTGTGTGCAAGTTTTTGTGACATATCAGGACACAAATGTGTATAATGACATGGGTATGACACTGGCATTACAACTTCAATGTGAAATATAAGGACATTTCATATGTCCCCACTTTTCAAACAGCTTTAAAAACACACTAAACAAGGTTTAATTAAAAATGTAAAAATGCAGAATGTTTTCAGTGAGGGTTAAGTTTGGGGGGGGGGGGGGGTAGAATGTACAGTTTGTACAGTATAAAAACCATTTCGCCTATGGAATCTCCTCACTTTGATAGAAAAACGAACGTGTGTGTGTGTGTGTGTGTGTGTGGCCTTTGTCACAGTTAATTGTTTTTTTTTTTTAAACAATTTGATAATTATTCATTTTAAAGGAAATGAGAGCTTACAAGTAATTTGTAAATTTGAACAGACAAAATAGTTTACAATTATGGTGCAGTGGGAAATTGGGTCTCTTTTGGAGTATGAATAATTGCACGAATAAATATCTCGCGTTGCTTTCTCCTTTTTCCAAAGCGCTTACCGTCTGTCGTTGCTATGCAACCATGAAATGTGCTCTCCACGACGACGAGGAAGTTTCAGCAAAGGATAAATTGTTTTCTAGCCCTTGCATTTGCTTTACGACTAGATATATTTATGCAGATGAGATAAAACAACCACCCTGTGCAGCTATGACCAGTTGTTCTGCTGAGCTTTCGATTTTTTGTTACAGAAAGGCCGAAATATGAAACAGTTTCATATTTAAGATATCGTAATTTTTTAAAGAAGTTTAAACAATAAATAGCGTATAGTGTCTCTTTAATGTCTTTAACTCCTCTTTAACTGCTTTGTCAAACAAAATGTCGGATTCGGGGTTATGATTGGTCAGATTGCCTGTCAATCAAACTGTTTGCGTAGGGTCAATTCCTGATTGTACAGCTGAGTCAAAAATCTGAGTTTGCATTACTAAGCAGGTGAAAAGGTTATCTGTTTGACATTCACTTCGGGTGACACTTTCTCTTTTTTCAGCTGACTATTTAAATGAGTCATCAGTGATTTCTCTGCTTTTGCATTGTTGCAATGATTATCTTAAAAGGAACTGAAAAAAAGTATGAAATGTAACTTGCAACAAAAACGTGTGTTTGTATTTATTGTAGAATATAATTGAATTGCATCTTTCAAAAAGGATTTATATTTTATGTTTTTTATGTCTGTTTGGACCCAGTGGAACGAAACTTTTAAAACAGTCGTAATAACTTAGTTCACCCAAAAATGAAAGTGCTTTCTCAAGTTGTTCCAAACCTGCATGAATTTCTTTCTTCAGCTGAACACAAAAGAAGATCGTTTGAAGAAAAATTCTGATAGCTTCTAATGTAAATCAATCAGTCTTGGTATCGCCTAATAATGTCATAAAATAGTTCAATCCCTAGTTTTATGATCAAAGCTTTGTAGTGAAGTGTCCACTCCTTCAGTAGTTTTTATCAGTTCCGTAATGATTGCGAGATGAACAAAGAAACGTAACTCAAAAGTCTGATGGATCATTTCTGATTCTCACGTTTTAGTAAGATTTATTGATCTTCAAGTAAACCTAAATCGCTTCAGTCTACTAAATGACTGAGAGTAATTTTTATGTTTACTTTATAAAGATTTCACCGCATGAAGACACCTGAAGGTAACATTTTATGCCTTTTACTTTAAAAAAAAGCTATCAATCAAATAACAGAAAGCATGGAGTAGATTGTGTGCAACAAGTTTTTCAGCAAAGCTTTGATCACGTTGATAATATAGAGTTCTTAGAAATGTGTGTATCAAATATGATACAGTAGACTTCATGAGTTAAATACTATTTTTATTGGCATTGAGAGAGAGAGAGTTACTCGGAAGAGAAGATTTGCCAGAAATCGTAATTGCGCAACACACAGTTCCATGTTGTGTGGGAGTTTCTCTCTTTTAAAAAGGGAGAGTGCAGGCCTGTGTTAGATTACAGCAGTCGCTCACTTGTCCTGTTCACTGATCTTGCTGTGCCCAACACCGGTTCAGAATGATGAAGTTCACCGTAGCAGCCCTCATGTTTCTGATCTGCACAGCTGCACTGCTGTCCACAACAAAAGGTAAGCAGAATTCAACATTCATAATGTTTTAAAGGTGCAATACACTGTAATGAATTCCTGTAAAAAATTACAGCATTATTTTACAGCCGCTGGCTGTTTTTTAGTAATACAGCATATTGCTGTAAACTGCAATGCATTCTAGGGTCACATGTTGGTTTGACTCAAATTTACAGAATATTGCTGTAAATTGACAGTTCGTAATTTAAAAAAATACAGTTATTTACTGTAATCAGAGAATACAGGGAAATTCTGTAAATTTTACAGTAACTGGCTGGCAACCCTGCTGCCAGTATTACACTGTAAAATTTACAGTATTTTTTTAACAGTGTATGTACATTTTAAGAGGATCTATTGACAGAAAGGCTATATAATATACATAATTATGTTTTCAGTGGTGTATAAAGACCTTAAATAATGAACCGTTATGCTTTTATTACTTTAGAAGGAGACATTTCTATGTACGTGCACCGTGGATCCCCTTACATGTTAAATCGCCGTTTTGCGCCGCCATGTTTCTACAGTAGCCCTCGTTTGCTTGACTAGCTACTCTCTGCTCTTTCAGACGACATATTTTGTCCTGTGTTGGCCACCGTAGCTTCTCTATATTGCATTTCGCAACCTTACCGTTAGATGGCGCTAAAATGTACACACTGCACCTTTAAATTAAATTGTTAGCAGATTTTTCATGCTACATCTTACACCATCTCTCTCAATGTCAATGTTGTCAATGCAGGTCAACCTCGCATCCAGCTGCGCTGCCAGTGCATTCAAACATATTCAGGAAAACCAATTTCTATTGGAAGAATACTCTCACTGAAGGTGATTCCTGCTGGACCACAATGCAAATATGAGGAGATCATGTGAGTGTGAAACCTACCAAAGCAACACTTCAAATACAGTAATACTAGTGTCATTTTATAGATTTTAAATAATTATACATTTGTTTCTTACAGCGCTACACTGAAAAAAGGACAGATGTGTCTCAATGCTGAATATAAATGGGTGATTTCTCTCAAGCAAAAGTAAGTTCCATGCTAATGTGGTGCTCTTATTCTTGTTCATATTTATTATTATTATTATTATTATTATTATTATTATTAATATAAATTAATTAAAAATCATGCTGATCAATCATTAATACTTTTAAACTCGGCCACCGCAGCACCTTTCGTCCTTCAAACACTAATGGACTATGTGTCTCTTCATTTTTGCAGAATAAACGAGAGGGAAGTCAACAGCCAGAATAACACTTTACCATCAGGTTCATTAGTTTAACATTAGTTAATGTATTAACTAACATGAACTAACCATGAGCAATACATTGTTACTGTATTTACTAATCTTCGTTAATGTTAGTTAATGAAAATACATTTGTTCATTGTTTGTTCATGTCAGGGCATTAACTAATGTTAACAAGATTTTAATAATGCATTAGTAAATGTTGAAATTAACATTAACAAAGATTAATAAATGCTGTAGAAGTGCAGTTCATTATTATTTCATGTTAACTAATGAACCTTATTGTGAAGTGTCACCAGAGTAATGAATGAATGAGAATCACTGTTGCAAAAAGACAACTGAAGAGCAACTGAAGAAACTGATTCATTCAGCTATAATATAGAATTTTTAAATTGAATTTATCATTTCTTGGTGATACATGAAGTACTATATGTAAATGATTATTTTTTTACTATAAATTTACTTGACTTTATTTTTACATTTATTGTTATGCTCATATTGCTTTTGAATGATGACACGTACTTGTACTAATAAAAACAGCTTTAATTGTCAAAATGGATTTTTTTTGTTGGGTTTTTTGTTGTTGTTGTTGTTGTTGTGCTTTATTGTCCTCTTAATTCAGTATAAATCCCTGAGCTACGCACTATTGTGGTGGAAATTCACCTATAAGATTAAACTCAGGCCACTCAATAGAAAAATTATCAAACCAAATTTATTTCTGAAAATCAAAATTCAGGGTAGTCTCTCTTCAGAGAACTTCAAACGAAACAGAGTATTTATCCAGTCAAATCATACATATCCATTTCTTGCCTAACAAAGACTTTCAAAACTGATTGGATCAACAAATGAGTAAATTATCATAAAGCCATCCTACTTCATTTTACCATAAAAAAAAATTCTAGTCCATCGACATTCCATAATAGTTATCCGTGCATTAATAATCATTACTTAGAGACATCTTATCTAAACCCCTATAACTTCTTCCAAACGAACTGACCTTGAGGGCTGAAAAGTCATTTTTCTCAAGTCGTTGCTCAGAGAAACTATTACTAACCTTGCAATGTAAAAGATAAATGGTAAAGCATAGAAAAATAACCCATTTACTTAGCCATAATTTGATTGTTGATATATAGAAAACAGATTTTGTCTCTTATTGTTTTTAAGATCTGATGTTTTCAAAAGAGTGTTGATGGTCTAAGAATGTGAGGGGATGAACTGAAGGTATAAAGGTTTGCTGAAGATTGTTGCTCAATGGAGGTTACCATATATCAGCAATCAAATTATATATTTTTCTCATGCTTTAACTATTATGAATATAAGGAAATCCATGTAACTCATTTAAGATTAACAAAATTAATTAAGTATAAGCGGTATGATTGATTGAATACACATAAGAAAATAATATTTCCCTTGCACTATCATTTCATTCCAAACCAGTATGATTTTCTTCTGAGAATCTGAAAAATGTTTGCATGCAGTTACAGTGAACAGAGACTGAATCTTTTAAGCTTTCAAAAGCATCATAAGTCATAAAAATGGGACATGTAGCTCATGCATAGATCTTCTGAAGCCATGCAAGTTATATCATCTTGTGACATCAGTCTTAAAAATAAAGCTTCTAAAAGGGGTGATGAGAGAATAGAATAGAAATACAATTTTAGGATTACAGTCCTGTTCATCATTTTTTTTTTAGTAGCCATATAATGGAGTTAAAATACGTTTAAATGTTTCAATTCAAAACTAATATTTAGCTATATTTACTCTGAATGTACAGTTCTTCTCATGTATATGTAGGACTGAAAATATCCAAAGATACTTTCAAATAAACAAAGACATTTGCTTTGCTGTTTCACCCTCCTCTCTCTAGCTACAAGGGCCATAAAGGCAAGACAAGAAATGTACAAATGTTTTCTACCATCTTGCTGATAACGTTTCTTCAGTCATTCGGTAACCCTGCTGCCTAAACCCCTGTAGGAGAACCACCCTCACATATCTCTATTTTAGGCTACTAAACAAAAAGTATACCGAACTTACTCAGTGCTACTTAACCTCAAAAATGTAATATTCATATTAAAATTTTGTGTGTATCACACTGGTCTATTATAAAAAAGTAATAATCTGTATGACTCCTGAAAGCTGTGTTGGTTTCAGCCAGTCAAAATGGAGGTTTGAGGGCTTCCGGACAGCTTATGGTTGAGCTCAAAAGTTTACACACCCCTTGCAGAATCAGCAAAAATGTTTTAACAAAATAAGAATGGTCATAAAAATTGCTTGTCAAAATCCTCCACGTCCTGAAAATTCTTTAGTTTTACAGCATCTACTGCATTTACTAATTGTTGGAAAGGGTTCAGATATGCAGAAGATGCTGGAAAATCAAAGAATTTTGAGGACGTGGAGGATTTTTCTGAAGAACAGAGCTCAGGACAAACAAGCGACTCATGGACAATCATCACAAAACAAAAAAGACAGTCATGGATCATCCAGGTAAGCACACACAGTATTAAGAACCAAGGGTATGCAAACTTTTGAAAGGGTCATTTTTATATATTCAGCTATTTATTTATTTTTTTTGTCTTCTAGACTTTATGTAAACACCTGAAATAGTTTATTCATGACAGTACTAAATAAAGAAATAACATGCAATTTTCACGATCCTTCTTTTTTCTTATTATTTTTGCATATTCTGCATGGTGTATGTAAACTTTTGAGCTCCGCTGTATGGCTCTGGTTTTTGCAGTTTGCATCAGATAGTCTGTGGTTGGTCTGGCCTGCTTGGGAGTTGAGGGAGTTGATCTCTGTGGGATGATAATTATGACTGTTTGTCTGCACCTCCTTGTACTTCATAGTGGTCAGTTTCTGTTCTCCTTTCCTACCTCTAATTAATCATATGTAAGCTTAAACCAGATTGTTTTTGGAAATGTCTGATGCACATAATACATTTGATGAAACTGCATTTATTATTCTGTTTATACTTACAGTGTTGACTGGTAGCATTCTGCAATCCAATATTTTTACATGATGCTAAACTGTGATATTTGTGCTTGCAAACAATCTCCTATATTTTTGTGCTAATTCCATGTCTTTTGCATTCATTCATTTAAATCTTTCTAAACTGTTCTGCATTTCTCTTCCTCTCCTGCTTGTGTTTAATCTGGTTTACACTTTGCATTTTGCACTGCTAATGTTGTTTCTACATTTACATTTACATTTATTCATTTGGCAGACTGAATAATGACAGATTGCTTGTGATGTTTTCCATTTGTGAGTCTCTTTGAAAAGAAGCATATGCTAAATCAGAATGAGATTTATGAATAAATATTTCTTCCTGTTTTATCTACATTTTGGTTTGAACCCCTGAACCTCTTTGATTTAAAATATTACAATTTGACAACATATAAACATGGATAACATATACATCAACTGTTATTATTACATGTTTCAATAGATTTGTGAATTGCATTATAATATGCTAATTAATATATAAATTTACATCTCATTATGTAAAATTTTACATTTACAAATAAATTGTGCTAATTGACTCTTCACAAAGAATTTAGTTACTGTTGCTTTGTCCCACAAGCCGTGTGCTCTCACGCCACACATCATGTTCTCACACAGTGAAAAATACATCATGGAGAACACTGACAACACGTCGACACACAAGACAGTTTCATATTTAAAATTTTGTAATTTTATAAAGAAGTTTGAACAATAAATAGCGTATAGTGTCTCTTTAATGTGTCGTGACAGATCGCTGTAGCTCCTCGTGAACCGATCATCTCTTCATACTAGCTCATTTATAGCATCAGATAAATATGAATGAACATCAGAAGGAATGTTGTTTCAAGAGGGGAAAGACGTGAGTACACACAATTTATCAAGTTCAAGTTCACCAATGTTAATCTACTAACTCCCCTGACTGCTTTGTTGGATAAAATAGTGGATTCAGGATTTTGATTGGTCAGATCGCCTGTCAATCAAACCGCCGGCGAAGGGTCTATTCCTGTGCTTCCCAAACTGTGGGCTGTAGTGGTATTGCAGGGGGGCTGTAGCTAGTCAAAATCAATATATTAAAATAATTAAAATATTCCAATTGTTCAAAAATTTGATTTTTTTGAAAGCATGTAAGGTTAGTGTTATGGATTTAAATATATTTGTAATGAATGTTTACATCATAGTTCTCATAATTCATATGAAATTCTTACAAACTTATTGATATAAAGTTTTGAGAATTCCATAAATATTAGTTTTCACAAAGTTTGAAATATAATTACTAGCACTTCATATGTTTCAAAGGCTTTTATCAACAATTACATGACATTTATGCAAAGAGTCAGTATTTGCAGTGTTGGCCGTTCTTTTTCAGGACCTCTGCAATTCAACTGGGCATGCTCTCAATCAACTTCTGGGCCAAATCCTGACTGATAGCAACCCATTCTTTCATAATCTGTGTTTGGTACCATTCCTTATTCATGGCTGTGTTTTTGGGCAGAATTGTGAGTGAGCCCACTCCCTTGGGTGAGAAGCAACCCCACACATGAATGGTCTCAGGATGCTTTACTGTTGGCATGACACAGGACTGATGGTAGCGCTCACCTTTTCTTCTCCTGACAAGCCTTTTTCCAGATGCCCTAAACAATCGGAAAGGGGCTTCATCGGAGAATATGACTTTGCCCCAGTCCTGAGCAGTCCATTCACGATACTTTCTGCAGAAGATCAATCTGTCCCTGATGTTTTTTTGGAGAGAAGTGGCTTCTTTGCTGCCCTTCTTGACACCAGGCCATCTTCCAAAAGTCTTGGCCTCACTGTGCGTGCAGATGCGCTCACACCTGCCTGCTGCCATTCCTGAGCAAGCTCTGCACTGGTGGCACTCCGATCCCGCAGCTGAATCCTCTTTAGGAGACGATCCTGGCACTTGCTGGACTTTCTTGGATGCCCTGAAGCCTTCTTTACAAGAATTGAACCTCTTTCCTTGAAGTTGCTGATGATCCTATAAATTGTTGATTTAGGTGCAATCTTAGTAGCCACAATATCGTTGCATTTTTATGCAACGCAATGATGGCTGCACGCGTTTCTTTGCAGGTCACCATGGTTAACAATGGAAGAACAATGATTTCAAGCATCACCCTCCTTTTAACATGTCAAATCTGCCAATCTAACCCAATCAGCCTGACAAAATGATCTCCAGCCTTGTGCTCGTCAACATTCTCACCTGAGTTAACAAGACGATTATTGAAATGATCTCAGCAGGTCCTTTAATGACAGCAATGAAATGCAGTGGAAAGGTTTTTTTGGAATTAAGTTCATTTTCATGGCAAAGAAGGACCATGCAATTCATCTGATCACTCTTCATAATATTCTGTATATGCAAGTATATGCAAATTGCTATTATAAAAACTTAAGCTGCAACTTTTCCAATTTCCAATATTTATGTAATTCTCAAAACGTTTGGCCACGACTGTATATTATATTATTATGATGGATGTTATGGCTTTTAATCAAGTCACAGTCACCATTTGTGAAAAGCTTTTCTCTTTCTGCTGAAAATGCTTGTCATCTATGAAAAATGTATCATTAAAAGTTTGCCAAAGCTCCTGATTGCCTTCAGCAGAATTTGGGTTCACTAAAGGAAGACTTGCACAATCACTTTTGATAAGTATAATGTCAGCACCAGGGTTCTTTAAAAGAGATAGTCCTGTGAACTACTTGCACACTATCTTCAAATTAGTAAATTTGATGAGTGAGTTGCCAGAGGAAACATCTGCAGTTTTACTGTTTATTTAGTTACTCATTGACTGATCACCATGAAGTTCACCGTAGCACCCTTCGTTTTTCTGACGTGCATGACATTGCTCCCCACAACACAAATCCCTTTTAAAGGATTACAAATGGTCATGTGTCAAGTCACCTGTATTTATATACCGGTAGTGCTTTATGCAATACAGATAGTTTCAAATAATGATCAATGACTCACACAGAATTATAAATCAGCACTAAAAATGTGTGCATATTGTAAGAACACACTCTCATCACTTATTCCTTGTGATTTCATGAAGTCTTCGCTGCTAGACTGTTGGCTCTACAGCTACGCTGCCAGTGTCTTCGAACACATTCAGGAAAACCAATTAATCCCAAACTAATACAGAGCATACAGATGATTCCTGCTGGAGCACATTGCAAAGACATGCAGATCATGTGAGTGTGACAGAATCAAACATCAGTCCAATGCAGATGTCTGCATGCATGATGGATTCAAATTAATATTGTCTCTTATAATCAAATTAATCTGCCTTCATCCCAATAAACCTTCTTTGTCTTGTACAGTGCCACTCTGAAATGAGGACAGACCTGCCTCAATCCCAAAGATGAATGGGTGAAAAAGATGATCAAAGAATAATTTCTCATCTCTGTTTACATGCAAAAGCTTATGAATTTTATTACTGTATGTTTAGAAAACTGTTAAATGCAAACATACATCATTTCCCACTGCATAATATCAATACAACTCTGTTCGGATGCAGATAACTTGCTCATTAAAAGTGAGGAATAGAGAAACACATTTTGACTAAGCAATGAAAGTTTTTGAAATTTTTCATGATGCCAAAAGACTGTATTGTCATTTAGTCTGAAAGCATTACTGCCGTTGTAAGTAAAATATTGTATGCGTAGAGGATAACAAGTATTGTGAAAGATAATGTAGAAAATATGAAAATAATTTTTTTTTCTCCTTTTCAACAATCTTCAGAAAATTGTTACATGTATACCTGTTGCGGACTGTTTGTTTTCATTGTTCCACATGTGATTCGTGTTTTTGTTCTGTTCCCGCCACTAATTATTAGTTCATTCCCTCCGGCTGTGTCCTGTTAATTACCTTGTGTTTTCCCTCAGTCCTTGTCCGATCTCGTTTGTGTGTGCGTGTTACATTTCCTGTTCTTTGTACTCCCATGCATCTACATTAGAAGACTTTATTTTATGTTTACTCCTGTCTCCGCGCCTCCTTGGACACGTACCTTAACAAAAATGTTTTTTGTCCACTTTAAGAGGTCTCATATGTATATTTGTTTGATTCAGTTATGTTCTATTAAATATCTTGTTTGAGTTCCTATTTAATTCCTTTTGCATTCCTATTCCTGTTTCATTTGTCTGCCTGCAACCACCCATGATATAAACATTTGTATCATGACTGAATCCAGTTTAAGGCACGGATTTGTAATATTTTCTTGCAGCAAGTTTTACTGTAAATAAACACAAAAAACTAATTATTTGTATGAAATTAATAAATTCCACTGAAATTGTGGATTTGAAAGTGGGTTTGAAACTACATGAGTAAATGATAACAAAGTTTATTTTGTGGTAAACTATTTGAAAAACTATATGTTTGAGAGCTGAGATTATTTACATTTTGCTGTCTGGGAAAATGATGCTGCAAGAATAATCCATTTGTACCTGCATATCTTCCACTTATTGCATGATGACACACAAATGGCCACTTTCTCCCTGCACGGAAGTCATAGCTTACTGCAAACACACATTTGTTTTAACTTGTCTTGAATGTTTATTATTCCACTCATATTTCGTCATGGTGCTTTAACTAATGCTGGCCTATTCCTTTGAATACTTTTTTTGTTTGTTTTGGCAGATTTATATTTCCAGATAAAATGATTCCCTTGGCACATGAACTTTTCATTGCCTCTATAAGATCACTGCTCTGTTGAGTCTCACAACAACCAGCAGAAAGAAGGATTAGATCATTTTTGGAAAGGATTTTTCCACTGATAGAAAACTTAACACTATTTGCATCACATAGGGCATGATACACAGACAGACAGACCGATGATAGATAGATAGATAGATAGAGAGAGAGAGAGAGAGAGAGAGAGAGAGAGAGAGAGAGAGAGAGAGAGAGAGAGAGAGAGAGAGAGAGAGAGATAGATAGATAGATAGATAGATAGATAGATAGATAGATAGATAGATAGATAGATAGATAGATAGATAGATAGATAGATAGATAGATAGATAGATAGATTTTACTAAGTAAATGAATC
>CM074280.1:27998028-28003028 GCA_037194245.1 Opsariichthys bidens | reverse complement strand
GTTTCTACGCTGAATTCGACGACAGAAGCTTCACCTATCATGAACGTCTTCCTGATGATAACCGTTATTGGAGCCAGCATCGTTCTATCCGGTGGTAAGCTTCATATTCATTATCTGTCTATTATATTTTTGCTTCAATCACCTGAAATTGGCTTTTGCTGACAAAATGGCTGCAGAAGGACAAAAATTCAAAATAATAAAAAAAAAAAAAAAACACTCTCTTCTCTTTTCTTATTTCAACAAAGTATGCCTATATTTAAATTTGTGTACGTAGCTTCATTCGAAATGTGGCCAGCGTTTTCCTTGGAACCATGATGAACTTACTTCACATTTCCTCAAAGCACCCTCTACTTTTTTTTTAAATGACTTTTTACCCAAGACCATTAAATCACATGTGAGTTCACAGTTGTGTAATTGCTGCTGGACTCACTTTTTTCTTTGGCCTTGCAGCCTTACTAACTGTTGTCCGTTTCCTCAGCTGTGCAGCCTCTCGGCGCGGGTTACAATAGCCGCTGCGTGTGTCTGAAACTGGAGTCCAGGATCATCCCACCTGACAACCTGCGGCGAGTGGAGATCCTGCCTAGAGGCCCTCACTGCAAGACTACTGAGGTTATGTAAGTATTTCAGAGTCACGCGCCTTCCTGAAATATTTCAATTTGGTGATTCATTATGAGGCAGGATGTTGTAAGTAGTCAAGGGATTTTGTCATAACTGAAAATGTGTGTTTTATTTTGCACAAGCATGAATGTTATTAGTTGATCGTGTATTTACATATATTGTATACGAAAACACACCAGTCAAACCAGTTTTTTACCTAAAAGAATAATAATAAATACTTTTCCTAAGAAGTTGATTTTACTCACCAAGGCTACATTTATTTGAGCAAAAATACAGAAAATTGCCAAATATATTACAATTTAAAAGAAATGTTTTGTATTGTAATATATGTTCAAATGTAATTTCTTCCTGTGATCAAATATGAATTTTCAGCGGTCACATGATCCTTCAAAGATCATTCTAATATGCTGATTTGCTGCAGAAGAAACATTTCTTCTTATTATCAATGTATTATCATGATATATTTTTATAAAGATTTGCTGATAAATATCAAAGCATTTATTTTTTGTGATACTATCAATGCCTTTACTGTCACTTTTGATTGTTAATGTTGAATAACAGTATTAATTTCTTTAAAAAAAAACAATCTTACTGACTGAAAATTTTGAACACCCTTTTTTTTTTTTTTTTATCTTTCTTTTCAGTGCTGGTTTATCAAGTGGAGAAAGGATCTGTCTGAACCCCCGGACACCGTGGGTTAAAAGACTCATTCTCTTCATTGAGAAAAAAGAGCGAGCGGCCAAGAAAGTGTAGAAGACATGGTGTAACTAATATGGCTTTAATTCTCACTACTCAAAAGTCAGTTTATCTTGTAAAATAAGATTTTTGTATTCTTTTTTTGTATTCTTGTCCCTCATTTTGATTGATATTTGTTTGTCCTTTCTAATGATTTCAAGACACCATGAACCAAATGATGTGCTACACTACAGATATACGTCTATTACACCGATCGAATTATTGTTTTCTTTGTACACTTGTACAATCATGGTTTTCAGTGTTGTTTGTTGTTGCCTTTTTACTGCAGGAGAGTTGTGGAATATATGGATGATGTTTTTAAATAAATCTTTTCTTTTATAAAATCAATTCTGCTCACTTTCCTTGAACTTGTAAGGTCTGAAACTACCCAGCCCGTCCTT
This sequence comes from Opsariichthys bidens, assembly GCA_037194245.1. Taxonomy (NCBI): domain Eukaryota; kingdom Metazoa; phylum Chordata; class Actinopteri; order Cypriniformes; family Xenocyprididae; genus Opsariichthys; species Opsariichthys bidens. The sequence continues at coordinate 28,001,274 of CM074280.1, read as the reverse complement.
TGCAATGTAACCTGTCCTCCTCCTAGCTTTTAGCCCTAATACACATGTCATATCACTTATGAATTCCTCTAGCTGCTCTCTTGACCCTTTTACAAACTACATTTCTCAAGACAGTTAGGAACTGCTTAGTTCATTTATTACACTTATTACACATTCAGAATTCCTGAACATCATTAATCAGTCATTACACAAGGATTTTTTCCCCAAATGTTTAAAACTGCAGCTGTATCTTCTGTGCTCAGTAACTACAATCTCTAATCTTCCATTTCTTGGTAAAATAATTGAACAAATAGTAGGCTATCCATTCAGCTCAATAACAGAAAAAGCCTTGATTAAAGTTTTAAACGATCTACAAGTTACTCAGGACTTCCAGAACTCATGTTCTTTTAGATCTGAGTGCGGCTTTTGACATTGTTGATCATGAGATTCTACTCAACCGATTACAGAACTGGGTTGGGTCAGGTCGTGTTTTAGACTGGTTCAGATCCTACTTAAGCAGCAGGGAATATTACACTACACAATATTAACCTACGCCTCCAGGCGTTCGTCATATCTTGTGGTGTTCCTCAAGGTTCAATTTTGGGTCCTCTATTATTTAACATATACTTGCCTTCTTTAGCTAGTGTAATTAATCAGTACTTAACAAGTAAAAATCAGTAATCTTAAAAATATATCTAAACTATGACATATGTTCTCAATGACAAATGCAAAACAGTTAGTTCATGCGTTCATGTCCTCAAGGCTAGATTATTGTAATGCTTTGCTAGGTGGTTTCCCTGCACACCTAATAAAAAAACTCCAGCTGGTCCAAAATGTAGCAGCTAGAGTTCTTACTAGAACCAAGAAGTTTGACCATATTGGCCCGGTTCTGTCAAAAGTGCATTGGCTCCCTGTTAAACATTTTATAGATTTTAAAATCTTATTAATGCTTACTCGGCACTAAATATTTTAGCTCCCCAGTGCGAGCTCTTAACGCACTATAGTCCTTCAAGTCTATACAGTCTCAAAATTTTGGCCAGTTGATAATACCAAAATCAACTGCAGGTGGTAGATCTTTTCCCCATTTAGAATAGTCTTCCTAGCATTGTTTGGGAAGCAGACACACTCTGTCAGTGTAAATCTTGACTAAAAACCCATCTCTTTAACCTGACATACACAACATTTTATCAATTTGCATTTTCAAATCAGTTTAATGATTGTTAGGCTGCAGAAATTAGTTCAGCCAATGTGTAACACCAGATGTACTTGTTACATCATAAGAAGAATGGTATCTACACTAGTATTAGTCTCTCTGTTCATCCCGAGGTTTACGGTAGTCAGGCCGGATCCAGATCAGATGGAGGATCTGCGCTTAGAGACGACCACAACGCATCCCTGAAGTGTCAGCAAAGATTGTGTCAACTATCCCCTGTGAAGGCCTCATTGACACGACCCATCTTAAAATGGCCGTGATGGATCCGGTTTTTAACCAGCTGGAACTTAATTAAATATTAAATATTTTCCAATCTGACATCTGACCTGCCTGAATCAGGCAAGCACTGTTCGTTTGTTTGCCCTGGTTTCTGGTTTCTCCCAAGGTTTTTTTTTCTAAATTCTGTCACATGTTTAAATTTGGGTTCCTTGCCACTGGTTCCTTGTCATCACTGTTTTCTCCAGAGCTGCTGTATAGATAAATGAACTAAATTAATAAAAAAAAATTTATCAATGGTGATCAGTCAATACTGAACTTACTTAATCTGGACAATGATGCTATTTTCTTCTAGAGCTGCTGTCTATAGCCAACACCAACTTAATTATATTATTTTTCTGTTACCACTGTAAAGCTGTTTTGAAACGGTCTGTATTGCAAAAAGCGGTATATGAATAAAAGTGACTTGACTTCTACAGCTAAACAAAGATAAGACAGAAGTACTTGTTATCAGTAATGGTGCACAGAAAACATCTATTGCTTCACATCTTGACTCTTCATCACTAAAAGCCAGTAACCAGGTCAAGAACTTAAGAATCATGTTTGACTGGGATCTCAGTTTTTAAAAAAACATATTAGGAATGTTATAAAAACACCATATTATCACCTCAGTGATGTCAAAATTGTGTGATAATCTGTGAAAAATGAGAATAAGAAATGAGAACCTTGTTCATGCATTTGATCCATCTAAACATGACTATTACTATAGAGTTTTTGCCCGTGAGTTTTCAAAGTTTTTCTTGCATCCTAAATTTCATAATTTATGGTTTCATTCCAGACAGATGAGAATTTGGTTTAAAGGCCAAAAGTTTAAATAAGACCCGATCAATAAATCATGAGCCTCATTCATTATCCATAGCATTTGGGTATTCATATAAGATTCTGGCAGTTTGCTTGCTAAATAAATCCACAAGCCATCTTGGGATTTTGGGTATATCACTGAGAATGAATATTTATCAATCAATTTGATTCATCCAAAATGTTAGACAAAATTCTCCACAGACATTAGCGATAACAGGCTCATTTCTCACCTACGGTGTGCAGTTTGTGAGAAAGTTGCTCATGATAGAACATTTTGATTCACGTTAGCCGGAAAATCTGTTGAGCCATGACTTTCACATGACAGGCCTGAAATCAGTTTGGATGTAAAGATATAAGAGCATACAGCAGATGTGAATATTACCACACTTCATCCTTCACAAAACCGCCGGCCTCACAACCCACAGCTTCCTATTCAGAAAAACACGTGTGTCTAAAATAAGACGTTCTTACAAACGCATTTCTTTCAGCATTGTGTGTTTTATATTTACATTAACTAATTTATTAGAATATAGACGAGGAAATATTGTTGGAAAGGTTTTATCTTTCCAGCAGTTCCTCGTCTGACTGGATGACACACACAAGAGGCTGGTTTGTAGTGGTTTGCGTGAATGAGGTTTTATTTCAAATAAAGAAAAAGTCCCTTTGTCACATGTGCAGACACTGAGATTTCTCAACAAAGACACTTAACAGAAATGTCTTCTGTAATAAACCCACTAACCTCAAATGTCTGGACTTTTATGAGGTTTCGTACTATTATGCTTTGATGATATAATCTTTATGATGATGATGAATCCCTCATGTCTTATCCAAAGTCCAATAGGATAGTAAAAGCATCCGGTAAAATAATAAATGTAAGGATGGGACTAAGTATACTTTTCTCTTCTTTTTAAAAAAAATATTACCAGTTAAATATAACATGGTACAAATATATGAATAAAAAATGTTAAATAATGTAA
>CM074280.1:27793028-27993028 GCA_037194245.1 Opsariichthys bidens | reverse complement strand
TCTGGCTTTTCTCAATATTGCGAGTTTATATCTCATAATTCTGACTTTATAACTCGCAATTGCAACTTTATATCACGCAATTCTGAGGGAAAAAGTCAGAATTGTGAGATAAAAACTTGCAATTACTTTTTTTGTGTTTGTTCCACACTTATTAGTATTCCAAAGTATTCTAAGGTATTTAGATTAAGTTACTAAACTTAAGTAATGTAACGAAATGACTTTTTAAAGCATGTATTTTGTAATCTGTAGTGAAACACATTTTAAAAGTAACCCACCCAGCCCTGACCGTGATTACTATATAACAAAGAGTGGGTTTTTTATATACTTATTCTTTTATTTCATAGGAAATCAGTCGTCTTGCAGGTCAGATCAGACGCCTCTATGGATCCAATAAGAAAGCCTTACAGCCATTCCACATTTTCCTGACAGAATTCAAGGAGGACAGTCTGCTGTATAAGGAGTGTGTTCGTATGAATGCCGGCTTCCTGAATTATTTGGTTAGAAAGGATTCGTAAACTGATCCTCACCTGACCTTCAATAGAACAAACATAGAAATGTTATACAGTAACTGTTTTGTTATTGTGACGACTTACCAGCATCTCTGTGTCCCACAGATTGATGTGACGGAGGAGAGCTGGTTTCATCTGTTTCCCTCTGAAGATGTGATATATTTAACCCCAGACGCAAGTGAAGGTTCACATATTCTATTTTGCATTAAGACTTAGTTCTAAATACGTTTGTATTCTGTACTTGGTGCACACTATTCTGAATATGAAAAATGTTTGTCTTTGTATCATTTAATCAAAATTTAGTAATATTTACACACCTGGGAGAGAAAAAAAAAACGGGCCATGTTCAAAATGGCTGAACACTAAGCTTTTAATTGTCTTAACGATAAATTATTGGTCAGGAAATTAGCGAAATGTGAGCAAATGCACTAATTGGTGTTTCAGAAAAATGTGAATTTTTGGCAGAATATGGGAAGTTGTGTGGAGTGCTGGATCACAATGAAACACATTGAGGTGCATGATGAGGCTCCAAAGCAGTGTCTTCAAAAAACTGCTGAGATATTGTATATAATTATAAATGCAGTGAAGCATGGAGGAACAGTGAGGAGCCTTTTCAGCTGCTGGTATTGGTGAGCTACTTCACTGTGGAAAGTCATTTAGTGTATTAGAGAACAGGAGAATATTGCAGGATGGATTGCTTGCAAGAAGTGGCTTGAGAAGAAGTTCGTCAGGCTCATGATTTGGTCTGGTCAGAGTCCAGATTTGAACCCTACAGTGAATATTTTTTCTCACTGGAAACTCAAGCGAACTGGGACACATTTTCCATACTTACTCAAATTGTCTGACCACTGATTTGTGATTAAAATTGTTAAGACCACTAAATATTTTGCCATTTTTGGCAGTTGTTTTTGTTATACAATATTATTAATAATTATTCTAAGTTTTTGATAGCTTTTATTATTTATTTAATTAATTAATTATTATTATTAATTCATTTAAATTATTTTTATTTTTATATTTCTATTTAGTTTAAAAAACATTTTTTTCCCAGTTTTAGTAATTTTAGCACTTCAACCTAAATTTATTTACTTCATTTAGTTGCTAAGACAACATTTCTAATTTTTGTTTAACTTTAAGTTTTAGTTTTTCCAACTAATATTTGTTTTGTTTTATTTCAGCTTTGCAGACATTTTTTTTCCCTCATTGAATCTATTGTTTCACTCATAAATGCGTCAATTATGGTAGTAAAAGATTACCCTTTTTTCATGGAATACTTTTATTTTTATATTTATTTCAATTTTAATAGTTGTAATTGCAGTTGTCAATAACAATGCAATTTTTCCTCATTGAATATATTGTTTCACTCATAGTGATAGTGATATTAAGGGTCAAAACGATTTTTTCATTATAGGATTTTGATATTAAGTCAAAAATTTAAGATAAAAACCAATATGAATGCTGCAATAAGTAATTTCATTTGAATTCTGCTTAAATTTTCATTATGACTGTCCCTGTTAGCTTTAGAATATGTGGAGGACGATAAAGTTTATATCCTTGGAGGTTTAGTGGATGAAACCATACAAAAGGTGAGAATCTTGCTTGTGGTTTTATTAATGGTGCATTGATGAAAGAAACCGCTGAAGATCTCACTGCTTTCTTTAAGAAAATAAGCTACACGAGGGCGAAAGAGCTCGGCATTCGGATGGCGCGACTGCCTATTGATGAGTACATGGTGAAGAGACCAAACCCCAAGAACTTCCACTCCAAAATCCTAGCCATCAACCAAGGTAAACATGTTCTCTGACTCACTTTCTCTATGCCGCAATCATAATCCTCCTCATCCCAGAGCGAAATCGAGTGAATGATTGGCCGTGTTCCGTTGTGTTTCAGTGTTTGAAATCCTGCTGACTTTTCGGGACACAAAAGACTGGACTAAAGCACTCGTCACTGGTATCCCTCCTGGAAAAGGTTACATGTTGGCCTCTACAGACTTGATAAACCCTCGGGAAGAGCTGTAGACACTCACTGTAAGGTCTTGAGCAATATTCAGTGGCAGTGATATAAATCATCTATATTAGATAACTTGGTGTCTGACTGAAGTCACTTGAATCAGCGAGATTCAAAATTTTGTATGATGGAAATGTTTGATTTATTTTAAAATGCTCTCATTCGTTTGTCTCAAGGATAGTTTCTACACAGTCAAAAACTGAACTGATGGATATTTTGTCGCCATTAAAACCACTGGATCATATCACTGATATATGCAGTTTGATGTCTTCCTTCTTTTTTTTTTACTGTGTCCAGGTTTTAAATGTGAAGGATCACATTACAAGTAACAAAAACTACATTTGTATATAAAAAAATTAATAAATAAGAGCTGTCTTTCAACTTTAGACATCCGGGCAGTTTAATTATATTATTTATTTGTGTTAGTATTACTATCCATTAGTAATGTTAAATTAGTCCAGCACATTTTGAATAACCACTCTAACACGTTTATTAAGTAGTTTGATCATCAGCGCCACCTAGTGGTTTACACTTGTAACTGTTGCTCTTCCCAGAACTATTACTAAAGTCTGTTGTATATTGTACTTATTTAAATCAAACCCCCAAACTTTTATTTATTCAAAACGCGATCGTTGTGAGACATCTTCAATATTTAATTGAAGTTCTGGTTACAGTATTCCCCATCAGATTACTAAGGTTAACAGGGTTTCATTGATTAGTAATTATATAAAATGTGTAAGTAGGTATTATGTGTATTAGCACTCTATATCTGACAGTAATGTTTTTCTTCTATAGATACTGTACAATTGATAGTCAATTAAGTTTCCCTTAACCCAAATTCTATGTAAACTAATCTTTATAGTAAAATGAGACCGCAGTACTTATAGAAATTTATCACAAATGGAATATTAATCATATGTGATTTAAACTCTTATGGCACAAAATGATTAGTTTCTTGATCTTTTATTGACATTATTATATAGAACCACTCGGATCATGTACTCCTCCTCATAGATTCTAAAAGAATCAATGAACGGTCATCAATAGTAGTAATCCGCGATTAATCGCAGACTTCCACCCGATTCACGCTCAGAGGTGCACACTTTCACTCATCATCGTGGTTTGGGAGACCCATCACTTTCAATGCACATTTCACAGTTAGACACTATAGAAATGATCCCTGAAAGTATAGTCTTAATGAATCCAGCGGCTCAACAGGAAGCCCTTCAACGACACGATGAAGTACAACGACGGTAGTGAACGCTGACGTCACAGCGATCACTTCAAATCGGTGATTAAAACAACGCGTTAAACTCTTTGGTTTAAGAGGCCATATAAATACAAAAACCAGTCAAACCACGGCCCTCTACTTTAAGACTATATCTAGACATTGTTAGTGAACAGATATGATTATATCCACCACGTTTATCGTGACTTTAATATTGTCTGGTGAGGCAGCGGTGACTTAAACATCATGTGTTGAATACAAGCAAAACTTAACGTTTTGGGATAAATCATTAGTTATTATATGTTTAAGCACCCTGTATCTGAATTGAGCGTCATTTTCTTCAATACAGCATGTAAAATATAAAACTTTAACTGCAAATCATGTCATTACCCACAATCCTCCTCGGTGGTAACTTTCCTTTCACAGTGAACAGGCTGCTTTTGTCATGTGTATTGATGTATTGATCGCTTATGTACATTAATATGAATAAACTCTATATTTTTACTACATATTGGTATTTCATAATTGTAAAAAAGAAACAACACAAGCCTTTTATGCATTTGCAGCAAAGTGTGTTTCAACTATATACGTCCTGTCAGGCAACACGAGTCCAAGCATTGTTCCGGCATGCTAGACGTAATGGGTGGAGCTAAACGGTCCAACCACCCCTTAACCTACTCATATCGCAAACGCTAAACATAACTCCTCCCATTAGATCCACAGAGGTGGAGCTGGAGGTCATTTGGCTCTGCAGTGAGCACCTCTTGTCCGCTGTGGAAATCAACTTGCAGTTACATATTTCAACCACTAGGTGTTTAGTGGGCTGTGTGCGTCATCTACTGTAGAAATGAGTTGGAGAGCTCTCTCTGAATTTAGAATAGCATATATACATGATACTCTTACAATTGGCAGAAACAGTAAGCGTGTTATGCTACTATACTGTTAAAAATTAGTTAATTTATAAGGATAATGCTTACAGGGTTCCCACTGTCCTGGACAACCTGTAGATATATAAAAAAAGAAAAAGGTAAAATTCTAGGTATTTTAAATAAAAAAAAATCTATAGAATATCTTTTATATTTTTAACATTTACTTATGTTATATTAAAAGGTATGTCATTCATGCATCCTGTGGGAATCAAACCCATGACCTTGTTGTTGACAGCAACAAAACGGTGAATCTGTAAATTTAACTCTGAACTTTTTATTTCAAACTTCATTACACAAATGCTAGGCATCATTTGAGAGTACACGAACATTTAAGACTTAATTTTCCTAGAATTTAATATCAGTTTTAACCAAAGAGCAGGATTACACTTACGGTCAGTGAAATCTCCAGTGTGTGAGGTTTGGTAATAATCTCTGTTGCCCACATAAGTTTCACATCTAATGCCTGACAGAAGGATATGATGATGACTCAATATGATTTGCAGCAAACTGTTTTCACATATTAAACTCTTAAAAAAGTAAAGATACGTTTCTTTAATGCTGGGTATATTAGGGGCAGCGACCCTAGACAGCATCTCTCTCTCTCTCTCTCTCTCTCTCTCTCTATATATATATATATATATATATCTTTCTCTCTCTCTCTCTCTCTCTATCCCTCTTTCTCTCTCTCTTTCTATCCCTCTTTCTCTCTCTCTCTCTTTCTCTCTCTCTATCCCTCTTTCTCTCTCTATCCCTCTTTCTCTCTCTCTCTCTATCTCTCTTTCTCTCTCTATCCCTCTTTCTCTCTCTCTCTATCTCTCTTTCTCTCTCTATCCCTCTTTCTCTCTTTCTCTCTCTACCTCTCTTTTTAGCCCTCTTTCTCTCTCTCTCTTTCTGATTTAAGAGCTATGTTTTTTTAATTCTGTGAAGTCCAGAATTCTAATTGATTTTCATTATTTTAAAGCCATGAATGATCTTGTTTCTTTTGATTTGATTTGGTGTTTCAAAGAAGCTTTGTGTGAGGTTATTGAAGATAATCTGTTCTTTACACCTCTCTTAAGCTAAATTTTTGTTTATTAGTGTGTTAAATGGCTGGATAATGTTTTAGGTTTTGTAATAAAAGATCTTTGAAATTCCCTCTCTTTCTCTCTCTCACTTTCTATCCCCCCCCCTCTCTATCCCCCTCTCTCTCTCTTTCTCTCTCTCTGTCTCTCTATCTCTCTCTTTCTTTCTTTCTCTCTCTCTTTCTATCCCTCTGTCTCTCTCCCTCCCTCCCTCCCTCTCTCTCTCTCTCTCTCTCTCTCTCTCTCTCTCTCTCTCTCTCTCTCTCTCTCTCTATCCCTCTCTCACACACACACACACACACACACACACACACTCATGCTTCATTTGCCATGAGAATGAGTATCACGAGCATCGACCCGTTCAGTCAGTCAGTTGTTGTCTGGAGAAGAGCTCAAGACCGGATACTTTGCAAAGAAACTGGATTCACCATCATCTGTTCCGAAAACACCATAAGCGGAGCTTCTAAAATCCATTTAGGATTTTACCAACAGCTTTCAGTCTTTAAACGGAGAAAATGAATGTTTTCATTGAATCGCTAATAAATTCAAAACACTGAATGACTGAGGGATGTAATGTTCGGATCGGTTCTATCAAAGACAGAGCAGTAAAATGTATTAATAACTGCGAAACAGTTTGTTATAAGTATGAAGCATAAATAATGTTTAATACTTGCACGGATGGGAGATCTTTTCAGCCTTTCTCTGCGAACCTGGAGGATTTTGACTCTATACGGAGTGTGCTTCTTTACAGGTCAGTAGGAATTGTTTATTCGACTGCGCGTCGTTTGTTTGTTTGTGTTTTTGTTGCTTTTCTTTGAGCACCGAGCAGCTTTTCCTCGCGTGCCGGAGGGGATTTAAAGACCTCGTGCGGGTTTTGGCCACTCGAGAGCAGTATGAAGCTGAAACACACAGTATTATTATTTTTTTTTAAAGTTAATTACGACGTTTTATCGAATTTTCTGTAAATATGTCAAAATTGCCAATTTAGTTAAAAGCGTTAGCGGCCATCATAAACGTATACACGTATTTATTACACAACGAAACTTTCATAATGTTTCATTATTATGATATCTGATTTTGTTTGTTTGTTTTGTATTATATTTTTTTACTGTTGGAAACAGCACGAATGATTCTGAAGTCGACCGGGCGATTCTGTTGTCGTTTCCCTTAATGCGTAACTTCTTTCCACGCTGTTCAACAAAAGCTTCCGTGTTGCTATAGAAACGACTCGACTCTACCAATAAAGAATTGAGAAACGCGTCACGTGGCCTTTGGACGAGACCCGTATGCGGATAACACTGGAAGACGCTGTTGCCGTTTACAAGCAGAATCCGCTTCTTGAAACATCTCTGAATGGATAGTTTACTGAGGAGAAAAATGCGCTAATGGCGTCTAGACATTTTACAGAGGGGAATGAGGCGGATTTTGAGTCCGACTTGCGGGAAAATAAGGAAGCCGAAGGAAGGAGCGAAACTGATTCCGATGCATCAAGTTACAGTCACTCAGACTCAGATTACTCAGAGTAAGAAACATCGACAAATTAAAAAAAACTGTAGTTATTATTTACTGGATTGCTAATTAGGTATTTTCATATTGCATGTGAACACCATAACACGTTTCTTTTGTTATCGATATCGTTGTCACCTTGACTGCAGTATGTAAACATAGACATGTATATATAATGTGTGTATATATATATATATATATATATATATATATATATATATATATATACCAATAACGATTTGAGAAGCGCGTCACCTGACCTCTGTGTGTGTGTGTGTAAAAAAATAATATGTATATATATATATATATATATATATATATATATATATATATATAATTTTAAAAAAATTATTAAGCATAAAAGGATAAATTCAGCAAAAAATGAAATGTACTTTATATTGAAAATAAATAGCTATATATAAAATATATATATACCAATAACGATTTGAGAAGCTTGTCACGTGACCTTTGGACAAGGCCTCTATGTGTGTGTGTTTATAGATAGATAGATAGATGGATAGATAGATAGATAGATATTTTCAATATAAAGTACATTTCATTTTTTGCTTCATTTTAGTTTAGTGGTCTCTTCTGACCCACATTTAGAAAGAGAGGCTCATGAAAAGGGAAAATAGACCTCGTCCATTCTCTGCCCTCTCTCATTTTTTAAGGGGAATTTCTGTTTCCAATTTGGAAAGTCAGCCATCATAAATAATTATATGCTATTCACCATCTTTAGTGAATTTATGGATGTGGTTGCCAAGAGCTAACCACCAAAGTAGCGCGGCTTAATTTAGAAATGGAGAAGAAAACATAATGTCTGGCTGAATATTGAGTTCAGTTTTTCTGGAATGAAGGAGAGGATTCGTTTTCAAAGGTTTCGGATGTGTGTCTTTTCCCTGCAGCATTCTGTCTTTGTGGTTATGTAAGATAGCATGTATTACGTCTGTATCATTTGCTAGTGAAATTCAGTCTCTTGTTAAAAGGGAACTGCAATATTTTCACACATAGAAAACAACAAATGTCTTTTTATGCAGATTGTATTTGTCAATAGTTGATGGAGGGTTTCAAGGAGTGCAGCTCTACCATTGTGCTATACTTCATCTTATACTACTTAAAAAAAGTTTTTCTAATTCTTGTGTAAATATTAATTGCCTACATACAGTTTGAGCTTTTAGCAACTGAGAAACAACATGGCCTATCCATTTATAAATTAACTTTTGCCATTTTAAAATCTTCAAATTTAATGACAACCAGTTAACTGATCTAATGCATGCATATCTAAATTTGAAACTAAAACTGTGAAATTTAAAAAATTAATTTCCAGTTTTTTTATTCTTAACTAAAACTATTAAAAGCAGTTTTTGTTCATTGAAATAAAGCTGAAATGAAATAAAATTTTAATTAGATAAAAAATTTGAATTTTATCTGGATATTATAACATGCTGAAGTTATCGTATGCTTCCATCTGTTTTGTGGCACAGTGACCTGGAGCCGGAATGGCTGGATGAAGTCCAGAAGAACGGTGAACTCTTCTACCTGGAGCTGAGTGAGGGAGAGGAAGAAGCTCTGCTGGCCCAAGTATCTGCTAATCACTCCGCTGCCACCAATCACGTCCGTTTCAGCGAAAAGGAGGCGGAGATTATCACAGACAATGGTAAAAAGCAAGCGACCTCCAGCAACAAATCCAAAGCAAAACTCAACAAGTTCACCAAGATCCTGAGACGAAAGCGGCGGCCGTCTCAAAGAAAAGCTGCTGATGGAAAAGACGGAGGATCTTCTCAGCGTCCTACCTCCATCCTGAAGAATCAAGCGGGTCAGCGGCCTGGAGTCGTGGTCCAGCAGCAGCGTCTGAAGGACGTGTGCGTGTATCTGAACCCCAAACGGCTCGGCAGTGCCTCACCTCCATCTCCTGACAGAGGCGGCCTGTTGGAGGCCTTGCTGGGTGTCGTGCACCGGCCAGGAGGAAATGCAGGGAAAAGAGGGGAAAAACTCATCATCCATGGTCTGGTCCCTCACAGTCCTGCTAGCAAGTGTGCAGAGATTCTTATTGGTACGTCCAACTAGACAAGGCTTTTTTCTGATATTTTTGACTAGTGATCAGACTTACAATGGTTTGGGGTCGGTAAGAATTTAAATTTTTTTTTGTAAAAAGTCTATTTTTAATATATTATAAAAAGAAATGTGATGGAAAGCTGAATTTTCAGCATCATCACTCCAGTCTTCAGTGTCACATGATCCTTCAGAAGTCATTCTAATATGCTGATTTGATGCTCAAGAAACATTTCTGATTGTTATCAATGTTTAAAATAGTTGTGCTGCTTAAAGTCCCCCTGTAATCAATAATTTTATCTCTTAAAACTTATCTTTGATCAACAAAATTACATATTTAAATGCTTTATCCTGTGAAAATAATTTCATAATACCTTAAAATAGCTTGAATGTAACTCTACATTGCTTCATTTAGTATACGCGGATTCATAAATATGCAAATTAGTCTCAACCTCCACTCACTCATGCTAGTTTAGAATACCTGATCCATTCGCTCAACTGTTGTAAACCTGTTAACTGTAATAAATGCTGCACAATGTCAAGTGGAAAAACTGCTTATATATGTTGGAGAGAAACTGATTCAAAAGAATAATAATAATTCCTTACATTTATATAGCACTTTTCTGGGTGCTCAAAGCGCTTTCACATATGGTTGGGGAATCTCCTCAACCATCACCAATGTGCAGCGGATGATGCGACGGCAGCCCTATTGTCGGGTAGTCGTGGCCTGATGGTGAGGGAGTCGGGCTTGTAACCTGAAGGTTGCTGGTTCGATTCCCACACCGGCAGGAATCGAAGGTGGGAATGAACAGCACTCTCTCCACCTTTGATACCATGCCTAACTAAGGTGCCCTTGAGCAAAGCATGAAACCCCTAATTGCTCCCTTTGTAAGTCGCTTTGGATAAATGAATAAATGTAAATATTGTATCTGAACGCCCACCACATATCAGCTTATTGGTGGAGGAGACAGAGTGATGTGTGAATTATACAGACTTGTCTACAAGTCGATGTATCAGAATGGTAATGCGTTTTATGTATCACTCTTTACAACGTCGGACACATAATGGTAATTGATATGATTAGCCTTTTGCTTGACTGCGTTACCAACAGCTAATAATGTGTTGCTTATATTACACAAACCATGATCCTGTTCTTCATCTCAGAGTCAGACAGCTGCTTTCTAAAAATCAGCATCCTTAGAAACACTTTGAACATCAGTGGAGAAAGGCGTATATTTATATATATATATATATATATATATATATATATATATCATATATTACTTTGTAATATACCCCATAAACGTAATTCACCCGCTATATTGCTAAATGTACACGATTTTTCATATCAACAGAAAAATATTCTGGCATAACCTTTGCTTCTTCACAGCATAGTTAAAAATATAGTCGTCAGGTAGTCGTGGCCTAATGGTGAAGGAGTCGGGCTTGTAACCTGAAGGTTGCAGGTTCGATTCCCATGCCGGCAGGAATTGAAAGTGGGGATTGTGAATAAACAGCACTCTCTCCACCTTCAATACCATGACTAAAGTGCCCTTGAGCAAGACACCTAACCCTAATTGCTTCCCTTGTAAGTCGCTTTGGATAAAAGCGTCTGCTAAATGATGAAAAATGAAAAAAAAATTAAAAAAAATAAAATAAAAATAAAAATAAAGCCTGCCCGTGCGTTGATGGGATTTGTTACAACATGTTTGGGACATAGAAAACAGGAAATTTCAAACCGTGTTTTTGAGACTGTCTATGGTTCACTGCTGTTCTAAGGAGAACATACTCAGCAATGGTGTGGGAGCAACCATTCAAAACCATCATAGCAACGGCATTGCAATGCATTAACAGCCATTCAGAGCACCTGGTGAGTTTTGCACAGGCAAGCGCCACTCGCATTTTCTTCAGAACAGTCTGGTTAATTAATGAAACTGTTAAGTGAAGCTGTGGCTTGGTGTTGTGGTTGCTTTTATTTCTATTCTTTCTTACAACTGCCTGTTAAACACTCTAGTTTTATATTCCCAGCACATTTGGTAATGAAATCATTTGACTGGAAGTAACAAAAAAGCTGTTTTTTCAATTTTCAGCCGTATTTACAGTGAATATTTTTCTGTTGATGCACTAAAACGATATTCGAGGGGAACCCGCAGTCACTCTCTCCCAAAGACAGACCAAAGAAATTCCAAACGGGTTACATTACCCCGAAAACTCTTTCCCCAGCAGCTTTTTACGATTGTTTCTCAAACGCCCGTCCATACCAAAGCAATTAGACCGTTTATCTGAAATAACTGAGGAATAATCTTTGCATGCCGCAAAGAGAAGAGTGTGCAAATCTACCAAAGGCAGGTGGAGGCACTGTTTGATGTGCATTTGTTTTTTTATCTTATGGTAAAAATACAGTTTACCAAAGCTATTTGCACAGTCAGGAATCGGGCGACAATGAGCAGATGTTTGTGATCTTTGAGGAGAATAGGGGTAGTCGTGGCCTAGTGGTGAGGGAGTCGGGCTTGTAATCAGAAGGTTGCTGGTTCGATTCCCACGCTGGCAGGAATTGAAGGTGGGGATTGTGAATAAACAGCACTCTCTCCACCTTTGATACTACGACTAAAGTGCCCTTGAGCGAGACACCTGACCCCTGATTGGTCCCCTTGTAAGTCGCTTTGGATAAAAGCGTCTGCTAAATGATGAAAAATGAAAATGAAAAATGAATATCTTTCATGCTTTCTGTAGGTGATGCTCTGGTTGCTGTGGACGATGTGGACGTCACCTCAGAAAACATCGAGAGAGTTTTGTCCTGTATACCGGGCCCCACACAGGTAAGTGTGCATTTTTGGCTAAGTCTGCATTAATCCGGATACATCTGAAAACACATCTTTTTCTCTACATTTGGCCTTCCGTTCACACTGAGACTTCAAAAACGGAGCTTTTTACAGACGCACTCCCAAGTGGATAAATTTGAAATGGATTTGGATTTTAAAAACTGCAGGATTGCAGGATGTTAATGATGACACATGCTTAGTCATGTGAGGCATATTTAATTTTAGCAATAGATATCTACACTTTAGGTACATCTGTCCAACTGCTTGTTAATGCAAATATCTAATCAGTCAATCACATGGCAGCAACTCAATGCATTTAGGCATGCAGACATGGTCAAGACAATCAGTTGATGTAGATCGAGTATCAGAAAGGGGAAGAAAGGTGATCGAAGTGTCTTTGAACATGGCATGGTTGTTGGTGCGAGACGGGCTGGTCTGAGTATTTCAGAAACTGCTGATCTACCCATCTTTTCACGCACAATCTCTTGGGTTTATAGAAAATGGTCCGAAAAAGTGTCTTGTTGTTGTCAGAGGTCAGAGGAGAATGGCCAAACTGGTTCGAGCTGATAGAAAGGCAATAGTAACTCAAATAAGCACTGGTTTCAACGAGATTCAGAAGAGCACCTCTGAACACAAAACACGTCCAACCTTGATGCAGATCAGCTAAGAACAGGAAACTGAGGCAACTTGAGTCAAGTCAAGTCAAGTCACCTTTGTTTATATAGCAGTTTTTATAATGCAAATTGTGTCAAAGCAGCTTCACAGTAATTGGCAAATCATTTTTGGCCGCACAGCAGCTCTTAAAGAAAATGGTGCCATTGTCCAGCTTAAATAAATTCAATTGTTTCATTCCATTGTAAAAATCAATTGTTATTAATTTAGTTAATTTATCTGTATATCAGCACTGGAGAAAACAGTGACGTAATCGTCCAGCTCAGCTCAGTTCACATACAATGGTGTCAATGCAGGAAGATCAAAAACAAGTGTCCCCAACTAAGCAAGCCAAAGACAACAGCGGCAAGGAACCAAAACTCCAACAAGTGACAAAAATGGGAAAAAAACCTTGGAAGAAACCAGGCTTAGTTGGGGGGCCAGTTCTCCTCTGGCCAACTGTGAACAGTACTTGACTCTGAACAGTGCTTGATTGATTCAGGCAGAGGTACAGGTCATAAATCCGATTCGGCATCGCAACAGTCAAAATATTTAATCCAGTTCTATCTAGTTGAAGATTGGATTCATCACGCCAGTATGGGCAATAAAAGATTGGAAAAATGTTAGAATTTTGCATATACAAAATGAAAGCTGGGGGGGCAGTTGCCAGTTGAGCACCAAATGTGGTTTTTCTACTGAATTGCATTGCTGTAAGGGCGTTTTACAAACTAGATCATTTGCTTTGTATCAAAACAGGGATTAAATTTGCTATAATGTTGTAATTTCTTCTTGGTTCAGTTCGCTTTTTACAAGGCAACATTTCTAAATGGACCAAAAGTTATTCATACAAGCCACGAGTAAACTCTCATTGGTCAGAGCGCTCCTGTTTAGTTCTGGGATTCCACTCATAGTGGTTGTCCGTCAGGATCAGACAATTGAAGTCCATCTCTTTGAGGCACTCGCTAAACGCCTTGTAAAGGGTATTTTTATGTGTTTTGGATGGTTGTTCTACATCGTTGGACTAAATTTCAATTAGGCATTGCACTTAGCCTTTGTTCCAAGTTAACTGATGATTAATTTTGACAGGTATTTGCATTTCATGCAACAAATGTAGTCATACGTTGTGATACAGCCTGTTTGGTTTGTTGGTCCTTTGGGTTGGTCCTGCTTTGACGCCACAGGCGAACCGCTCCAGAGTTTGTCTTCAATCCGGCCGAGACCACATCTCGGACTGATTTTTTTGGTGTGGATTTGAGCTCAATTGCCATGTTCATGTATACCTAAACGAACCAAACTAAGGGAGAAAATAAACCAGGTTCTGAAACAACTGCTTCAATCAAACTAAGTGTGAAAACGCCCTAAATCTAAATGCTTAATCCATTGAAACAGGCAATGCTTGAAGAATGAAAATGAACAAATGTTTGGCTCATAATATTTATTTTGCTCTATGCAGCAGTCAAACAGTTCAACCCTGAAGTAAATGTGAGGATGAAAGCTGAGAAATCTCAGATGCTTTTCACCACTTGTAAGACAAAAGCTCAGCTTTTCATGCTCTCAGACCTTCCATAAACTCATAAACGCCGAGGGCACGTAAGGGCAACTCCATGTTTTGGGAACTGAAGTCTGTTTTTAAGGGATTAATTTGACTTAACTGCCTTGAAATGAGACTTTTTTTTAACGAGGCATGTTTTCAGATGAGCACTTTCTCAAATTGGTTTTGATTTTTGGTCTGCGCCTCTTGGCTTGTGAGTAAATGCCCTTTTTCGAAAACCCTACATTAACAAATGATTGTGCAAATTGTTAAGAGTTAAACTTAATTTAGGCTCTGTGGAATATTAGTGGAAATCTTGTCAGAAACAAGACAAATTGACTGTATATGTGCATTTAGCTTTGATTGTTTCCTCATGTCATAAGCTGCTGCTGAGTTCTTTGGGTAAGTGAGGCTTGTTAGTAAAGTTAAGCAGTTTTCAACTCTACATTTGCAAAATATTCCATTCATGGCCAAAATAGCTACGACTCATCCTAACCAAAAATCCTTCATCTAAAAACCCCAGAATCTGTACGTCTGAAGGCACATTTCGAGCAACCCTTAAACTCAGCTGGTGAAGCAGCTTCCTTCACTGGTGTTTGAAGATAAGAGTATTTAACATTAGAACAGTTGTGAAGAATCATATTTTCTTCACATAGAAATGAGCGTTTAAAGCATCAGTGATTTGAATGATGCTCTATCTCAAACTATTAAACTTGGAATGCAACTCGGCCGACGTGAGAGGTGTGCTCTTACTAAGCAATCCGAAATCTAATATTTAATGGAGGGACCAAGTGATATCTAAAGTCTAGAATATCATGGAGACTTAAGCTTGTAAACAATCACCTAGCGACCGACCACCCAGAATGCCTTAGCAAGATAAAATATCTTGAATATGCACCACTTTTCAAAAGTTTGGGGTTTGTAAGATTTTTTTAAATTTTTTTAAATCTTAATTTTTTTCATTCAGCAAGGACATCTATTATGTTACAAAAGATTTCTATGCCAAATAAATGTTCTTTTGAACTTTTATCAAAGAATCTTGAAAAAAAAAATGTATCATGGTTTCTGTAAAAATATTAAGCAGCGCAACTGTTTTCAACATTGATAATGAATTTAATTTCCATCATAACTTCCAAAAAGAATAGTTAAAAAGTATTTCCTTTTTTGTTGCATTATGGGGACAAGTTGTGCACAAACAAGCAGCTCTCGCAGAAAATGCAGACATTCTGCAGTGGTTTTTCTGTAACTACTGCTCCTGCAAGACGCTGCTTCTCTCTGAGAATGCTTTTCGTTTGATCACTTCTCAAGCTGGTTCTGTTCACTCAGTTGCCTGGAAGAGGATGGAATGTTGAAATTACAGAGTCCTGTCGCCCGGGCAGCGACGGCGGTTACGGTAACGCTTGTTTTTGTAGGCCACAGGAAAAGAGCCATTATCCTGTGGAGAAGAGAGAGGGAGAAAGTGATTAAAGGATGAGAACCAATAGCAAATTACACCGTAGTACAAAAAAGGACAGGCGAGGCTATTATGATATTAGGGTAGAGGAACTGTTCTCTTGTGAGGTTTCCTCAAGTTTGCCAAGATTTTAAAATGAGCTGCGTCTCAGCTGGTGATTCATGAAATTATAAGGTAAGAATTGTGTGATTGTTGATTTTAAGTGCTGAGACTTACCACACCACGGGAACAAAACCATCATGTCCATTGGTAGCAGTTCTTCTTTGGACATTGACACCAGTATGGGATTTAAGAAATGTATACTCTTATTTACCAATGATGCTTTAAATTGACCAAGAGTGATGGTAAAGACATTCTATTTAAATAAATGCTGTTCTTTTAAGCTTTCTGTTGAATCCTGAAAATTTTTTATTTTTGTTTCCACAAAAATATGCAGCAGCACAACCCTTTTCAACATTGACAATAATCAGAAATATTTCTTGAGCATCAAATCATCATATTAGAATGATTTCTGAAGGATCATGTGACACTGAAGAGTTGAGTGATGATGCTGAAAATTCAGCTTTGATCACAGGAATAAATTAAAAGTTATTTTAAATTATAATAATATTTCACAATATATATATATATATATATATATATATATATATACACAAACAATCAAACAATAATACTTCAAGTGTCAGCCAGTCGAACCAAACAGTCATTAAGTTTGGGAATTGCTATCAAATAGATCTCTCCAGGTATTATAGACCTCACTGATAATAATAAGAATCTAGAAGAACTAGCATTGGCCGTAATGTATGATGATATAAGATCTCTATGTGATCTGTAACTGAGTTCGCTGTGGAAGCGGCAGTCTTCCACATCCCTTAATAACAGGCCCGTTTTCCCGCTCGCTGTGGCGTCCTGCCCAACAGACTCCAGCGCAGCACTGCAGTCCAGCTGCTCGCGGTCAGCAAAACACTTGTGTGTCTTTGTTCTGCATGCTAAACAGCTGAGTGGGAGTAAAAACGCCACTTTCTGCGTGCTATTAACTCACAGATGGGCACTGGTGTTTTAATTGATCTCAGAGTGTGCTTTATTTTTATTTAATCAGTACAATCTTAGAAATTCCTGGGCTGACTTTGGAGCTCAGTGTTCACTAGTGTTCACTAGTGTTCAAACATTTGGGTCAGTGTGATTTTTCTTATTGTTTTTGAAAGAATTTTCAACTTTTCTTATTTTTATCTAAAGCAGATGCCGCTCTAGGCTAGTTTTGAACCACACCCTCAAATGTTGGTGAAGAAGAGCGTTCGTGCATTCTTCGTACTTGCACCTCAGAATGCTTTTGTGATGCGAGATTAATGTAACTTGTACACCCTTGTAATTCGCTTCAACCTTTTCGAACTTTATGAATGATTATTTTATAGAAGGTTCAAGTAGTGTGTGTTAGGAATTGGAAGCAAGAAGAGTATGGCTGTTTCTAAAGCATGCTGAATCATTCATCGATCCAGAATCATTTCTCTATTTACGATGCATCGATTTATTTTCCCAGCCCTTGGTTCTTTACAATCAGGCTTTATATATGTACGTACCAGAGTGAACAAGCCTGGAAGGGAGGTTGCTTGTTTTTGTTGTGTTGCGGTCCGAGCTGGAAGTAATGTGATTGGCTGTTGTCACTATGACGGTCACATCGGTACCAAGCATCAGACACGCCATCTGTCGAATGTCCACTTGTGAATCAGCCGTTAGAGTGATTTAGTGTACTGTTCTGTTGTATTTCTTCCATTTCAGGACATATACACAACTAGCTTTAGTAATTCTATACAACATTTTCAGTTTGCTTAACAAATACACAAAGTAGATAAATTAAGAAAGTTCTACATCACTATTAAGTAATTTCAGTGCTCATATTAAAGAGGCCAAAATATGAGGCTAAAGAGACTAAATAAGAGGCTAAGATATTTTTGATGAAATCCGATGGTTCAATGAGTCTCTATTGACATCAAGATAATGAACACTTTTAGATGCCCAGAAGATACTAAAACATATTTTAAACAGTTCATGTGAGTACAGTGGTTCAACCTCAATATTATAAAGCGAATCAGAGGTTCGGAGCGCCAAAGTCACATGATTTCAGTAAACGAGGCTTCATTACATCATAAGTGATTCAAAATTTCAATAGTTCACGTGACTTTGGCAGTTTGATATGCGATCCGAACAACTGATTCGAAACAAAAGAGTTGCTTTTTGAAATCGCCCATCACTTGATATTGTAGAAAAGTTATTTTGTTTTTTTGTGCACACAAAGTATTCTCATCACTTTATAACATTAAGCTTGACCCACTGTACTCACATGAACTGTTTTAAATATGTTTTTAGTAGCTTTCTCGGCACTGAAAGTGTTAATTGTCTTGCAGTCAACAGAAACTCACTGAGCCATTGGATTTCATCAAAAATATCTTAATTTTTTCTGAAGATGAACGAAAGTCTTACGGGTGTTGAACGACATTAGGCTGAGGAATTAATGACTTAATTTTTGGGTGAACTATCCCTTTAACCCTAAAACAACACAAAGCATAATTCAAAATATTGGTAAGACACCTGTGAAAAATTTACGCATTGGCTTTATTTTATGGACTTTGAGTGTGAGCAGCTTGATAAGGTTGTTGGTGTTTTCATCTTAGCGTCCTTATTTATTTCTAATTCTTTCTGTGTGTTTCTCAGGTGAGGTTAACTCTGGAGACCGTCTGTCCTGTCGAGAGCAGCCTGGACTCAAGACCAAAACCGTCTCCTCCGGTCAGTCAGCTGGTCCGACTGCTGTGGGGGGAGGACACAGTTGAGCTCCAGATGTCTATCGCACATGTACCGCACATAGTGATGTACCTGTCGCTCAAACTGGACTCTGATTCGCCGCAGGAGGAGGTCAGTCTTTTCGATTTGATTCAGAAGACGAACAAAATGTTCAGAGACTCTCCACCAGTTGATTGCATTACAAATATAATTTTCAGCTTGTGAAAACTGGGAAAAGCTAAAACAGCTGTGTGGATTTTTTCAATGCTTAATCCTTTAACATGATTTCACCATCCAAAAGAGTTTCCCCCCATTAAATCAGTCAGTGCCGAGTTGCCAGAAATGAGCATGAATGGCTCT
The DNA here is from genome assembly GCA_037194245.1 of Opsariichthys bidens. Classification (NCBI taxonomy): domain Eukaryota; kingdom Metazoa; phylum Chordata; class Actinopteri; order Cypriniformes; family Xenocyprididae; genus Opsariichthys; species Opsariichthys bidens. The sequence continues at coordinate 27,974,144 of CM074280.1, read as the reverse complement.
GCTGTGCCGCTAACAGTCGCTCATATTTATAGCCATCAGCGTGACGTGAGGAAACACGAGAAGAGAGGGAAAAGCTCGCCTTCGCCTGGCTGAATAATTCACAGTGAGACACCACGTTCCCATCAGAAAGGAAAACCGCCATCAGGACTTTGGAAGGTTTTGAGACCTGAATCGCCAAATTTATGAAGAGCAGGCAAAATGTCATTTAAAATTTAGGATTGTCAGAAATGCAGGGTGAATTTCACAAAGAACATGTCTAGGTCAAAATAACAAAAAAAAAAAAAAAAAAAAAAAAAAAAAAATATATATATATATATATATATATATATACTTACCTATAGAAAGTGAGGAATATTTTTAAGGTCATTAATGTTTTTTTGCATTGTGCAATTAATTTCCACAACAATTAGTCGCATTTCCCACCAACACATGTAATACATATTTCGTTTATATATTTTCCTTGCTAAATAATATTTATATTTAATTATATTTTTTGTATTTTCATTAATTGCTGTGTTTTACACACACACACACACATATATATATATATATATATATATATATATAGCAAATTACAATCATAAATGCAATTTTAACATTAAAATCAGCATAAACTAGCTTCATTTTCTTCATGCTAAATATTTTTCTTAATTTTTGGACATTTGATTTTAGAGTGAAATATGATGACTGACATGTTCTTAACAGGTAAATGATTCACTTAGTGCAGGGTTCTTCATTTCTGGTCCCACTTTGGTGAAAAATTTAGATTCAACTAATACTGAACAGACTTGAATCGACTAATCAGAGTAATTGGGCTTACTTGAAAATTATAACCAGGTGTGTTTGAGCACAGTTGAACTAAACTCTGCAGGAATGCGCAATCCTGACCTAGCCGTACAGCCTTTACAAAGATTTAAGTTTGTTTTTTGGCCTACAGTCTGTTGCTGTCAGGTTGAAGTTTTAAACACATCGAAACTGCTTTTGTAAATGCATCCCTCCAGGTGCTGTTAGTTGAGAGTAGTTGATTTACGGTGTTAAATCTTCGCCGAGAGAAGCGTGCTTGCAATCCGACTCACTTAAAAACCTCTTTCTGCCTGCAGTGATTGATATTGCGCGGAGCTCTAATGTGAGTTTGAGCGTTTATGATGTGTGTTTTTATGTGCTGCAGCTCTCGGTGCTCCAAACCACAGGCCACAGTCCTGCTGTAAAGACAGCAACGACCACCTCTGAACGCTGACTTGAGCTTTTAGAGTGTAAGGAATACGCTGAAGAGATAAGAGATACGTGTGTGTGTGTGTGTGTGTGTGGCTTGAGGGTGAAGGCTTGTGGTTTGAAGACAGGCATGCGAACTTCACTTCTCACACAAACTCAAATTCACGTGGTCTGAAAGGATTGCCAGGTTGAAATGTTTCTGCTCAGCATACTAATTAAAATGACAAAGGAAATGTCCCTCCCTTCATTCCCTCCTGTAGATAAACCTCAAACTATCTCCAACTACTGATGAGAAGAATGGGCATTCCTCATGTGGAAAGCAGCGAGCTACTCGTAATTTAAAGACAATGCGAATCTGTTTTAAAGACATTTTTTAAGAAAGAGAATGAAAATAAGTAGGGAATTGGAAGAGTAAGAAGGAAAATCATTTGAAATGCACTGATGAATCAAGTTTTAAGGAAGTACATTGAAATCTTAATTTGAAGTTAGGTTACGCTTTTAAGCTTTTACTGCTAAAAAAAAGGGTTTATTAACTGCGTATTTCTATAACATAGTCTAAATTTTAGTGATTAACAATATTTTATAACATTTCATTTTCGTTTCATAAAAGATGATGCAGTGGAAAAGACTTAAGCTTTGGGAATAAAGCGATTAAATCACTTCATTTACTTGAATCATCTGAACGATCTACACAATTCATCAAAATGATTTTACAGGGAGAATTTATTAATACTTTTATATTTTCAGTTTTCATTTTAATTTGACTTTGTTTTGTTATGTGATTTTTATCTTCTTTTTTAAAAAATTTGTAGCATTAATTTATTTTTACTTATTTAATTTGACTATATCATCTTCAATTTATTTAATTTCAGTTTGTGACCAATGTAACAAGTTTTTTTTTTTTTTTAGGTTTATCTCATTTATATTTCATTTTATTTCACCGAAAACTATTTTTACTAGCTTTAGTTAACAAAAACAAAAGTGTTAAGCGTCTACTATTTTTAGTATTTTCCTGGCTTATTTTATGACATTATTGACTAAGGAGGCACTTTTTATCCTCCGATTAAGCAAAGTGAGTTTCAAATAAAGTTTATAAAAGCACTTATATTATAGTGTGATCATGCATCAATGCAGTAAAATGAGCTTGCGTCATCTGTTCGACTGAAGTGTGTTTCCTCTGTACAGCAGGAGATTTTGTACCAGTATCCAGTGTCCGAGGCTTCAGCCCAGCTGAAAGCGGTGAGAGGGATTTTCCTGACGCTCTGTGACATGCTGGAGAACGTAACGGGTGGACAGATAGTCAGGTGAGACGCTGGGTCAGTGGATGTCAGTGTTGATCAATATCAGGATTTTAGGTTAAAGGGATAGTATACCCAAAAATGAAACAATGAAGGCTTCCATGTTTACGTCCGAATGTGTTTACGCTTTCTGATGTTGACCCTGGAAGTGCTGGACGTAAACAACGCATGAGAATGACACAGAAGAGAAGATATTGTTGAATAAAGTCGTTATTTTTGTACAATACATTTCTCTTTAGAATTCCTTGATGAATGGAAAGCTCTAAATAATTTGAAATCGAAATCTTTTGTAATATTATAAATGTCTTTACCGTCACTTTTGATACGTTTAATGCGTTCCTCTTACTGAATAAAAGTATTGAGTTCTTTAAAAAAAAAAGAAAAATCTTACTGACCCCAAACTGAACAGTGATGGAAGTATATAGAGTCTATTCAAGCTTCTTTCCTTTTGCCTTTACCGGTACATTTTAAGTGGTCCTAATCTGTCTTTTGCCATTTACAATAGTTTTAATGCCGTATATCATGTCACGTGTCCTCTGTTTCCCCCACAGTTCCTCTCTGTGGCTCAAGCAGCAGTTGGTTCATGTGGGCTACTGGAAGGAAGGATCCAATCTGCTGGTCATTGCTGTACCTGCCAGCAGGTAATTCTCATCTTTATAATCATCCCGCCTGCCAACAGGCCACTGTAATCTAGATAATAACTATAATAACTGTCATTATAATCAGCTCAGCTCATAAAACTAAAGGATAATCTCAATAATCATCCTGTCTGCAAACGAGGATCTGTGATCTAGATAATAACTCCAGTGATTGTAATTGGTTTTGATCTTTATAATCAGCTCATCCACTGATCTTTCAATTCATCCTAGCCGCCGACACTTTCTCAATAATAAACAGTAATCTCAGTAACATGATCCATAATCGCAGATGTTCAGCTTGCGCTTGACCTATGTTTATTGCTTCACAATGAATAATGACTGAAGGACGATGTCTCTCAAGACCCCGATACGCACACGAGCTCTTTTTCATTCTATGCTTAGGGGTAAAAAAAGGTTTGGAATGCCTTTGCAGCGATATACTTTTAGCGAACATCCTAAAAGATGAATATGTAAATATGTGCTGTGCACTTTCTTCTCAAAAATAAAATAAACAAAACAGAAAACAGCAGTTAAGAAAGCATCTGATCTAGTGAATTGCTCTGCAATTCCAGTCACATCACTTTTATTTATGCAGCACTTTATACAATGGATTGCTTTAAAGCGGCAGCTTTATATTATTAAACATGAAAAACAGTGCCTCAGTCTCTTTCGATTAGAATTACAACTTCAGTTTCTACTATAAAGCTGCTCTCCGGTATCCATGATAGACTGAACAGAGAAATACACCAGAGTAGATGTCCATCTTAAAGAAGGCGGAGCCTCAGAGCCACACCTACGTTGTGTTAAGTCGTCACCTCGGACCAATGGTAGTTCGAGAGGCAAACTCCTGAAACGAACACCAAACAAACTTCATTTTGGTCAGATTTTGTTTGAAATGATGTCACACCGCACCAGTTCATTCTTTGATTTCGGTTGAAGTTTATCAGTGCCCTCAGGATGTTTTTCAATCTGCCCCCTGCTTCAGTAGTAAGTGCACTACCCAGTACACTTCCTACTGACACATTCGCTCCCTAGATCTTCCCAGAATGTACTGTTAAAAAACACAGAATGTCAGCTCTCACTACATCCATGTATTTTAAAATTTCTCTCAACTAATGTTCCGAAATGCTTTTGAAAAAAAGTTTAATATAAACTAATATACTATAATATATTATTATCATTATTATTGCATTTTAATTTATTTACACTGTCTAGTTTAATTGTATTTTTTTACCTTTCCACCTCTTATTTTATTTTTAGTTTTTTTGTGCTGATTTTCTCTTAAATGTGGGATGTTAATGTTCATTTAGTTCTCAGTTTAGTTTCTGTTTTTGTGCTGCAGGGTTCCTCTGTTGTATCTGCAAACTGTGATTGAGGGAGTTGTCCGAACACTCAAGGTCATGTACGGCTCTCTTGACAGGTGTGCATTTCTATATATTTCTTGAGAGCTTTTTGCTTCTCTACACTGTAAAAAAATATTCTGCGAAGTTGTAAAGAAAACAAAGATTACTGCAGTACATTCTACAAAACAATTAGTTTTTCTGCTTCAAAATTTCACATTTAATTGAGTATGTTACTTGGTGTTTTTTTTTTTTATTGTGAAAATTACTCTCAATTTCTGAGTGGAAATTATGGAAATCCTACACCAAATGTTTTCAGTGTAGATAGATATTTCATAATAGCGGAGGATCAGTGTATAAAGTCTGTTTTTGTGAACTCTGTCTCTCTTCAGCGGGTTCTGCGAGGTGGAAAACGTTCCTCGTCTGGATCACTTCTTCTGCCTCTTCTTTCAGCAGCTCATCCAGCCCTCCAGCTTGATTGACAGCTCCAGACCCCCCACCCCCGACATCTCAGGGACGCTCTTCTTAGACGGGCTACCAGCCGTCCGTTGGCTCACTTTACCAGCAGACATAAAGGTGTGAATACCAGATGACTAATTAATAGCTATGCTTCCATCCAAAGTTGCATATCAATCATTGACTCCGTCATGTTATCTTGCGATTCGATGCTTCGATACTTCTGGGAGGGAATTAAACCTAATCATTTTGATGAAAGACTTTAGCTCAGGTGTTTCAGAAAGACCAAACCAACATTTGAGATGCTGCAATGCGATTGGTCCACTGGTTAGTCCAGTTATCCAATCACATCCTCTGTTGAGGCAGTCATGTGAGATTGTTGAAGGAACATCGAGGGATTTATTCTGTCTTTCCATCATAGGACACATTTCTCAATACTTGGGTCACTTTTTCAAAACTTTTCACACAGTTCTCCTAACTAACTTTCATCTTGGCACAGTTTAATTTCACATTCAAAATGCACTAAATCTACCAAATCACTTCATTCGTGTCTCAAATCAACTCATTTTTCCTGAACTCTAGCAAAGTTTTCACCCAGCAAACACACTTTGTCAGTCATAAAAGACTGACCTAAAAAACACTAACATCAGGCATTATACATTTTCTTTTGTAAAAATATCTTAACAAAACAAGAATAATGATCTCTATTGTTTATAATTCACTGCAGTTTGTTACATGAACCATGTTAACAGCACAAAGTTATTCAAGTTTTCCCCTTTGAATGGATGATAATGAAGTTGAAAGACTAACACTTGTGCAGGTGTTCAGTTTCATCTGATTGCTTTGATAGTATTTGAGTTTTTAAATTCAGAATATATTTCATTACAATATTACTGTAGAAATGCAGCATATTTCTGTCTCATTCAGTTTTGTATTATGTTATTGTTTTGAACTTAAGTTTAACAGTTTTGAAAACGGTATGTAAGCATGTGCAAATTGGCCTGTAGGTACACTGAGTTTTGGTGTGTTGAATTAAAAAAAGAACTGATGGAAGTTGAAAGATTGAATGCATTTTGTGCTAAAGCAAAGATAAATGATCTACAGTTCAGCCCGCATAGATTTCTGTTGTGCTCACTGTGTGAAGAGTTTTGAAAAAGTGACCCAAGTATTGAGAAAAAGGTCCGAATGATTGTAAAAAAAAAAAAACTGTAAACATATTTTTGGAATTTATGCGCATCTTGATGTTTCCATCCAGCGGTTTTTTTTATGGCATCTCCCAAAATTCACATAAAAATAGCTGGATGGAAACATAGCTGATGCTGGAGCTATAATTAAATGTTTCATAAACATTAGTTTAAAGGAATATCAAAATTCATAACATTTTTTGGTGAACATCCTGCAGCTGGTACAATGTGGGCACATTAATAAGTGACACATCGTCTCAGGTTTTCATCATATTTTGACTGTTTCTCCAGGTTGAAGTGGACACTGTCCTCTCAGACTTTGAGTCGTCGGACTTTGGTGACATGGTAAGATGAGTTCTTGTGCTCAGATGACTGGATATATTGAACATGTCTTTTTATTGTCATAACTCCATAACTAAGGAAAAACGTTGGTGTTACTGTAACACAGTTTGTAAGAATGGGAAGAAGGAGGCAGGAACCGGCGAACATTGAACTTAACTTTAATAATAAAATAAACAAACAATAAAACGAAAGTAGAAGGGCGGCAGTTCCTCACGGCGACTGCCGCCCACACAAACATAATAAAAGATAAAATCCAGGCCAGGTCCTCTCTCGTCCTTCACTGTTGTCGCTCCTCTTTTATGCTTCCGGAGCTCCTCCGTGAGAGATACGAGACCGGTGTAGCGCGCAGCTGGCGCTCATTATCACTCGCGTCACCGCCCTCCCGCCGTTCCCTCACGGCTCTCGCCCGCCCTGCTTGTCACAGTTATGGAAGTATTTTCAGAAATCAGCAATTGAAATAAAGCTGGAATTAAATAAAATGATATAAAACTTTGGGAAAAACTGAAATAAGTATGAAGTAATAAAAATGACAAAAGCATGTAACAAAATTACTAACGCTCACACAGAAGCAGAATACGGTTGTCAGTCCTGTATCTGAGTCGGTTATGTTCACCCACAGTACGGTTATGCCCGTGCTATGTGAACAGAAACGAACTGTATAACTAGTTGCATCACACAGAGCGAGAGAGCCGCTCTGCGCTGCACAAATGTGTGTCTGTTTCAGATCCAGTCACTCTTCTCCTCGCGTCAGTTTTGCGTCTCAAATGCTCCGCTCTCCATCCATATATAAAAGCTGCTGTCGGTTAATAAAGATTTGATAGATGAACTTGGTCATGTCAAAAGAGACAAGACTTTTCAGTTTTATGGACGCCACTATCTTTGGTCACTGTTGCTTTGGTTACTGATAAGAGAATACAGGATTGACTTCCGTTGCACGACTTCAAGACGCTACTGTAAGTTGCTGTGTGAACAAGACATTTCTTAAGGATCATGTGACACCGAAAACTGGAGTAATGATGCTGAAAATTCAGCTTTGATTTTAAAATTACATTTTAAAATATATTGCAATAGAAAAAAGTTTTTTTTTAAAATTGTAATAATATTTCACAATTTTACTGTATCTTTGATCACAAAAATGTAGCGTTGCTGAGCATAATATATGTTTCTAAAAAAACATAAGAAAATCTTACCAACACCAAATCAGTAATGAATTGAGTTCTTTTTCATTGCTTTTACTGTATATTTTGCTTAAACAGTCAAATATACACAAAATAATGTCAAAATGTCGCCGGTCTTAGCGAGTATTCACGTAAACGCACTCAGTTATGTTTATAGTGAATGTAAACAGTTGAGAAATAAAATGAATGTGTAACAGTATAATGGATCTGTGTGTCAGGTCTTAAAGTGACTAATTATGAGATAACTGTGAACAAGACATTTCGAGACTCACACCTGTAAGTAAATGCGGTTGTCAATCCCAAGAACTAACAGTGTGAACATAGCATAAAACTTGAATCAAAATGAAAACTAAAATATAAAAGCAAAATCTTCAAAATATGAATAAACACATTAATAGTAAACAGAGCTGTGTTACCTCATACTCATGACCGGAAAAAGCAGAAGCAGCGCCGGAGACTGTGGCATAATAAAAGTCCCGTCGCTCGTGAGGCGTGTGTCGCGTTCGTCTGTCATTATCAATCGCTCCAGCGTCTCGTTCAGCTCCACAACACTCAATCCTGCTCTGCTTCACACTACAGTAACGTTAATAATCACATCCATGAAAATGATTTCTGCCTGAGTCCTATCCTGATTCTTTTCCACCGGCTGTGAGGTGAAGACCACATGTCCCAAGATTCCTCGCTCAAACTTGGCATCATCAAGCTACGCCTTAGTTTTGAAAAGGCGACCTACATAAAACTACATAGTGCACATTTAACAAACACTATAATAGTACATCAGTGATATTAAAATAACACTGGTTGCAAGATGTGGCCTGTTGCGTTCAATAATCTTTCTCTTTTCTCTCATTGGTCAGTCTGAGGATTTCTACGGCTTGAGGCGTCTGTACGTCATTTTGGGCTCCTGTCTGTTTTACAAGGTGAGTCTTGATCCTCCAGAAGCACATGTTATTATGTATGTATGACTCTGTGTCACATGTATTAAGCGTTACACTGCTGCTGTCAGTAAGTAATTGAAATTTAATCACGCTTGTAAAAGTCTCGTTCAGGTTTAATGTTTGAAATGAGCTTGACAGAAGGGTGACATGCGGCTTCATGTGAATCCAGCTGTCAGCTGAAGAGACTGTTTTAATTATGAATGGTGATGTGAAGAAGCTTGATTAGTTATTAAGTCTACATCTGTTGCTCCCTTGACCCTGTAATAATAATCAGAAAAACAATTTGGTTACCGTTTACTTAAAGCCTTTATATATAGTGCATTATAAAAGTATTTTTAGTGCATGAACTATGCCTTGTAATGCACTGTACGATTATATGCAGTTATAATACATTATAAGAGCACATCTGCAAATATTATAATGGATTTTAACTCTGGTTACAATTATATATGAAAATATATAATGGATTATAACATACATTAATAATACCTTCATAATTCATTATAAGGGCTAAGTAACCAATATAGTAACCAATATATATATATATATGTATGTATATATACATATATACATATGTGTTTTTGTTGAGTATCATATTTGAAACATCAGGCTTGATGGGCTCATAGGATCTAAAAAAAACCACCTCGATTTTATTCAGACTCCCAGACTCAGTAAAAATATGCAATTTGGAGTAGATGCTGATATTTATATGGTCGCAAAGTAAGATGAAATTCTGAAATTAAATCTCAAATTATTGAGATCTTTATAACAGTATAGCGTATACTTACATAAAATGCATATAAATATCAGTCATCACTCTACAGTCGTGGCCAAAAGTTTTGAGAATTACATAAATATTAGTTTTCACAAAGTTTGCTGCTAAACTGCTTTTAGATCTTTGTTTCAGTTGTTTCTGTGATGTACTGAAATATAATTACAAGCACTTCATACGTTTCAAAGGCTTTTATCGACAAGTACATGCCATTTATGCAAAGAGTCAGTATTTGCAGTGTTGGCCGTTCTTTTTCAGGACCTCTGTAATTCGACTGGGCATGCTCTCAATCAACTTCTGGGCCAAATCCTGACTGATAGCAACCCATTCTTTCATAATCACTTCTTGGAGTTTGTCAGAATTAGTGGGTTTTTGTTTGTCCACCCGCCTCTTGAGGATTGACCACAAGTTCTCAATGGGATTAAGATCTGGGGAGTTTCCAGGCCATGGACCCAAAATTTCAACGTTCTGGTCCCCGAGCCACTTAGTTATCACTTTTGCCTTATGGCACGGTGCTCCATTGTGCTGGAAAATGCATTGTTCTTCACCAAACTGTTGTTGGATTGTTGGAAGAAGTTGCTGTTGGAGGGTGTTTTGGTACCGTTCTTTATTCATGGCTGTGTTTTTGGGCAGAATTGTGAGTGAGCCCACTCCCTTGGATGAGAAGCAATCCCACACATGAATGGTCTCAGGATGCTTTACTGTTGGCATGACACAGGACTTATGGTAGCGCTCACCTTTTCTTCTCCTGACAAGCCTTTTTCAAGATGCCCCAAACAATCGGAAATGGGCTTCATCGGAGAATTTGACTTTGCCCCAGTCCTGAGCAGTCCATTCACGACACTTTCTGCAGAAGATCAATCTGTCCCTGATGTTTTTTTTTGGAGAGAAGTGGCTTCTTTGCTGCCCTTCTTGACACCAGGCCATCTTCCAAAAGTCTTGGCCTCACTGTGGGTGCAGATGCGCTCACACCTGCCTGCTGCCATTCCTGAGCAAGCTCTGCACTGGTGGCGCTCCGATCCCGCAGCTGAATCCTCTTTAGGAGACGATCCTGGCACTTGCTGGACTTTCTTGGACGCCCTGAAGCCTTCTTTACAAGAATTGAACCTCTTTCCTTGAAGTTGCTGATGATCCTATAAATTGTTGATTTAGGTGCAATCTTAGTAGCCACAATATCCTTGCCTGTGAAGCCATTTTTATGCAACGCAATGATGGCTGCACGTGTTTCTTTGCAGGTCACCATGGTTAACAATGGAAGAACAATGATTTCAAGCATCACCCTCCTTTTAACATGTCAAGTCTGCCATTCTAACCCAATCAGCCTGACATAATGATCTCCAGCCTTGTGCTCGTCAACATTCTCACCTGAGTTCACAAGACGATTACTGAAATGATCTCAGCAGGTCCTTTAATGACAGCAATGAAATGCAGTGGAAAGTTTTTTTGGGGATTAAGTTCATTTTCATGGCAAAGAAGGACTATGTAATTCATCTGATCACTCTTCATAACATTCTGGAGTATATGCAAATACCTGATGATCAATTGAACATGAGTTTTCTAAAAAAAAATTATATATAGATAATCAAGTAGCTTCAGTCAAGTATGTGTTCAACTTGAAATATTAATAGCAATATAAAAGTTATTCTTATGTTTACTTAAAAAAAATCAGTAAAGGTTTCACACACCTTAAAAAAAACAAGAACTATGACTGTTTTTACAAGTACTAAAAGGCCTTTTACTTGCTAAAAAGTATGAACTATCAATCAGATGACAGAAGGCATGTAGTAGATCGTACTTTTGATCATGTTGATCATTTAGAGGCCTTTGAAATGTGTGAATCAAATATGACACCGTAGGCTTTATAGAGTTAAAATGCTCAAGCATACCGTTTTTTCACTACAGACTACTGAGATACTTGATAGCAGTGTTATGCCAGGTCTTCTCTATATTTTCACTGTCACAATAATTTTTACACTACTGATTATCCAGAACACAAATCTGTATTTCTCCATCTATCTGGCAGGGATATCTCATAGCGAACCACCTGCCTAAAGAAGACCTTCTGGACGTGTGTTTGTACTGTCAGCATTACTGTCTGCTGCCGCTGGCGTCCGAGCAGCGTGTGGGGCAGCTGGTGGTGTGGAGGGAGGTGTTTCCACAGCGGAGAACCCAGCTCAACCCCGGATACTGCCAGCCACATGGACGACACTTCCTGCTCATAGTGGGCCTGGTGAGACATTTACAGTGTTGCACATGTCAAATAAATGCTGTTCTTTTGATCTTTCTCTTCATCTAAGAATCCTTAAAAATGTATATGAAGCATCACAACTGTTTTGATAATAAATAATAATAAATGTTTCTTCAGAATAAATTCATATTAGAATGATTTCTTAAGGATCATGTGACACCGAAAACTGGAGTAATGATGCTGAAAATTCAGCTTTGATTTTAAAATTACATTTTAAAATATATTGCAATAGAAAAAAGTTTTTTTTTAAAATTGTAATAATATTTCACAATTTTACTGTATCTTTGATCACAAAAATGTAGCGTTGCTGAGCATAATATATGTTTCTAAAAAAACATAAGAAAATCTTACCAACACCAAATCAGTAATGAATTGAGTTCTTTTTCATTGCTTTTACTGTATATTTTGCTTAAACAGTCAAATATACACAAAATAATGTCAAAATGTCGCCGGTCTTAGCGAGTATTCACGTAAACGCACTCAGTTATGTTTATAGTGAATGTAAACAGTTGAGAAATAAAATGAATGTGTAACAGTATAATGGATCTGTGTGTCAGGTCTTAAAGTGACTAATTATGAGATAACTGCTATATAGATATTTTTTAAATTTTTCCCCATAGTATCGAGGTCAAAATTCTGGCCAGTAAAAATGCTGAGTAACTTTTGGAAAACCACAAGCCACAGTGGCTTGTGAGCAAAAAAAGATTATGTCAATTCCTGGTTGTGGACACTATGGACACTTTTCAACTTAGAATAATTTTTGAAAAGAAATATTTATTATTATCATTCTTGGTGTGAACAGGCCTTAAAAGACTTAATTTCTTTCAAAAATATTACTGACCGCACACCTTTGAACGTTACTGTACATTCCGTAACTATATTTTAAGCACAGTGATTGAACAATTGAATTAGTGAAGATGTAATAAATAGCCAATGTATAAATGCCGTTTTTCCTGACTTATGTTTCAGAGGCACTTCATGCAGTGTGTGTTGCTGGAGGCCGGTGGCTGTGCTTCAACCGCTCTGGGATCTCCTGGTCCCGACTGCGTTTATGTGGACCAGGTCAAAGCCACACTGCTTCAGCTGGAGAGTCTGGACGCTGCCATTGAGGAGCGTCTCTCTGCTCCGCCCACTCCCTGTCTCTCTTGCGCTGATTGGTTCCTTCCTGCCAGCGGGCGGGACCGACAGGACGCCATTGGCAACTCCCCGATTCTCAAGCGGCTGACAGCAGCGATCAAACCCCAGTCGCCGGGAGTGATCGGGCGAAGTCTGTTTGGGGAGGTGGAATCGGGGTCATCGAATCTTAGAGGACGAAGACCGAGTCCACAGAGGAGTCTGTCTGATAGCGGCAGCGAGGGTCATGCAGACGTGTCCTTTACTTCAGGTCTGAGTCCTCATGACACACCGGACGCAGTGCGTCGGACGCCCTCTAGTGGCACACGCAGAGACTCTCTCGGCTCAGGAGGGTCAGACGGCAGCTTGGGCAGTGCGGGATTTTTCAAGGTGTTCGTCTTACATTAATTACAGTTTATGTGCTGTTTTACTATTACATTTTACAGAGGTCAATCTCACAAAAAGGCCACATTTCATCCCTAAATCAAAAAATATAATAATAAATTGTATGTTTGTATACACACAGTGCCTAAATCATCATACCCCTTTGAAATAGTTATGTTATTTGCCTGAAAACAAAGCCCTTTCAATAAAATGAAAGATAAACTAATGAAAGAAAAAGCAACAGTTCTGAAAAATAATAGAAAAAACTGGAATAACAGGGTTGGAAAAGTCATCTGTCCCCTGATTTAATACTTCGTAGAGACACCCTTTGCTTTAATTATAGCCATTAATCTTTGCACACCTAGATTGGGGAATATTTTCCCATTTTTCCTAGCAGAAATAATCAAATTCTGTGGTGAGCGGCACAGAATTTCTTGAAGAATCTTCCAAGTCCATCCTCAGATTTTCTATTGGATTTAAGTCAGGGCTTTGACTCAAGGACATTCACCCTGCTATCCATTGTGTTGTTCATATGGCGGTATGTTTAGGATCATTGTCTTGTTGGACGCTGAATGATCTGCCCATCTTCACCTGTCTAGCAGAGGGACGCAGGTTTTCCTCAAGAATTTGGATGTACTTGGCAGCATCCAAACTTACCTTCAGTCCTGACCAATCGTCCAGGGTTTGCTTTTCACCAAACATAGTGCTGAAAGAAAAAGTGCCACACTCAGCCTCATTTGTGCTATGCAAAAACACACCTGAAGACTCTGATGTCATCTGGCAAAGGTGCTATTGTCTGATGAGACCAAAATTGACCTTTCTGGACTGAACTCTAAGCGCTATGTTTGTTGAAAAGCAAACACAGCACACCACCTAAATCACCATACCTACTGTGAATCATGGTGGTGGCAGCGTTATGTTGTGGGGGTGTTTCTTCGGCGGGGATTGGGCAATTGGTCAGGACTGAGGGGAAAATGGATGCTCGGCTACATCCAAATTCTTGAGGAAAACCTGCGTCCTTCTGCTAGACAGCTGAAGATGGGCAGATCATTCACCGTCCATCTCGATAATGATCCTAAACATACCGCCAAATGAACAACACAATGGCTTAAGGATAGCAGGGTGAATGTCCTTGAGTGGACAAGTCTTAAATCCAATAGAAAATCTGAGGATGGACTTGAAGAATGCAGTCTATTGCCGCTCACCACAGAATTTGACTGAACTTGAGTAATTCTGCAAGGAAGAATGGCCAAATATTCCCCAATCTAGGTGTGCAAGGCAAGAACAGACATATCCAAAAAGATAAATGGCTGTAATTAAAGAAAAAGGTGCCTCTGCGAAGTAGTAAATCAGGGGACTGATGACTTTTCCAACCCTGTTATTCTAGTTTTTCAGGTTGTAGTTTATTAATTTTCAAAACCGTTGCTTTTTCTTTCATTAGTTTGATGTTGTAAGGTAAATTATGTCTATAAAGTTTGGAAAGGGTTTTGATTTCAGGCTGTATGACAGATAACACAACTAAGGGGTCAAACATCAGACTTTAGTAGTGTTTAAAAAAAGTTATACAGGTATATGCCTGTATAACGTTTTCAAACACTATTAAAGTTTGACCTACAGTTCAGAACTTTGACTCAGAAAGTTCAGAACTTTTTGACATTAAACATTGGACTTTCCTGGAAAAGAACAGTGAGATCTAACTAATATTATTATTAGTTCTTTTTGCCAAAGATGAGGCATCAGTGCGTATTTCAGCACTGCTGTATTCACTGCATATGAATTATGGTCAGGCCATCTATTATTGAGAACATCTTTTTAGTATCTGCCAAAACTGTGTCTTGTGTAGCAGTATCAGGAACTGCGGTTATAAATCACATCCATCTGAGTTTAGCTGATGGCACATATTTTACAGAATGGACATCCTGAACCTGAACATTTCAGCCTCATAAATTTTAATAGAGAGAGACAAGCTTAACCGAACGCATGGAAACTAGCCTTCATCACATTTATCGAGTCAGTCCTCAAGATTAAGAGGGCAACAGAAAGAGAACATTTATACATCCAAGTTGGATAAAAATCAGCCCAAGAAATATCACTGTAAACAGGCTAGTGGTGTTTCATTTTTAATTTCATTATTGACTTTTAGGGTGCGTTCACACTTGTCATGTTTGGGTGCGATTGCTCTGTTAGTGCGGTTCAACGCTGCCATCCGAACCCTGGTGCGCACCAAACAAGTGGACCAAATTTCGAAGGAACTCTGGTGCAGTTCGAGTGATATATGAACGCAACACGGACCAAAGACATGTAAACGAACCAAAAACGGGAAGATGAGACCCTAAAAAGGACAGAATCCTCACACATATTGGTTTTTCTCGTCGTGGTCACTGCGGGTTTGCCCATCTCAGGCGTCAGACACAGCAGATCGTTTGTGTGTGACACGGAGGAATTCCTGTCTATGTTTTGACCTTTACACATTTTATAAGCTCTTCACGAGTTCTCAGCTGGCCAAAATACAACAAGCGCATTTATCTCAGCACACAGCATTGTTTTGGATGTTCGGTGAGTCAAAATAAGAAATTCTTCATAAAATCTGGCCAATCAGGTTGTGAACGTATCCCTATGCATTTTAGGTTTGGTATCTTTTGGTTCGGGGATAAAATTGCCGTGTCTGGTCCGGACCAAACGAACCGAAATACAAGTGTGAACTAGTTTTGAAGTTTAGGCTTTTTCTTTTACATTTATAATATTTTTGTATAGTCCAGCGCAAACTGTAGTTCAATCCTTTTATTTTATTTTTAGTTTAGTTTAGGCTTTTTATTTGACATTCCAGATTTAAATGCACTTCAATAACAATAATACTTGAATATATTTTGTATAGTCCAGCACAAACTGTAATTCTGTAGCCCTTATGTGAATTTTTCTTGTCTTTTGTGCATGTGTTTTCTGTTAGATTCCCAGGTTAAAGCACCCTAACCCGTTTTACCTGGGCTCTCTGAAGAAGAGTTTGACTGACCGGGAAACGGACGAGATGCATAATATTCTCAAGTGAGTTAAACACCATCTTTTTAAAAAAAAAAAATTACCTTTTGTGTTTCATTGAAGAAAAAAATGTCATGCACGATTGTAACAAGTGTACTGTAAGTCACTTTAAATGTGTCAATGACTCCGTACCTTTCAAGAACAGAGTGAGTGGTTTGACCTCACATCATGTACATTTCGTGTGTGTGTGTGTGTGTGTGTGTGTGTGTTGACAGACTGACCACGGGCGCTGAGAACACGCTGTTCCATTACGTGCTGATGGAGACGGTGCAGGGCATCTTCATCGCTCCCAACCACAGAGAAGTCAATCATCTGAGCGGCTCCATCCACCCACAGCTCATTCACAACTTCTACCACTGCTGTCTGTCCATACGGCAGGCCTTCCAGCAGAGCCTCCCCACACGGGTAACATCGCAATTCATCTCATCTTTTCATTTACAATGAAATGTTTGTGTATATATATATATATATATATATATTAGATGAAATTTGGAAATTTGAGCAGCAAATCAGCTTATTCGAATGATTTCTGAAGGATCATGTGACACTGAAGACTGGAGTGATGATGCTGAAAATGCCTCACAGGAATTAATTTTAAAATATATTCAAAGAGAAAACAGTTATTTTAAATTGAAATTATATTTTACTTTATTTTTGATGAAATAAATGCAGCCAAAGAGATTTTCAAAAATGTTAAACTTACCGAACCCAAACTTTTGAATGGTAGCATATTTAATTCTATATATAACTGAAAAATCTATTTTTTACTTAAATGTAAATGCATTCATTTATTTTATTCTTGAATTTAATTTTTTTTATAATTAATTACAATTTTAAAAGTCTTTTAAAAGTTTGTTTTTTTAACTGTAAAATTCTCCATAATATCCTCCATACTGGATTGCTCATAGGTGATATTAGAGACATGGTAACACTTTACAATAAAATTCATTTGTTAAACATTAGTTAATTTATTAACTAATGAACTAACCATGATCAATACATTGTTACTGTATTTATTAATCTTCGTTAATGAAAATACAGTTGTTCATGTTAGTTCGCAGAGCATTAACTAACTAGATAGAAAAAATTCGTTGAAACGAATTTTAAGTTGGCTTGAAAAAGCCCAGTCAGAAAGTTTGAAGTAGTTTTAAAAGCTTAAAGTTTGAAATAGTTTAAGTTTTACTTTAGAAATTTTGATAGATAGATAGATAGATAGATAGATAGATAGATAGATAGATAGATAGATAGATATAGATAGATAGATAGATAGATAGATAGATAGATAGATGTGGTCAAATGATGGATAGATAGATAGATAGATAGATAGATAGATAGATAGATAGATAGATAGATAGATAGATAGATAGATAGATAGATAGATAGATAGATAGTTGTGGTCAGATGATAGATAGATAGATAGATAGATAGATAGATAGATAGATAGATAGATAGATAGATAGATAGATAGATAGATAGATAGTTGTGGTCAGATGATAGATAGATCGTTGTGGTCAAAAGATAGATAGATAGATAGATAGATAGATAGATAGATAGATAGATAGATAGATAGATAGATAGATAGATAGATAGATAGATAGTTGTGGTCAGATGATAGATAGATAGATAGATAGATAGATAGATAGATAGATAGATAGATAGATAGATAGATAGATAGATAGATAGATAGATAGATAGATAGTTGTGGTCAGATGATAGATAGATCGTTGTGGTCAAAAGATAGATAGATAGATAGATAGATAGATAGATAGATAGATAGATAGATAGATAGATAGATAGATAGATAGATAGACAGAAATAGTAAGATAGATTAATAGACAGACAAAGAGAAAGATAGATAGACAGCTATGCGGTTGCTAGGTTAATCTGGTGGTTGCTAGGGTGTTGATAGGCTGTTGCTAGGGTAATTTGAATGGTTGCTAAGGTGTTGTTGTACGGTTGCTAGGGTATTCTGAGTCGTTGCTAGGGTGTTGCTATGCCGTTGCTAGGGTAATCGGAGTTGTTGCTAAGGTGTTGCTATGCGGTTGCTAGGGTAATTTGAGTGGTTGCTAAGGTGTTGCTATGCGGTTGCTAGGGTAATCGGGGTGGTTGCTAAGGTGTTGACATGCGGTTGCTAGGGTAATCGGGGTGGTTGCTAAGGTGTTGCTATGCGGTTGCTAGGGTAATCGGGGTGGTTGCTAAGGTGTTGCTATGCGGTTGCTAGGGTAATCTGAGTGGTTGCTAGGGTGTTGCTATGCGGTTGCTAGGGTATTCTGAGTGGTTGCTAGGGTGTTGCTATGCGGTTGCTAGGGTAATCTGAATGGTTGCTAGGGTGTTGCTATGCGGTTGCTAAGGTAGTCTGAGTGGTTGCTAAGGTGTTGCTATGCGGTTGCTAGGGTAATCAGGGTGGTTGCTAAGGTGTTGCTATGCGGTTGCTAGGGTAATCTGAGTGGTTGCTAGGGTGTTGCTATGCGGTTGCTAAGGTATTCTGAGTGGTTGCTAGGGTGTTGCTATGTGGTTGCTAAGGTATTCTGAGTGGTTGCTAGGGTGTTGCTATGCAGTTGTGGTCGATAGATAGATAGATAGATAGATAGATAGATAGATAGATAGATAGATAGATAGATAGATAGATAGATAGATAGTTGTGGTCAGTTGATAGATAGATAGATAGATAGATAGATAGATAGATAGATAGATAGATAGATAGATAGATAGATAGATAGATAGATAGATAGATAGATAGTTGTGGTCAGATGATAGATAGATAGATAGATAGATAGATAGATAGATAGATAGATAGATAGATAGATAGATAGATAGATGGATAGATAGTTGTGGTCGATAGATAGATAGATAGATAGATAGATAGATAGATAGATAGATAGATAGATGTGGTCGATAGATAGATAGATAGATAGATAGATAGATAGATAGATAGATAGATAGATAGATAGATAGATAGATAGATAGATAGATAGATAGATGTGGTCGATAGATAGATAGATAGATATATAGTTGTGGTCGATAGATAGATAGATAGATAGATAGATAGATAGATAGATAGATAGATAGATAGATAGATAGATAGATAGATAGATAGTTGTGGTCGATAGATAGATAGATAGATAGATAGATAGATAGATAGATAGATAGATAGATAGATAGATAGATAGATAGATGGATAGATAGTTGTGGTCGATAGATAGATAGATAGATAGATAGATAGATAGATAGATAGATAGATAGATAGATAGATAGATAGATAGATAGATAGATAGTTGTGGTCGATAGATAGATAGATAGATAGATAGATAGATAGATAGATAGATAGATAGATAGATAGATAGATAGATAGATAGATAGATAGATAGATAGATAGATGTGGTCAGATGATAGATAGATAGATAGATAGATAGATAGATAGATAGACAGATAGATAGATAGATAGATAGATAGATAGATAGATAGATAGATAGATAGATAGATAGATGTGGTCAAATGATAGATAGATAGATAGATAGATAGATAGATAGATAGATAGATAGATAGATAGATAGATAGATAGATAGATAGATAGATAGATAGATAGTTGTGGTCAAATGATAGATAGATAGATAGATAGATAGATAGATAGATAGATAGATAGATAGATAGATGTGGTCAAATGATAGATAGATAGATAGATAGATAGATAGATAGATAGATAGATAGATAGATAGATAGATAGATAGATAGATAGATAGATAGATAGTTGTGGTCAAATGATAGATAGATAGATAGATAGATAGATAGATAGATAGATAGATAGATAGATAGATAGATAGATAGTTGTGATAGATAGATAGATAGATAGATAGATAGATAGATAGATAGATAGATAGATAGATAGTTAGTTGTGGTCAAAAGATAGATACATAGATAGATAGATATTTAGATAGTTGTGGTCAAATGATAGATAGATAGATAGATAGATAGATAGATAGATAGATAGATAGATAGATAGATAGATAGATAGATAGATAGATAGATAGATAGATGTGGTCAAATGATAGCTAGATAGATAGATAGATAGATAGATAGATAGATAGATAGATAGATAGATAGATAGATAGATGTGGTCAAATGATAGATAGATAGATAGATAGACGAGTTAGAGTTTCAATGAGTTTAAATGACTTAGAAAAGGTACATACAATTTCAGTTTAGAGTTTTGAGTCTAATGGGCTTCCGTAGTTGGCTCATTTTGACATTCCTTCAATGAAAGTCAATGGGATTTTTCCGAGTTTTAATCAGGATTTTTAGGGAAACCGTGAGTCTGATCAGTTAGAAAAGATATAGCACACCAAGTCAGAACAGTCTGAAGATTTGACCCGAGTTTGGAGTTTGTAGAGTTAAATCTCTAGGAGGAGTTAGAGTTGGAAATTTTAGTCTAAGAATAATAATAATAACTAGAACGTACATTTCCTGAAGGAAATGTGAATGGTGCTTGCAGTGGCAACATTCGTTACTCGGTTGCTAGGGTGTTTCTAGGCGGTTGGTTGTTGTCACAGATAGTTACTATGGAGTTTTTATAGAGTTCTTGGCATGTTCTCAGGCCACTTTAGCACTTAGCTATTGATTATTAGCATGTAGCTAATCACTGCTAGCATGTGTAGCATGTTGGAAGTCCAGTTTGCTAGCATGAGTCAAAAGACGCAACAACCATGTCTGTACGATGTTCTGATGCAGAGATATAGGTGTTGCTAATCAGTTGCTAGGGTACTTTGTTTGGTTGCTAGGAGTGGCTTGGCAGTTAACAGGCTTAAACTAATACACTGCATGTGTGGCCATATCAAAAAAGCCATACTCACGTGTCTCTGTGATGTTTTGATTGATTTAAATCCATCTCATCGATTTTTCTATGCATAGTCAAAGGGACTTTTTTCGCCGCTTTTTTCGTCCGCTGTACGAATGTCGTTTGTCCGATCGCTTATAAAAGTCATAGCACACCTCTCCTCATTGAGCCGGTCGATTTGACACCTCATTCATGGGTTTAGGACAAACGGTGCGGGACGAGTTATGCGCCGAAGTTTTGTCCTGAAGAATAGTAATAGTAATACTAGAACGTACATTTTCTGAAGAAAATGTGATTGGTGCTTGCAGTGGCAAAATTCGGCGCTCAGTTGCTAGGGTGTTACTAGGCGGTTGGTAGTTGTCACAGATAGTTACTATGGAGTTTTTATAGAGTTCTCTGCATGTTCTCAGGCCACTTTAGCACTTAGCTATTGAGTATTAGCATGTAGCTATTCACTGCTAGCATGTGTAGCATGTTGGAAGTCCAGTTTGCTAGCATGAGTCAAAAGACCCAACAACCATGTCTGTACGATGTGCTGATGCAGAGATATAGGTCTTGCCAAACAGTTGCTAGGGTACTTTGTTTGGTTGCTAGGGAGTGGCTTGGCAGCTGCCAGTGATGATCCTCCAAAGGCTGCCTTCCAGTATGAATGATATAAACCAACCCTATGATGTTCAGGTTTGAAAATATCTCTCTTTGGGTTTGGTTGCTAGGGTGCACTAAATGGTTGCTAGGGAATGGCTAGGCAGTTAACAGGCTTAAACTAATAGACTGCATGTGTGTCCAAATCAAAAATGCCATACTTGCGTGTCTCTATGATGTTTTGATTCATTTAAATCCATCTCATCTATATTTCAATGGAAGTCAATGGGACTTTTGTTGCTAGGGTGCTCTAAATGGTTGCTAGGGCATGGCTAGGCAGTTAACAGGCTTAAACTAATAGACTGCATGTGTGTCCAAATCAAAAATGCCATTGTCGCGTTTCTCAATGATGTTTTGATTCACTTAAATCCATCTCATCTATTTTTCAATGCAAAGTCAATGGGACTTTTTTTCGACGCTTTTTTCGTCCGCTGTACGAACGTCGTTGGTCCAATCGCTTATAAAAGTCATAGCACACCTCTCCTCAATGAGCCGGTCCATTTGACACCTCATTCATGGGTCTAGGACATACGGTGCGGGACGAGTTACGCGCCGAAGTTTTGTCCGGCACAATAGTAAGATTGATGCTTGCCTTAGGCAAGCACCAATAACTAGAACGTACATTTCCTGAAGGAAATGTGAATGGTGCTTGCAGTGGCAAAATTCGTCACTCGGTTGCTAGGGTGTTTCTAGGCAGTTTCTAAGGTGTTCTGCGTGGTTGCTAGACGGTTGCTAGGCAGTTGCTAAGGTAATAGGGGTGGTTGCTAAGATGTTGCTAGGCGGTTGCTAAGGTGTTCTGGGTGGTTGCTAGGCGGTTGCTAGGCAGTTGCTAAGGTACTTGGAGTGGTTGCTAAGATGTTGCTAGGCGGTTGCTAAGGTGTTCTGGGTGGTTGCTAGGTGGTTGCTATGGTAACCAGGGTGGTTGCTAGGGTATTGCTAGGCAGTTGCTAAGGTACTTTGGGTGGTCACCACAGTGTTGCTAGGCGGTTGCTAGGGTGTTCTGGGTGGTTGCTAGGCGGTTGCTATGGTAACCGGGGTGGTTGCTAGGGTGTTGCTAGGCAGTTGCTAAGGTACTTTGGGTGGTCACCACAGTGTTGCTAGGCGGTTGCTAAGGTGTTCTGGGTGGTTGCTAGGCGGTTGCTATGGTAACCGGGTTGTTTGCTAGGGTGTTGCTAGGCAGTTGCTAAGGTATTTTGGGTGGTTGCTAAGATGTAGCTAGGCGGTTGCTAAGGTGTTCTGGGTGGTTACTAGGTGGTTGCTAGGCAGTTGCTATGGTAACCAGGGTGGTTGCTAGGGTGTTGCTAGGCAGTTGCTAAGGTACTTTGGGTGGTCACCACAGTGTTGCTAGGCGGTTGCTAGGGTGTTCTGGGTGGTTGCTAGGCGGTTGCTATGGTAACTGGGGTGGTTGCTAGGGTGTTGCTAGGCAGTTGCTAAGGTACCTAGGGTGGTTGCTAAGAAGTTGCTAGGCGGTTGCTAGGGTGTTTTAGGTGGTTGCTAGGCGGTTGCTATGGTAACCGGGGTGGTTGCTAGGGTGTTGCTAGGCAGTTGCTAAGGTATTTGGGGTGGTTGCTAAGATGTAGCTAGGCGGTTGCTAAGGTGTTCTGGGTGGTTACTAGGTGGTTGCTAGGCAGTTGCTATGGTAACCAGGGTGGTTGCTAGGGTGTTGCTAGGCAGTTGCTAAGGTACTTTGGGTGGTCACCACAGTGTTGCTAGGCGGTTGCTAGGGTGTTCTGGGTGGTTGCTAGGTGGTTGCTATGGTAACCAGGGTGGTTGCTAGGGTGTTGCTAGGCAGTTGCTAAGGTACTTTGGGTGGTCACCACAGTGTTGCTAGGCAGTTGCTAGGGTGATCTGGGTGGTTGCTAGGTGGTTGCTATGGTAACCGGGGTGGTTGCTATGGTAACCTGGGTGGTTGCTAGGGTGTTACTTGGTGGTTGGTAGTTGTCACAGATAGTTGCTATGGAGTTATATAGGCTTCGTAGCATGTTGTCAGCCCACTTTAGGTCTTAGCTAATCAGTATTAGCATGTAGCTATTCACCGCTAGCATGTGTAGCATTTTCAAAGTCCAGTTTGCTAGCATGAGTCAAAAGACCCAACAACCATGTCTGTACGATGTTCGGATGCAGAGATATAGGTCTTGCTAATCAGTTGCTAGGGTACTTTGTTTGGTTGCTAGGGAGTGGCTTGGCAGCTGACAGGCTTTAACTAATAGACTGCATGTGTGCCCATATCAAAAATGCCATACTTGCGTGTCTCTATGATGCTTTCATCCATTGAAATCCATTTCATATATTTTTCAATGGGAGTCAATGGGACTTTGGTTGCTAGGGTGCTCTAAATGGTTGCTAGGGCATGGTTAGGCCGTTAACAGGCTTAAACTAATAGAGTGCATGTGTGGCCAAATCAAAAATGCCATTGTGGCGTGTCTCAACGATGTTTTGATTCACTTAAATCCATTTCATCGAGTTTTCAATGTAAAGTCAATGGGACTTTTTTCGCCGCTTTTTCGAACGTTGTACGAACGTTGTCGGTACGATCGCTTATAAAAGTCATAGCACACCTCTCCTCAATAAGCCGGTCGATTTGACACCTCATTCATGGGTCTAGGACAAATGGTGCGGGACGAGTTACGCGCCGAAGTTTGCGGCGGAATAAGAATAATAATAATAATAATAATAAGTATGCAGAATAACAAGAATGGATGCTTTGCCTTTGGCAAGCACCATTAATAATAATAATAATAATAAGTTTAAATAGCATTTCAGTAAGTTGGCTTTTTCAAGCCAACTTAATGATAGCAAGATTTTAATAATGCATTAAAAGTTGAAATTAACATTAACAAAGATGAATAAATTCTTTATAAGTGCAGTTCATTATTAGTTCATGTTAACTAATGTTGTTAACTAACGTTAACTAATGAACATTATTGTCAAGTGTCACCAGAGACATTTTAAATTGCAAACTGCAAATGACTTTTATTAGAAGTTGCTTCGGTATTTTGGATTCAAAATAAATAACACTTTAAGAGCATGTTTTCATTTCTGATCAATGAGGGTGTAGTATTTTTATATATATATATATATATATATATATATATATATGTATATATACATACACTATTTATTAATATTTCTATTTTATTTTAGTATTTATTTATATTATTTTATTGTATTACTATTACACTATTTATTAATATTTCTATTTTATTTTAGTATTTATTTATATTATTTTATTGTATTACTAATTTTATAATTTAATTTTAGTTTTAATAATTTTGTTATATGCTTTTGTTCTTTTTCTTACATGTTTCAATGTCAGGCAAGTTGTTCATCTAATATATATATATATTTAATTTTATTTGCTGAAAATAATTTGTAATAGTTGTGCATTAAATAGTTCTAAACATATTAATTAATAAGCTAATGCAGAAGTGTTATTGCTAGTCATTTCTGTGCTGTAGTAAAATCGACAGGGTTTGGTCGTCTCTCACACACGTGTGAATGTGTCTCAGGATCGGAGAGCGACGGAGCGGCCGCAGAGCACTCGAGGTTTGGGTCCAGTCAAAGAACATGGAGTTCTGTTCCAGTGCAAACCTGAAAACTGGACCGATCAGAAGAAACCAGCTCCCACCATGACCTACTGGGTTATAGGGTACATGTTCTGACCTCAAACTGCTTATAACAAGTCAAATCACTGAACGACTTGACATTTTGAGATCATTTTTGTCTTTGCACATTAATTAGCTGGAAACACAGACCTTTTACAGTTTCCATCCACATTTTTATGCACATTTTGGCATATTGCATAAAAAACCCCACTAGATTGAAATGCCAAATTGCGCATAAATTCTAAAAATGTGCATTAAAAATGTAAGCCAGAAGCATCTCGCATGATTGTGTTCGCATCCAAACGCAAGATAACATGACAGCATTTATTGAGTTTAGACGCAAGAAATAGTGCATTCAAGTACTCCATGGAAATTCGTATTTACAAGTTGGGAAGTGGTGCGTTCAAATCACTTTGGTCGGCGCAAGATGGAAATAAAATTTAACTAAATCTAGTGTTTTTGCTTTGTTTTTATTCAATTCATGAAGGTGCTGTAAATTGAATCGTCATTTATTCTATCAATGGTGTTTTGTACATGCAACTTGACAAAATAATAATTAATTTCAGCAATGATTAATTGTTAATGTTAATGATTAATTTGAACAAATTTGCCATTAATAGACTGATATTGTTTCTGATATATTTTCTCACCAATTCGGAAAATCGAGGCTTACTGAAAATCCAGCGTTTCCCACTTGTAATTACGACTTTGTAGTGACGCTCGTGTGCGTTCTACTCATAAATGTATCATGTACATTTATTTGATCAAATAAAATGTAAAAACTATTTATTTTATGTTTAATTTAACATTTGTAATAATTATACTACAATTATACACTTGTATAATTAAAAAAAAAATATTTTCAAATGTAAAAAAATTACAGTATTTCTTTATTTTATTTTTTAATTTAACTTAGTTTTTAATAATTACAATTTTAAGTATGTCTATTTATTTGTCATTTAAATATTTGTTTTAGTTTTAAACGCATTGATTGCTGGTTTTTTCTTTGTTTTGTTTTTTTTACAGTAAAATCCTCCATATTATTTTGCTCATAGGTGATATTAGAGACATTTTTGAGCTTAATGACTGCAAATGACTTCTATTAGAAGTTTCTTCTGTATATTTATTCCAAAAATAAATAGTCTGTGATTCACCAACATGCATACAGCAGAAAATATCAAAGCACGTTTCCATCTCTGATTTACAATCTCTTGTTTGCGTTCCAGGCGAATGCTTCTCGAACCCGTCCCACAAGAGTTTTACGTGTGCTTCCATGACTCCGTGGCAGAAGTTCCTGTGGAAATGGCCTTCCGGCTGTCTTTCGGTTTGGCCGTGTAGCCCGGCGGCCGAGAGAGACGCCTGCAAGTCGTCATCCGTGACGCGACACACCGTCATACAGCACGAGAAGCTTTTTGTGTGGTATGTGTGGGAATGAGTTTTCCACTAGAGACGTAGTCAGAAAGTGCTACTGGTTCATGTTTGAGACTAAATCATCATCCTTGTGGGAATCATATGCCGGTCGTGGACTTGAACAATGAAAGTTAAATACAAGCAGAACTAGTCAGCAACGTCTGTATGGTGAAAAAGCACAACTTTATTACCTCACACTATGCTAAATTTCACAAGCTCCAAGCTCACGAAAAGATTTTTTTACTTGACTTTTCCTTACTGGATCAAATGGGATGATGTTTTCTTGGCAGCAGCTATGCAGCGTTTATGACCACAGCCTTAGCTGAACTTTATGATATCAAATGTTTTTGTATTTTATTTAAGGTATGGAACTTAATGTTTTCGTAAGTTAAAACTTTGTAATACTTTTTTCATCCAACAAATGTTCTTCATTTATCGAATAAATGAAAGCATTTACTTCAGGTGTTCTTTATTTCCGTGTTTTTACAAAAATAAACCCGTGCAGATCGTGTCAACAATAGATTCCTTAGATAGTGAGTTTGATTCAGTAAACACAAGCAGAAAGAGTTCGTTACAAATCACTATTTTACTCAAATTTCATTGCGACAATTTCCACATTTTTACAGAAGGATTAACATAGAAACATTTTTGCATGCCATTATGTTGTTGAACTATTTTCATATAAATTCATTCTCGTGATTTATGAATTTCTCTTTAAATCATTTGTAATTCTTAGGTAATACTTTTAAGTATATTTAAAATTAACATTGAAAACTACTTGATGTGTTTTAATGTTCATTTCAATATATGCAAACACATTTTAAACAGCTCTCCAGAGTTTTTTATACTTACGTTAATGTATTATGAAAGAGCCAATAACAATAAATAATACTAACTTAGATTAATAATTAATAATAAAAGTTGTAACTAACGTTAACAAACGTGTTACCGTTTCATGAATTACACTTAATGTGGGTTTGAATGCACAAAATTCATACAACTTCAGCATGATTTTATTCCAAATTATTCAAAGAACTGTATCTTTTGTTCAACATGATTGTATCGACCTGCTATTTTTAAGTACACAGCATTCTCAAACACAAAGTTGCGCTATTAATAATAATAATAATAATAATAATTATTATTATTATTTAAGCGACTCCCTCCAGCAGAATCAGGTTCTTCTTGTAACACTCCAGGCTGCACAGAGGCTTCCCGGTCTTGGAGCAGGAGTATTTCTTCAGGTTGGAGCATCCCGACACTCCGCAGCTCACCGGCACAGGAGGCGCCGGTGGGGCTGCAGGCATCGGGGCGGGAATCCCGACGGGGTAGGAAACGGCCGCGCCCTGGGCGTTACTGCTGTACCTCACCATGGGCAGCTGGGCCTGTTTTGACTTGCGCTCCCTCATGCTCTTGATCTTGGCCTTGCTGGTCTTGGTCAGTCTCTCGATGGTCTGGTTCTTGTTCTCCTCTGCTTTCTTGGCCGCCTGAAGACGTCTTTTGCGGGCGCGTTCCTCCCGTTTCTGCATCATCTCTGCCGTCAGCTCCTTCTCTTTGTATCCCATGGGAAGCTCCAGCAATGGCTGGATCTGCTGCTTATGTAAAAGGGCTTTCTGTTCAGACAGAGAAGAAGCTTTGTCAAGGTAAAGATTGCACAAATACTTTATTTGAAGTGAACTCAAAAACTTGTAATCCAATCATATTTTGTAAGGTTGGTATGAATTTTTTTATGTTTTTGAAAGAAGTCTCAGAAATACAGTAAAAATTGTAATATTGTGAAATATTATTACAGTTTTTCTACAGCTGTTTTCTATTAATATATTTTTAAATGTAATTTATTCCTGTGATTTAAATCAGTGTCACACGATCCTTCAGAAATCATTTTAATATGCTGATTTGCTTCTCAAGAAACACTGAACACAAACACCAACTTAATTTTGCAGAAACGTGATTTAAAAAAAAAAAATCAAGAGACTTTGAATAAAAAGTTCAAAGCATTTATTAGAAATAGAATTTTTTGTAACCAGTGTTGGGTAAAGTTACTTTTAAAAGTAATGCGTTTCAATTTTGCGTTACTTAGTTACTTTTTGTGGAAACTAATGGATTGAGTTACTTTTGGGTAACTATTTCTGACCTGGGCTGGGTTTGCTTCTTAGTTTTTTAATAACAAGAAAAACAAACCTGTCTGGCCGTGAGCAGAGACTCATCGATCTCTTTCTTCAGCTCTCCATTATCATCCAGCTCTCCCTTCTCCAGCGCTTCCAGCCATCGCTCCTCCTCGTCCATCGGGCCTCCCAGCAGCGAGTCCGTGTCCATGTCCGGCAGAGGAGACGGGTCCAGGTTACTGTCCTCATCTGGGTATTACACACAAAAACATTCATGCACATTAACATGGCTATTCTTCCTATATTTTTCCTGTATTCGCTCAAGGTTTTGCATATTCAAATTTTTCCCTTACCCAGCCAGGCTCTGTACTGCTCTATAGGAACTCCCTCTGACGGCACATCATCATCAGAGTCGTCATCATCATCATCGTCGTCACCATCATCATCACTCTCTACGTTCAGAGGCGACACGGAGCGCAGAGAGTCCGGGATCACTGTGAACGTGGGCACACTACAAAAACACAAAACGCTTTATTAAAACTGAGTCATTACAGGGAAAACATTACACTTTTTAATCACCTCTTGCAGGGTTTAAACCTATAAACCTTTGGTTACCAGCCCAGTCTACATCAGTGTTGGGAAAAGTTACTTTTAAAGGTAATACATTACGATATTGCGTTACAAGCTAAAAAAAAGTAACTAGTTACTTTTTACGAAAAGTAATGCGTTACATTACTTTTGCGTTACTTTTCCTCACTTTTCCTTTACGTTCTATGTTTGGCAAATGTTAAAGCCCTTTCACACCAAAAGTGAAATGAAAAACCTCAGGATGAAGGAAATGCACATTTACGCCTGAACAGTAGAGGGCGCAGCGGCTTTTATTCCTTTTGAGGAATGCTGAAAGATTTCATGCTAGTGAGATGAGAAATTTACGTTCACATTTAGTCTAGAACTACAATATCCATCGTGTTCACTCAAGGGACACAACACCTGCCCTTTATTTCGCGAAACATGAGGACAAGGAGAGCTGTCAGTCAATAAATATGAAAAAGTAACTTGTGTTACTTATTTGAAAAAGTAACTTGGATATTTTGTTGTAAATTGATGTATTACTTTAGTAGTTATGTGGAAAAGTAATCTGATTACAAAACTCGAGTTGTAATGCGTTATCACGACACTGGTCTACATGCACCATGAAATAATTCATCTAAGAAAAAAAGTTTCATCATTTACTTGGCAATTTTGATCCAAACGATATTAATATTTTTACTGAAACACAAAAGTAGATTTTTTTTCTAAAATTTACTTGTAACCTTTTTGGTTGAATTGTTCATTTATAGCAAAAATAAACCAATATAAAGAAAAGCATATGTATTCATTTGTTACAGCAACATCTATAAGAGATTTTGTTCTGGTTATCACTCCATGACTTCAGTAAGACAGCGACACCAGTGAGTTGTTATACTGCAAATATTTTGATGCTATAATGTGTAAAAACAGTCAAACGTGCATGAGTAAAATGCCAATAAATCCTTTTCCATGCACATGTTCCTCTTTGAAAATGAAGGTGACGTTTTTAATACAAGGAGATTTTAATGATGAAGTGAAAAAACACCTTGTTGAAGCTGTTTGGGTATTTAAAGGTGGTGCGCCTTGCATGCTTTCTGTTGCACATTTAAACACTTCTATTTGCTTTGTCTATTGAAGAATATTAGCAACAATTTATTTTTTAACATTCGCTTTATTAAGTTTTCCAAATTGGCACAAACATTTAAGCAAATAACAAAAAATGTGCAGATATTATGTACAATAATGTTCTAACATGTTAGTATATAACACAAAGAAGCCAGTGGGAAAAATATCAAATACAAAAGAATAAAGAGTCTCCAAAACTGCATAAAAATATCTGTATTCTTTCTCATTAAATATATATATATATATATATATATATATATATATATATATATAATCTTTTCCAGTTGAAGTTGAAACATTTTAAACTGTAATTTTGTTTAAAGAAATGCAGGAGGAGTTCATATATAGTTTGTTGTATCATATTTGATACTAAATTAATTTAAAATTATATTTCTAATAATAATAAAATACGGATAATCAAGTTGCTTCAGTCCAGTAAGTGTTCACCTTGAAATATTAATAACATATAATAATAGTTTTGTATATTTACTTTATAAAATAAAAGTAATGAAAGGTTTTTATTTATGCATCACGACCTGAATGGAGATTTTTTTACTTTTATAAAAAGGACAAAAGGCATTTAGTAGCTTGTGTGCAACAGGTTGTTCAGTTTTGAACATACTGATCATTTAGAGACCTTCCCGCATTAAAAAATGTGTAACATTTTAATGTTTCTCTATTATTTTCTAATGAAACAATTTCCTAAACGGATCCATACAAAAAGCACATACTTAGAAGTCTCAGTCTAATTTATTATTGGCAAGATCACTGACCTCTTGGTTCCCAGAGTTTGACCTCCAAGTTTGATCTTGAGTTTGAGTTGAGGAGGTTTGAGCACCAACATCCCAGAGTCCGACTCCAGAGCTTCAGAGGAGAAACTGTGTCCATCGTCACGATGATGCTTCTTCTTGTGTTTCTTGTGCTTTTTGTGCTTCTTCTTGTGGACGTTATAATCATCCCCGCTTCCTGAGGCACAAACATCAACCAACCACACAGTTAAATGAATATATAAATGAATATACACTTAAGGTCCTACTTAACTGTAAGGTCTACATTACTGCACATGTTAAAGATATAGTTCACCCAAAAATGAAAATGATCCCATGATTTACTCACCCTCAATCCATTCTACGTGTAGATGACTTTCTTCTTTCAGCCGAAAAAATGAACACAAATGCATACATTCGTTCATTGAAAAAGCAATCCATAAGACTCCAGTGGGTTAATAAGTGCGTTCCGAAGCGATGTGATGGGTTTTTGTAAGAAATACATCCTTTTATTATCCCACTGGAGTCGTATGGATTACTTTTACAATGGACGGATGCGCTTTTTGGAGCTTCGAAAACTCTGGCGCTATTTCATCACACACCTAGGACAGCTTGAGGGTGATATTATGGGATAATTTTCATTTTTGGGTGAATTGCCCCTTTAATTAATAGGTTTAATACTCAAGAAGACACGTGGGTAAAGACAGTAATACTCTCTCCTCTACAAGAGCATTGAATGAGACTTACCAGCGAGAAATCTGGGGTGAATCATGTCTTTTCTTTTCCCCATGGACACGTAAAATGATTTTGAGCTTAATTAATCCCCACAATAATCATTCTGAATACATATAAAGCTCTAACGTTATTCCTCCAAATGCAGACCACATCTGATAGACGAAAACGCACTAATTCCTGTGCAAACTGCCGGTTAGTTCTGTTAATAAACTAACTCCGGACTTAAAACGAAATATCAATTATGATACGATACAAATATAGCCAAGCTCTTCGTGGATATTCTTTCTCCCTTAGCATTCTAGCATTGTTTACAAATGTGCTTCCTAGCGGCAAAGCATTTTGGGTAATGTAGTTCGCTCGCTCACCGCTGCTTGTGTCAATGTGTCGTCTGATGCTGTGATTTTTCATAGTTGTAAATTATGTTTTATAATGTGAACGGAGTATAATTCTCATATTTTATTGACAATTACGGTTTAATGGCCAATGACGATATCATTTGTTACCTGTTACTTTTCTCAGCGCTGCTTAGACTGGGCCAATCACAGTCCTTTGTGGTACGTTAACAGCTGCAAAAACTACACGACCCAGAAAGCTTTGCGGGAGACGATCAGCGGTACTGGAAGTTACGGGTTAGTAATGTGCTCTAAAGGTTAGGCTTGTATATTGTAATTTTTGCGTCGTTTTCAAAGCGTGACATTCTGACGATTCGTATTCATTTAGATGAATGGCGATTATGTTGATTTGCGTCTGATTTATTTGCTCGCTCATGCCATGTGCTGTTGACGTTTGGAGTCGACTCCAACATTCAGCCATGCATGAGGAACATGTCAGTAAATCATGTTTTACATAAATATTTTTTTCTCTTCGAAAATTATGGTGGCGTTTTCAAGATATCGAGATTTTATCCCAGGAGTGAATTTACTGCCCACCTTGTTCCACCTGTTGGACAAGAAATCGATTTTGAGTTAGCTTGAGTTTCATAATCATAAATGGGATCAAAAAACATAACAAAAAAGCAGAGTTATGTTTGTTCCTTGTGTGCTTTTTTTGTTGCACAATAAATTACTATTCTTTGTCTATTTATGAATATGTCATTCACATTTCTCTCTTTTATTATTTTATTTTATATTTTATAATTATCATATATTTTTATATATGATCATTTGGAACAAATTCTAACAAGGTTCCTTTAATGGACTTACCATGTCTAAGTGATTAAATTAGTTTCTTTTATAATTGTTCTATCCAGTAAAATTTGGATAATACCATTAAAAGTCCCGTCAGGATTACATCCATTAGCACCCCTTCTCTGAAATTTTGCAATAAACTCTGTTGTGCACAAATTAAAATCACCTTTCTTTGCCCTAAAAAAAAAGTTCTCAATGTCCTTCATCCCATCAGAAGCATGAATTACGCTCGTTTTCTGACGGCTGTGAGCGCAGCAAGAAAGCCATCGGCTATTCGCTTACTGAGTGAGTCTGGTTTTTATTATTATATTACTGTTTATCAGCATGATTGAAATGAAGACGAGATGTTAACTTAATATTCAGTAATATTATTGATTTGACTGCACTGACTCTATTGGATGAGGACAGTACTTGTGGCTGTCAGTCATTGTCTTCTGTAGAGCTTCTTTACAGCTGAATTGAGCTCTACAGCAAAATTCACCTCAGCAATTGTATAAAGCGCTATATAAATGAAGATGAATTGACTTGAGAAACCATGACATGGCCTCATTTATGTTGTCATTATGATCCAGCTGAGCTGCAGCAGCGATCTCCTCCGACTCTGATCTCTCTGGCCGGAGGAGCTCCCAATCCCAACACCTTCCCGTTCCAGTCAGCCAGCATTAAAGTGAAGGGAGCAGATGCTGTGGTTTTGGATGAGACGCTGATGAAGAGAGCGCTGCAGTACTCCGGCTCATACGGGTATCAAACACTACACTATTGCTCTAGTATTGGGTAGTGCATGTAATCTGTATTATGTGATTCTAAAAACAGAGTACTTGTGATTACTGTAGATTATAATACATTTCAGAATGCTCGTAATCAGATTACAGCTACTTTTTTAAGGATTACATGAATGGGGGACAATAAATTGGGGGCTCGTCCGGGATTTGAACCCGGGAATTGAAACATAAACCTAATTTCTTTTATATTTATAAAATTTAAATTTAGTTTGGATATCTTTTTCATGCATGTTTTTGATAACAAACAATGGAATATATTTTCATTTTTATATCAATAATATGGCAAAAAATAAGCTTATTTAAATCCATGTAATAAACAAGTTAGCTCAAATTTAATCTAGAAGTTGTCAGTACATTACATAAAATGTGTAATCTAATCGATTACACAATTTCATCATGTAATTTGTAATCAGTAATGAACTACAATTTGTAAAAGCGCTGCCATTGCTTCATTGGATTTTATGTGTCCGTGTGCTCATAGTATTCCAGAGCTGGTCTCATGGATGAAGGATCTTCAGAAAAGCCTCCACAATCCTCCCACAGCCAACTACAGTCCGGAGAGAGGACAGATGGAGATGTGTGTCACCACCGGCAGTCAGGAAGGGCTCTGCAAAGTACGCCCACCACATACACCTGCGTGATATTATCTGGGCCTAATCAAATGCATGAATGTAAACTAAAACCATAAAAAAATTGAATATTTAAAATAAATAGATATATTTAATATTATATATATATATATATAGGCATTAAAAAAAAACTGACACTAAAATGATACTAAAATAACACTGTCCCTATTAAATGCTCCTGTGGAGATACAGTGTTCCTGATGTTTATAGACTTAGAATTATGCTTGATATTATTAGTGATATGCATATATGCCATCATTAAGGATAAATGTTTCAAAAAAGTCTAGCACACTGTAAGGGTGAAAAAAAGACAACAAAAAAAGTGTGTACATCAAAAAAACGGCGAAAATGTCACAACATGACGTTCTTCAGTGCCGAATTAGGTCATGTTGTGGCTGAAATGTTTGCCGTTCCTCAGTAAAGCTGTCGTTTTTATCTCACTTTTTTTTTTTTCCATCCTTATAATGAGCAGGCCCATTTCGATCATTGTGGTTTGCGAACTTTGGCTTTTGGGGATTTTTTAGACAGTGAGATTATGGTGATTTCTCTACAATTTTCTATATAATAAAATTCCAGTTTTCTTCTTTGTTCTGTTCGTCAGATATTTGAGATGCTTGTCAATTCTGGAGACAACGTCCTCCTTGATGCTCCCACATACTCAGGAACCCTGGCGGCCGTAAGAACAAAGATGGACCACATATTCCTTTCATCCATGTTTCATCCTGTGATCTCTCTTGATCCATTAAAGGAACATGTTTACATGGTAATCATTGCCTATTATTTCCTCAACAGCTGCAGCCGCTGGGCTGCAACATCATTAATGTGCCAAGCGATCAACATGGCATGATCCCAGAAGACCTCTGTAAGATTCTGGCGCGGTGGGACCCAACAGATGCACGAAAGTCAGGCAGCACTGCACCCAGAGTGCTGTACACCATCCCCAACGGAGGCAATCCGACAGGAGCGTCCATGACTTATGAGAGGAAACAGGAAGTGTATAAAGTAAGCAGTGTTTATTTCTTCAATGCGCATTCATGTCTGCGTTTGCAAACTTGCATAAAGTACGAGGCTGAAATGGTCCTGTACGATGTTACAACAATATTCAGATGTTGTGGTGTATGTTTTAGTGTTTGTGCTTTTGTTTTTATCATGTTTTATACACATGAATTAAAATGTAATCCAATGTTGTTATTGTTAAGTAAAACTAAAACTATTAAAAATCAAATTTTTGGAAATTTAAATAAAATAATAATAAAAATAAATCTTAAATGAAATAAATTGAAGTTGTACTAAATGTACATGTACTAAATGTTCTAAAATTTAAATAAAAATAAATAAAAGCTAGAATTTTTTTTTTTTTAATCCCCAAAACGTAAATACATAAAACATAACTAAACTACAGAAAATTAAAGGGGTCATGAATTTAGAAATCAAGTTTTCCTTGATTTTTATTTTGATATGCAAGAGGTCACTGTACTATAAAAATATCCTGTAAGTTTCAGAACTCAAAACTTCCTCGTTAATCTAAAAACAGCTTTTATTGAATCCAAACTCAGAAAACGGCTCGTTTCGGATTTTGTTACATTATGATGTAATAGTGTGACGAAAGGCCGCCTCTGCAGAATCAAATCAGCACCTACTTCTACATCTTTGTATCTTTGGCCCCGCCCACTGGTGCGTTAGTGAGCTGAGAAGAGAGTTTCAGGATCACTGGACTAAAAATAACATTACTTTTCAAAGAATCCTAATGCTAGAAATGTGAATGTCTCAGTAGAGCATAATTTGTTTGTTTGGTACATCGAATTTCATCAAAAATGTCTTAATTTGTCTTCTGAAGATAAACGAAGGTCTTACGGGTTTGGAACGACTTGAGGGCGAGTAATTAATGACAGTAATTTCATTTGAAGGGGTAGATTATGGAATCCACTGCCGTTTCAATATATATATATATATTTTGAGTGATTTATAATGAAGTTATCAATCAACATTTATCTTTCTAAATATATTAAATTATTTGAATAACTTCATCTTATGTTAAACCATTTATTTTCATTTTCAAACACTTGAAAATAATGATGTGTATTCTCTGTACCTCTGACTGAGAGAAAAGTACAACTTAACAGTATGTTTTGGGAAAGTTTCCTGTTCAGAGCAGAGCTCAGATCAACTTCAGCCTTGAAGAAGATGTGAATCTTGTGTATCTTTGTAAGTGCGCTCAGTGTTCGGTACAGGTCCTTTATGGGCACTGGTGGACAACTGGCACTCTTAGACCTGCAGACGCCTTGTCCTGACTTAACAGGACATCCTGTCCCTGAGTTCAGGGTCCGATCGTCAGCATCGTGATGGAAGGAGATATGCTTCTGACTATCAGTCCATGTGTGGAAAATGACCAGTTTTGTCTAGTTTTCCTAACCAATCAGAATCTTAGTAATGACGTAGTTAGTGGACTCTGTTAGAGTATAATTGTTCTGGAAATGTGAATGTATGGGAGAGAGAGAGGCCTACGAATCCCTTGTGAGACCCAAAGCTGACTTCTGCTGATGAAACTGCAAACTATTCTTCAGTAAAATTTTCTTCAATTTATTTTTTTAAACTCTGACTCCAGGTCTTCATTTATCATATCTGGTCTTTTGGGTCTTTAACTGTAAAAATCCCCTACACATTTTTGGGTGAACTAACACTTTGTGCTCTTTTTAAAATGTGAATGACTTCTTATTATGGAAACACTTTATTTTACAATGTCATTGTTACATGTATTTACTGTAGTAATAATTAGAAATGATGCTTGATTACATGCAATTAACCCTGAACCAAACCCTCATCCTAACCCTATAGTTGGTACATTAAATGTACTGTAATACTGACACCTAAAAATAAAATGTAACCCTTATTATTATTATTTTATGTTAAAACACTCTAGTCTAGCATAATATGGAGAGACAACTATTAGTTTATTGTATAATTGCTCTGAAAGTGTGAAATGTGTAAACAATTGACCCTTTGCAAACAGTTTGATTGACAGGCGATCTGACCAATCATAACCCCGAATCCCCCATTTTGTCTGACAAAGCAGTCAGAGGAGTTAGTAGATTAACGTTCATGAAACGTCTTTCCGCACTTGAAACAACGTTCCTTCTGATGTTCATTCATGTTTATTTGATGCTATAAATGAACTAGTATGAAGAGATGATCGCTTCACGAGGAGCTCCAGCGACACATTAAAGAGACACTATACAATACTTACTGTTTAAACATCTTTAAAAAATTTGTATTTTAAATATGTAACTGTTTCATATGTCTGTCGACGTGTTGTCAGTGTCCTCTTTGCTCCGGGATGTATTTTTCACTCCGTGAGAACATGATGTGTGGCGTGAGAGCACATGGCTTGTCGGACATAGCAACAGTAACTAAAGGGGGCGGGTCTTTGCGAAGGGTCAATTGCAGACTGTCCGAGCATCGCAAGGATGATATCCAGAATCTTGTTTATATTAACCATATTGTCATTGTATTTTTAATTTGCAGCTTGCCAAGATATATGATTTGCTTATCATTGAGGATGACCCGTATTATTTCCTCCAATTCCAAAAAGTAAGTTCCTCTGATTTATCGCTCCCTTTACGGCATCTGTTTGTATTGTGTGATTGATCAGCAGGAAGTAGTAGTCATAGACTGACCTCTCTGATAGCCTCTCTATTGCTGCTGCGATAAGATAACACTCAATAATGTCTAGTGTAATGTCAATACTCTGCTCTGTTCTTCTGTTGTCATCCAGCCGTGGGCTCCAACATTTCTCTCCATGGACGTGGACGGACGCGTCCTCCGAACGGATTCCTTCTCTAAGATTCTGTCATCGGGGTGGGTGAGATATCAATGACTTGATTCATGGGACAGTGGTGCTTTTGTCATGAGACACAGCTGTCAGGGCCATGATATTGACTCGAGATAGAAAAGGACAGTGAGTGAGCACCAAGATATGCACTGGAAAGGCTTACATCTTTCAGATACGTTTTTACATGGTACCTATAGTAATACTATGTCTTTTTGGAACATGACATTTGAAGTAGCATTTGATTTACAATACATGAGAGTGGCAATCGTATAGTACCGTGGTATTACCATCTGACACCACCACATTTCATAACCTGCTAAATCAGTTCATTCTGGTTCTCGAATCTGATAAGCAGGGTCGGGGAGTAACGAAATACAAGTAACTTAGTTACGTATTTAAAATAAAAAATTTGAGTAACTGTATTTCTTTACAGTTACATTTTAAATGGGTGGTAATCAGATTACAGTTACATCTGAAAAGTGTTTTAGATTACCAAAGTGATTCCTTTGAATTTTAATGTCATTTAAACAGCAATTGGTGATTCTCTGACTCTGACAGTCTGAAAAAGTGGAGTTAAGTTTCATGTTTTCCACTGTTTTCATGTTTTGTGATTTCACTCGTCACTGCAACTTTTTCTCACAATTAGTTTTTTCCATCACAACTGTGAGTTTGCGTTTCACAATTCTGACTTCTTTTTCTCAGAATTGTGAGATTTAAACTCACAACTGCAAGTTATAAAGTCAGAATTGGGAGAAATAAACTTGTAATACTGACTTTTTTTCTTGCAATTGTGAATGTAGTATGTGAGTTAAATGTCATAATTCGGACTTAAATTGTAAACTCAATTTTGTGAATTTATATCTCATATTTTGGACTTTTCTCAATATTGCGATTTTATATCTCATAATTCAGACTTTTCTCAATATTTTCAATTTATATCTCATAATTCTGACTTTTCTCAATATTGCAAGTTTATATCTCATAATTCTGACTTTATAACTCGCAATTGCAACTTTATATCACAGAATTCTGAGGGGAAAAGTCCTGCAATGACCTTTTTTGTGTTTGTTCCACACTTATTAGTATTCCAAAGTATTCTAAAGTATTTAGATTAAGTTACTAAACTTGAGTAATGTAACGACATACGTTACAAATGCCATTTCTGTAGTGAAATACATTTTAAAAGTAACCTACCTAACCCTGCTGATTAGCTTCTACCAATATCACCACAGGAACCGTTTCACCATTTGTATCACTTTGCAGCACTTGTCATGGAGGACGAGCAAAAACAACATAGTTTTACAAATACTACTGTTGTCGTGTCAAGGAATGTCTTGAGTTTTTTAGGTGAGAATGAGGTTATTTAGACCTCAGATATGCAACTTATATATAAACATAGTGCCTTGACCATTTGTTTAGATGTTTTCGGAGATGTGAGCTCCAGGCCATCAGCGGCCGTTCAGCTCATGTACCCGCAGAGAACAGCTTCATCCGGGCCAGAAATTGTTGCTGGCTCTTATGTAGATAGTGGTTCAACATGAGGTATAATTCATTTTGGGTATCAAACGGTCAATCTTTGGTCTGGCTAAGGGTCAGGTTTCCTAACTTTTCATAACTTCAGCTTAGTTGATCTCTCTCTCATTATACTCTGCATAATACAATAAGCTTTAATAAAAGAACACTCCGTTGTTGTTTATAGTTTATTTACACACTCGTGCAGTCGAACTGTTGCATGAACGCAATATCACACTCGTAGCCGTGCGATATGGCTTTTTGAATTAAATGCTATGTAATAGCCATAATAATTACATAGCATTTAATATAGTAGTTTAAAATGAGCCACCAATTATTTAATATAAATAATTAATATACATTTAATTGAAAAACTATGTATATATGTATGTATGTATGTATGTATGTATTTGTATATATATATTTATATATGTATGTATGTATGTGTATATGTATGTATGCATGTGTATATATATGTGTATATATATATATGTATGTATGTATGTGTATATATATGCATGTGTATATATATATATATGTATATATATATAATGTGTATATATATGTATGTATGTATTTGTATATAAATATATATGCATGTGTGTATATATATATATTGTGTATGCATGTGTGTATATATATGTATGTATGTATGTGTATATATATATATAATGTGTATGTATGTATGTATGTATGTATGTGTATATATATTTATATATGTATGTATGTGTATATATATATATATATATGTGTGTATGTATATATATATAATGTATGTTTGTATATTATGTATGTTTATAGTAATTAAATGATATGTATATCTATTATAATAATTTATATTATTTATATTAATTATTTAATTACGTATACATACAACTTAAAGAAATTCATTATAATTTTTTATATTCAACCATAAAATAAAATATTAAATACCTTCTACCTTACTACCTTCCTCAGTTTGTATATTTTTATTTATTTATTTTGATCTGGAGTTTTTCTGGAATGATTTGTGTGTATTTGTGGTGTTTTTCTCGGCAGGTTACGGATCGGTTTCGTCACTGGGCCGAAGCCGTTAGTGGACCGAGTGGTGCTGCACATCCAGGCCTCTACGATGCACACCAGCACCTTCACACAGGTCAGACGACTCGCGTTTCCTGTCCATCCTGTTTCTTTCTTGACTCATTTTACACAACCTTTCCTGAATCAACAGGGATCAGCAGCACAATAGCTTCAGTAGAGGGTTGTTCTTCATTCTACATTAGCTATAATCCGTAAATTACAGGTGTTGTGTTCTTGTTTTTAACACGTACAGTAAAAGAGGGTGTGGGAGTGGATGTGATGATGAGGAGGAGGACGCAGGCTGCCGTGGCGTGGCGTGTTTATAATGTATGTGTATCTCAGATCCCAGCGGTGTGCAGCTCTGTGTCTGTGCTGATGAATCTGAGCATTAATTATTCTCACGGCATGAATCTCAGGAGAAGAGATTCACAGAGAAAAACAAGCTCGCAGGCTGCTTTAACACTGAGACTTAACGTCCGTTCTGTTTCCGCTGTGGGCGGACTATCAATAAAGTCATTAAATAATGTTTAATAATATTAATAGCATTTGTTTTAATGATAGCTGATTTAATAATAGTTAATATGTATTTTAAATATTAAATAATTCAAAAAATTTGCAAATGTAATTAAGCTCTTTAAGAAAAACAACAAAGTCATTAAATAATGTTTAATAAATATTATTAGCATTTGTTTTAATGATAGCTGATTTAATAATAGTTAATATGTGTTTTAAACTTTAAATGATTCAAAAAAATTGTAGTTGAATGATTTGCAAATTTAATTAAGCTCTTTAAGAAAAATCAACAGTCATTAAATAATGTTTAATAAATATTAATAGCATTTGTTTTAATGATAGCTGATTTAATTATAGTTAATATGTATTTTAAACATTAAATAATTCAAAAAAATTGTGGAATGATTTGCAAATTTAATTAAGCTCTTTAAGAAAAATCAACAAAGTCATTAAATAATGTTTAATAAATATTAATAGCATTTGTTTTAATGATAGCTGATTTAATAATAGTTAATATGTATTTTAAATATTAAATAATTCAAAAAATTTGCAAATGTAATTAAGCTCTTTAAGAAAAACAACAAAGTCATTAAATAATGTTTAATAAATATTATTAGCATTTGTTTTAATGATAGCTGATTTAATAATAGTTAATATGTGTTTTAAACTTTAAATGATTCAAAAAAATTGTAGTTGAATGATTTGCAAATTTAATTAAGCTCTTTAAGAAAAATCAACAGTCATTAAATAATGTTTAATAAATATTAATAGCATTTGTTTTAATGATAGCTGATTTAATTATAGTTAATATGTATTTTAAACATTAAATAATTCAAAAAAATTGTGGAATGATTTGCAAATTTAATTAAGCTCTTTAAGAAAAATCAACAAAGTCATTAAATAATGTTTAATAATTATTAATAGCATTTGTTTTAATGATAGCTGATTTAATTATAGTTAATATGTATTTTAAACATTAAATAATTCAAAAAAATTGTAGTGGAATGATTTGCAAATTTAATTAAGCTCTTTAAGAAAAATCAACAAAGTCATTAAATAATGTTTAATAAATATTAAATATTATTCTATAACATTCGTTTTAATAAATCAGTTATGTAACTTACACATTAATGTATAAAATAAATATTGCTTTTTGTTGCTGTGGTGTGACGATTTGCAAAGTACTCTTTAATTAAGATCAGCAAAGTCATTAAATGTTTAAAAAATATTCAATTATATTAAATAACATTTGGTTTAAAAATAGCCAATTTATTAATAGTTAATATGTATTTTAAACAAATAATTTATCAAATAAATATTTTTCCTGTTTTTTGTAGTGGAATCATTTGCAAATTTAATTAAGCTCTTTACAAAAAAAATCAAGTCATTAAATAATGTTCAATAAATGTTACTTCATATTATTTAATATTTATTTTAATATATTAATATTTATATGTAATTTACACATTAAATAATTAATAAATATTAAATGACATTAAATATTTGTCTTTAATAATCAATACTTATTTTATACATTAAATGTATAAAATATTTTGTTTTTTGCTACAATTAATATCAACAGTCAATCAGTAATGCTTAATAAATACTAAAAGATATGCTAATATTTATTTGAATAATAATTAATACTTTTTATTTTATACATTAAACAATGCATCAAATAAATATTGTTATTTTTTTTTTTTGTCGCTGTTGTCGATTGATATATGTAAAATACACATACTATCAGCCAAGTCATTAAATCTTTAAAATAATAGTTACATTGATTTTAATGGTAATTAATGACATTTTTATTGTACGTGAAATGTTTTTTAATAATTTCAAAAATGTTTCTGATATCTTGTATCCTGTGAAATACATGCCACATTAAGTTTCTTGCAGGAAGCCCAAATAAAGCGATCAAGCGTCCCGTTATTCACCGTATGACGCTCATGATGTTTGTGTCTGCAGATCATCGTCTCTCAGCTGCTCCATAACTGGGGTCAAGCTGGTTTTCTCAGCCACATTGATGGGTGAGTTGGAGATGTTTGAATTCAGTTCCTGTATTTCTGTATTATCTTACCACCACCACAGGGTTCTGTTTAGTGCAGCTAAATTCTTCATTACGTTTTTCTACATAGGCTTCTATTTAAGTTAAGGTGTGCTTATGGTTGACATTTGTTGTTCCTCTTCCTCAGGGTGATTGACTTCTACAGATCCCAGAGAGACGCCATGCTCTCCTCAGCAGACAAATGGCTCAGAGGTTTGTAGAAAATAATTCAGACTCGTTCCTCAGTATAAACGACAAACAAAAATCACATTTACAGTGATGCACTTATAGTTGAGGGTTAAAAACAGTGCAAGTGATGTGCTGTTTTAATTCTTATCAATGTGCGTATATTAATTCTTAGGGCCCCGATCAGACAGAACGCGTTTTGTGCAGTGAGAGGCGCGCCTTTTTTGAATTGTTTTCTATGGCAGTGGGCGTTCCGCGCGCTGTTTATTCGCCCCCGGCCGCCTCGCGTTTTTTTGCAGGAGTGCCTGAAGTTGAAAAAAAAGCAACTCTGAGTGGAAAAGCATCTGACGTCATTCGCGTTTTTTTCAATTGGCCTTTCCGTCGTGCTGACGAATGTTCACAGTTCTTTGGACACTGCAAAGATGAAGCCCACACTTTTATTAAAAGTTTCTCCTAATATGACAGTTTAACAGCAAACCAAAGAGCGCTCGTGCTACACTGACAGGACAGCTGATTCAGGGGTTGCCTAGAAATGTAAATAACCGCAGCACAATGCTCTTTTTTTTCTAAAATCAACACAAAAGTATTGTGCGGTGCGCCTCGCATTTTCAGACCTGAAAAAGTCTGTTTTTTGACCTAAATTGTCCTTTTTACTGATGATTTTGTGTTTTTTTTGTGGTAACTTTATCAATGTTATTCACTGGCGTGTGTGGATTTTTCTCTGTAAGCAGAGCTTTGTGGGTATTCACTTCATATTCATTCCTGGTATTCTTATACAGACAGTGAAAATAGTTTTTCATAAACATGCTGTGATCAAGTTTTGCATATAAATCTGTACAGACCTGTGATTTTTATCTCACTAATCTCTTGTTGACGCGTATAACGCTCAAGTCTTGAGGTTGTACTTTCAAACAGTGTGTGTTTTTCATTTATCCCAGTGCATGATATGATTTTTGATGCTGATATTGGAAATTGAGAATCGAGTCTAAATAATCTTCTGTGGTTATTAACAGCGAGCAGCTGATGCTGTCCACACTTTAAA
The DNA here is from genome assembly GCA_037194245.1 of Opsariichthys bidens. Taxonomy (NCBI): domain Eukaryota; kingdom Metazoa; phylum Chordata; class Actinopteri; order Cypriniformes; family Xenocyprididae; genus Opsariichthys; species Opsariichthys bidens. The sequence continues at coordinate 27,929,429 of CM074280.1, read as the reverse complement.
CTGTATTGTAAATACAAATGAAAAAAGTAAATGATGGAGTATATACCGAGGTGTCAGAGTCCAGTTTACAGTATTTCATTTCTCTATTCCTCTCACGTGTTTTTTTGTAGATGTAGCCGAGTGGCACAATCCCATGGCTGGCATGTTCCTGTGGATTAAACTTAAGGACATTAAAGACACACAGCGGCTGATCATGGAGAGAGCGCTAGAGAAAGAGGTGCACACACACACACACACACACATCTGTTCAGTTCACATGTACACTACTTGCATGTACATGCAAACACTTCTTGTGAGTGCAAGTCATCTGTTTGTGTTTGTGTGTGTGTGTACCGTCGCTATCGCTTTATGATAAGAGTGTAGCAGGTTTACTGAAGCTTTCTGTTTGTGTGTGTGTATTTATGTAAACAAACCAAAGCACCTGATCCTTAAGACACACCACATGATTTGCCTCCCACACGCACACACCCTGTTTTCGTTTCAGGCGAACAGGGAATCGTATTGAACATCCTGAATTTAATTCATTTTGAAAAACTGTTCATGGTCATTGTTGCATTTGTCCTTATAATGCTTTTCTTATTCCAGCTTATTATGCAGGAATATAAAAAGGGAAACCACGCGGTACATTTGAGCATCTGCACCAGCGCAACACATTATTCCCTGTCAGAATTACGACCGCACGCACGACTTTAGTTTCTGATGAAGTGTCGGTTCTAGATCACAAAGGTTCAGTGCGTACTGGTTCAAGGGCCTTGAGTGATTGTTTGTTTGCAGGTTCTTCTGGTTCCTGGAGGAGTGTTCAACATCAACAGCTCAGATCCGTGTCCGTATGTTAGAGCGGCCTTCTCTCTCTCCACACCTCAACAGATCGATGAGGTACAACACACACACACACACAACATACACTGCACGCACACACAACACACATACAACATACATCACACACACACACCACGCACGCACACACAACATACACTGCACGCACACACAACATACACCACACACGCACACACAACATACACCACACCACACAAAACACACACAACACGCACACACAACACAACATGCACACACACCCCACACGCACCGCACCACACACAACACACACACCATGCACGCACACACACACCACACACGCACACACAACATACACCACACACACAACATACACCACACCACGCACACACACACACAACACGCACACACACCCCACACGCACCGCACCACGCACACACACCACAGACGCACACACAACACACACACCATGCACGCACACACAACATACACCACACGCACACACAACATACACCACACACAAAATACACCACACACACACACACCACGCACGCACACACAACACCACACGTGCACACACAACATACACCACACACACACCACGCACCCACACACACCACACACACACCATACACACCACGCACGCACACACACACACAACATACACCACACACACACAACATACACCACACGTGCACACACAACATACACCACACACACACCACGCACGCACACACAACATACACCACACACACACCATACACCACACACACACCACGCACGCACACACACACACAACATACACCACACACACACAACATACACCACACACACCATACACCACACACACACCATACACCATACACCACACACACCATACACCACACACACACCATACACCATACACCACACACACACCACGCACGTACACACACACACAACATACACCACACACACACACCACGCACGCACACACAACATACACCACACATGCAGACACAACATACACCACACACACACAACATATACCACACACACCACACACCATACACCACACACACACCACGCACGCACACACAACATACACCGCACACACCACACAACACGCACAGAGGTTGGAAAATGTTTTTGAATGTGCCTCTTCTGCTCGCTATGTTTATAAGAGCTGTAATATTGTACAATATTTTTACAATTTAAAATAACTGTTTTCTATTTGAATATATTTTAAATGTAATTTATTCCTGTCTTCAAAGCTGAATTTTCAGCATCATTCCTCCAGTCTACAGTGTCACATGATCCTTCAGAAATCACTCTAATATGCTGATTTGATGCTCAAGAAACACTTCTGATTACTGTCAGTGTTGAAAACAGTCGTGCTGCTACATATTTTTGTGGAAACCATGATACATTTTTTTCAGGAATCTTTGGTGAATAGAAATTTATTTGAAAACAGAAATCTTTTATGTCCCTTTTGATCAATTTAATGCATCTTTGATGAATGAAGTAAAAAAAAAACATACTCGCCACAAACTTTTGAACTTCGATCACTTGATGCTTTTTACAGTATCACTGTGTAAGTAACATAAAATCATTTAATTTGAAGTGAGTTGCTGTGCTGTTTGTGTGTGTTATGATGTTGCTGCATGTGTGGAGCTTTTCAGATCAGTCAGTTTCAATCGTTCAGTTTATATTATGCCTAAGAAGTCAGCAGTCTGTTGAACAGAGCTCATTCTGACCACTAATCGAATCAATCACTTCCCATATTCATCTGTATTTGTGCTAAGACCTTACTTTGTCATTTATGCCGCTATCCTCTTCGTCCACAGGCTTTTAGAAGACTCGCTGATCTTATCAAGGACGGCATGTGAGCCGTTGATCTCCAGGAAGGAGGAATTAAGAGTCTGATGTTTATAATGTTCAATGCTGCTGTCACATGATCACATACGCAGACTGGATCTGCCCGACTCTCTGCCTTTTTTGCACAACAAACCCATGTTCTCCCTTTCAGTCAGTACCAGATGAACAAATTTGAAATGATGCTTAATAACACTATTTCAAGAATTTTTATTGTTTAAATATGTCTTCTTTATTTAGATCGTATTAATAGAAAGAATTGTAACTGAAGTTGGTTTATAATGGATGGAGGCATTTCATGCGGTTTTAAAGTCAAGTCACCTTTACTTATGTACCGCGTTTTACAATGCAAATTGTCTCAAAGCAGCTTTACAGTAATAATTGGAAAATAATTTTTAAACACCATTTTCTCCCAAAGAAAATGGTGTCATTGTCCAGCTTATTCTATATATTATTGATTCATTTGTTCCAAAGATCAATAGTTATTAGTCTAGTTAATTTATGCATATCAGCAATGGAGAAAACAGTGACGTAATCGTCCGGCTCAGGTCAGTTCACATATCAAAAACACTGCTGAATATCAAGCAAGTGTCCCCGACCAAGCAAACCAAAGGCAAAAGCGGCAAGGAACCAAAACGCCAACAAAATGGAGAAAAAAACCTTGGGAGAAACCAGGCTTAGTCGGGGGGCCAGTTTCAATTAAAACTAGTTTACTGAGTAAAATGTTTAACCATAAGAAGGTGAAGGTCAAGTGAATGTATTTAGTTGTAATAGTCCGTTATTTTAAACCTCCATGTTGATTTCTGTCTTCATTAGTGAGTAGTTAGCTCATGTTTTCAACACAGATGATGAGTAAATGTCGTCTCTGCCTCATCACAGACTGTGATGATTCATTTCTGCATTTCTTTTTTAAATTAATGCACATTTTTTCACTACATCTTGCGACTGCAAGGTTGACATGAACGCCGTAATCAATCTCTATATTTTTTGTTATTTCTAAAAGTAGTGGGAATGCAATAGTGGATGTTTTTTCTCTCACTGTTTAAGCAAATGGTAATGTAAAAATATTTTTGCAGTGGCCTCCCATATACACCTTCTTCCAGAAACATGAAAAGGGTGATCACCATTTGACTTAAGTTTTATTAACCTGTATTTAAAGGGTTAGTTCACACAAAAATTAAAATTGTCATCACTCACTCTCAAGTCGTTCTACACCCGTAAGACCTTCGTTCATCTTCACAACACGCATTAAGATATATTTGATGAAATCAAAAAGTGAGTCTCTATTGACTGCAAGATAATGAACACTTTCAGATGCCCAGAAAGTACTAAAACATATTTATATTTATTTTTTACTTTTAGAATACTTTTTGTGCGCCAAAAAACAACTTTATTCAACAATATCTAGTGATGACCCGATTTACAAAACACAGCTTTACGAATCTTTTGTGTCGAATCAGTAGTTCAGAGCGCCAAAGTCACGTGATTTCAGTAAACAAGGCTCCGTTATAAGTGTTTCGCAATTTCAATAGTTCACGTGACTTTGGCAGTTTAATACGTGAACCGAACCACTGATTCGAATCAAAAGATTCGTAAAGCTTCAAAGCAGTGTTTTGAAATCGCCCATCACTAGATATTGTATTGAATAAAGTTGTTTTTGTTTTTTTGGCGCACAAAAAGTATTCTCTTCGCTTTATAATATTAAGGTTGAACCACAGTACTCACATGAACTGTTTTAAATATGTTTTAGTGTTCATTATCTTGATGTCAATAGAGACTCACTGAGCCATCGGATTTCATCAAAATATCTTCATTTGTGTTTGAAGATGAACAAAGGTCTTACGGGTGTAGAACGACATGAGGGTGAGGAATTAAAGACAGAAATTTCATTTCTGTGTGAATTAACCCTTTAAGTCTGTAGTGTTTATAGTCCTTTGGACTTGCATGTAATGGTACCATTTCTGGCAGAAAAATGTTAAATAAATCATTAAACAAACTCCATTATTGTATGTAATGCTGATTCTCATGCAACATTGTGCTTTTACCTAAGCATTGCATTGGTTTTTCAATGGAAATTGAAAATTTAACCATGTAGAATGTAATACCTTAACCATTGGACACAAATTCACTGCACTTGTAAAAAAATAAAGCTTCTTCATGTTTTTTTCCATTTAGAACCTTCAAAATCAATAGAATCTTTCCATTGTGCGAAAGATTCTTTGTAATGGAAGGAATTACAAATTACTTAAACAATGGTTCCTTGAAGAACTGTTCACTGAAAGGTGAACCCCGATTTTTTTTTTTTTTTCCTGCAGGAGAACCCTTTTGGATCCTCAAGTTTTAAGAATTTAGAGTACTGCCATTCACACTGTGTGTGTTGTTTCTGTGACAACAGATTCTTTGTGTACACTACTCAGGGAAAGAGCTTAAGAAGGGCTCTCTCTTTCTCTAACACACACACACACACACACACACACTCACTCACTCAGGCGGCTGTGATAAATCTTGGTAGTATCGTGCCTAAGCTCAGAGTTATGCACTCATAACTGTTTTAAAGGCCAGATTAATAGCGTTTACGTGAGTTTCTTGAGGTTTTAATGGTTTAACACGCTGGTCATAATAAATGCTCAAAGTGCTACAAAGTAGTTTGACATTGACCAACAAGGGCAGTTAATACTTAAACTGGGTTTCTTAAGTCTGAATGTGTAATCTGCAGTGTGACAGACGTGGTAAGATACATGTGTGCACATCAACACAGTATTTTCACAATAGCTTCCTTGATTTTATACTGTTAAAACAATACAAATACAGGTCAAATGCATCATTTAGCAAAATAAATCTGCCTTTATAGCTGTCCAAGGGGAAAGCAAATACAGTGGCACCTTATACTTTGAAATACTATGGTAATGAGTGATTACCATGTTGATATATTATGGTATTTAACTACTTAAAAATATCCACATGACTACATTTGTGGATGTAGACAGAAGCAAATGTTGTACATTTACTGCACCACAGTACAGCCTTGGTATTCTTTAACATTTACTGTTTGCAAGATATGCAACAAAACCAGTGAACTGTGAGGAAATAAACCAAAGTCAGCTCAAACTCACAAGCAATTACAGGAAAAACTGGGTCAGTTGAGTCAAAAAGGATGGGGGAGGAATAGAAAGCACATAGGCACAGACGATAGGAGGGGTTAAAGACCAAACAAAACGCGTTTACTCTTGTCATATTTCACAGGACATTATTTTGAGGTCTGTGAATATCTCCAGCGATTCACAAGTCACAACTGAAAGCAAACCTAGAAAAACACGCGATCAAGAGCATCGACACTTCACATTTTTTGGACGAATATCGAGAGATAACAGCGGGGGAACAACATGGTGTAAGTGTTACGGTGTTAATCGAGTAAATTTCACCGTGTTTCAAACCGTTTAGCGAAATTTAACAAAAGGAAACGCAGCTGTTTTCGGCTATTAGGCTAGCGGCATTTTCAGCCGTATGTACTGCGACTGTGTTTTTACATTCACATGATTTGTACGCAAACGGTTGGCCTTTTGTTTTATCTTCGTGTTGAATTGTGAGGGTTAAAGCTTATGAATGTGTGTGGGGGGGAAAAAATGTATTTTTCTGTCTTCCTTAGCGGATGGTGACTCGTCAGGACTAGTTAGCCGTTGCTAGCTTGAGCAGATTTCAGTACATTTTAACGTGTAAAATATGTTTTAGACATTAAAACTTGTGACTATAATCCCCAAAATTGGGGATATAAATATAATACCAGCAAATATGGTCTTAGTTCGATTGTATTTGAATGTTTTGTGAATGTTGCACGTATAAGCTTTTAAAAATGACATCAGGCTAATCGTACATACGGGTCAAAATTTGAATTAATGTCATTTTAAGCTGTATTTGTGAGCCTTTTTTAAATAAATGAGTCTTAATTTTCTACATAAGTTAATAATGTTGAGGTTCCAAATGGTTTGAATGTACAATAAACGTCAAATAGAGTTTATAAATGTGAAGGAGTTTTAAATTAGCATAAAATTAAATCGCTTTATTTGGCTGTTAAACATGATTTCCGCATCACACATATGAGTCAGTTCTTGTTTTTTTGCAGGTCTTGTTATTCTTGTTTGATAAGATCACATGAGGAGGAGGAGTCACAGCTTTTGTCTGCAAAACTTGAGTTACAAGGCCTTTCTGACAAATCAAATACATTTCTTTCATTTTTTTTCCAGTGATGCATCTGCAGGGAAGTTCACGTACAGCATCGGTTTGTGTTCTCCATGATGGCCGGCTTGCAGATAACCAGTGACTGTAACATGAGCATCGGTGGAGAATGACATCTCATCTCAGCAGTTGTTACTGAAAGCCAGAGAAAATGAACCGGGTGAACGGATACGTGATCATTTATTTAGTGTCCGTGATTAGTTTCTGTGCGGCAGGGCCTTTGAACATCTCCACGGTGGATGGCGATGGAAGAGAGAACGGGACGGAGGCAGATGGTGACGGCTCAGTTCCCCTGGTGCTCACCAAAATAAACCAGATCATCGCCCGGGAGGGAAACTGTGCTTTAATTGACTGTAATATCACCGGTGATCCTTTTCCAAATGTCCAGTGGTTCAACTCACACGGACACCTGCTTGATACAAAGACGAGTGGTACGTTTACTGTAAAAACACTTTCACTTTCTTATATCACTAGGCCTACACATGGTCACTTCATTCATTTTAATGACGAGTCAGATCTACTATTCACACTATACGCATGTAATAGAATTTTCTACAGTTTAAAAGTAATATTCAATACGAATATATTTTAAATCGTAATTCATTCCTGTGAATTTTCAGCATCATCACTCCAGTCTTCAGTGTCACATGATCCTTCAGAAATCATTCTAATATACTGATTTCCTGCTTAAGAAACATTTCTGATTATTATCGGTGTTGAAAATAGTCGTGCTGCTTAATATTTTTATGGAATTTTCTGCATTCTTTGAATAGAAAGTTCAAAAGAACAGCATTTATTTGAAATGGAAACCTTTTGTAGCATTATAAATATCTTTACAGTCATTTTTGATTAATTTATCGCATATAAAGGGTTTCTTAAAGGGTTAGTTCACCCAAAAATGAAATGTCTGTCATTAATTACTCACCTTCATGTTGTTCTAAACTCGTAAGAATCTTCGAAACACAAATTTTGATATTTTTGATGAATTCCAAGAGGTTTCTGACACCCTCCCCCCAACCCCCCCCAGAGACAGCTACGCAATTACCACTCTCAAGGCCCGGAAAGGTAGTAAAGACATCGTTAAAATAGTCCACATGACTACAGTGGTTCAACCTTTATTTTATGAAGCGGCGAGAATCCTTTTTGTGCTCAAAAAACAAAACAAAAACGGCGCCTTTATTCGACTTCTTCGTCAGAATGTCGACTCATTATTGGCCAGCTCCTGCATCAGCATCACACGTATGCGTCGAGCTGCTCGCACAAACAGCATCTGCCAATGCTCAGCCGGCGTTCGGATGTAAACACGGAAGCGCTGCACCGCTTACAACGTTATCCGTGTAGGAGACTGACATGGAAGAGAAGAAATTGTGCACAAAAATTCAACAAAGTATTTTTGTCGCTTCATAACAACAAGGTTGAACCACTGTTGTAACATGGACTATTTTAATGATGCCTTTACTACCTTTCTGGGCCTTGAGAGTGGTAATTGTGCTGCAGTCTATCGGAGGCCAGAAAGTTCTCGGATTTCATCAAAAAAATCTTAATTTGTGTTTAGAAGATGAACGAAGGTCTTATGGGTGTAGAACGACATGAGGGTGAGTAATTAATAATTTTTGGATGAACTAACCCTTTAAAACATTTTACTGATGCCAAACGGTAAGTGTACATGAGTTGATAAATGCAACAACAACATGAGATTTTCTTAATGATCAGGTTGCCGGCGAAACGTAAACCTTTTTCTTTGCTGCGTCTGCATATTGAAAATGAAACCAGGGTTATCAACACCTAGATTTCCATGTGGTTTTACTTCCAATTGCAAATGCCTTCAACACTTTTTGGGGTTTTATGCTGATTTTAGAGATTTTATTTTTTATTTTTTTATATATATATATATATTATATATATATATATATATATATATATATATATATGTATATGTAAACATTTAATGTTTTATTTGTTTGGCAGTGACAGTGGATATTTTCTATGATTTATTACATCCACTCTTGAGATTTGAGATTAATCCGTTATGCAACGATTTTATCTTTTCATCTGGTGATATAAAACGTGAGCGAGTAATTCCCAGCTGTAGTGTAATAGACTGGTGAGTGAGGTTCGGAGGATTACTGATGGTCTCTGAAGCAGGCGTAGCGTGCTAAACAAATTCTAACAATGTTTTAACTAAACATCGACAGAAAAATTCCTAATCATTTGAGTGCGTTGGATTGGGTGTGTAACAGTGTGAAGAATTGGTGTGAAATAAAAACTGTTTGACGCGTTTCATCTTGCACAGCTTGTATGAACAGAATGACACTGCAGACCGGAAACTTTTCATTTTTAAGATTAGACTTAATCATTTCTGTCATAATTAGGATGATTTGGCTTAGTGGTTATCTTTAAAGTCAACATGAAATGATATCCGCAACCCATTTGACTTTCATATTGTATTTTAGTGAAGAAAAACAAAAAAAAAAAGTGGAGTGGAAATTCATTTTAACCGTCAGAAATTGTTTGCCGTCGACCGAGCTGTTTGGTTGAAACTTGAGAAGTCTAGTCATCAGCTGAAAAGAAAAGCAGATTTGATTTATGTTATTCATTCACAATAAGTCCTGGATTTTCCATTTAGATTTCATATTATTGACTTTACTTGCTAACTATTAGCCATAGTCTGTGCAAAGATCAAATGATTTTACTTTGCTTGCATAATTGCTGAATTGTTTTGCACAGGCCCGATTGACTGATCTCAGGTTGCTTCCAGTAAGAAATGCATTGACAGACTGGTGGCAAAAATGGAGCTATTAATATTGCTAAGGAGTTCATAAATTCCCTCAACACTTGAAACACTTGTGCATTATGTCTGAGCGTCCTTTGGACCAGGTGGAAAGTATAAGGATCAGAGATCAGTTTGTTTAGTTTCTACACAAAGAAGGCAGAAACTGAGCCTGGATCAGTATACTTATGCAAATGTGGATTATGCAAAGTCAATTAATCGTGGCCACAGTATTCATGGAACCACTTTTTGTACTTTCATCTTGAGGAATTGGGTTTACAAGCACAATTGTACACCAATTATAGATTTTAATATTTTAACATGACTATGTTTAACAACTACGTTCTGGTTTGCACAAAACATGAGTTTATTGCTCCTTATCCCAGTTTCACTTTGCATGCAACCTCCTTTATCAGTTCATTTACTTGTTTTCTTATGTTGTCGTAACGTCAAGATGTTGTTTTATCTGATGCATGTTAACTAGAAAAATGGGAAGCGCTTGAAGCACTCCTGTCCTGGGAGTCACGGTGCAATGGTGTTTTAGAGATACTGGCTTGATATTTTGAGCTCTTTTGCGGAAGGGCTAATCGCTGACTGGAGGTTAGTGGCATCAGATCTAGTTCTTAGATACTAGTGGGAAGTAAACTAGATGTTCATCAGTAGAGCTGCACGTTTCACTTCGAGTTATTTTAGTGCTTATTGCTTTTCGATGGTCAGAAATTATGATTTAGAAGTCTAGTCTACATTTCTGCTGGTATTTTTTTCTTTTGGGTGTGCGGCCGATCACAGACACACTGCCGTTTTGTCGTTAGACATTTTTTCTATGCCGTTTTGTTTGTCACTTAACTTTTTTTAAATCAAACTCACTCATTTACACATTAACACCCACCAAATATGGGTGGATTTCAGCAGTGGTGTGTAACGCAGTCACTCCTTCTAGCCACTTTGGTGGGTTGAATTTTATATATAATATATACATATGTGAAATAAACTAAGTGCAATGTAGTGTGGTCAAAAATACAGATTTTTCTATATCTGAAACGCATCAAATACTCATTTTCTGCAGAATAGACACACCAGCTGCTCTCTCTCTCTCTCATCTCTCCGACAGTGAGTTGGCACCCAAACCCTCCTCCCCTCACTCACTCGTTTCATTTGCTCCAGATGAATATAGTTGGTGGGCTTGAATTTCAGTGTAGGATTGCGTGTATCATGTATCTTTTACTCATTCCCGCAGATTTTGTGCTCGCATTCAGTTTGCACACATAAAGCTGCCTCTCAGTAACAAAAAGAAAAAGAGTTCTTTTTCACTGCTTATCGAGCTTAAACAGTCAAATACACACAAGTGATAAACACAGTCAGTTATGCTTTTAAGTGAATGTAAACAGTTGAGAAAGAAAACGCATGTGTAAAAGTATAATGGATCTGTGTATTGTGGAATTTATAGTTAAAGACCAGATGTGATGAATGAAGACCTGGAGTCGGAGTTTAAAAAATAAATGACTGAAGAATAGTTTCCAGTTTCATCAGTAGAAGTCCGCTTCATCATACAGTTATACTCTAACACAAGTCACTAAACTACGTCATTACTTCAGGTTGAATGATTCTGATTGGTTAAGAAATAGATAAACTTGTTTACACATGGACTGAAATGTAAAAGCACATCTCCATTGATTATCTGGATGACACCAAGATCATGTTTTAGGCGCGAAGTGACCCGCGTTTCTGGGCATCAGTTTGTCTTTAAGGTTGAAGTTGGTGAGCTATAACTCTAAACAGGATACTTCCCCAAAACATCTTGAAAACATGTTACAGTAAGAGGTACAGACACTAGTGAGTGACGACTGAAAAGTAAAAATAGTTGCTTTTAAAATATTTTAATATTTAGAAGTATAAATATTGATTATTAACTTGATTATAAATCACTCAAAAGAGATATTGAAGCGGCAGTGGATCCACCCCCTTCACATGTGTCAGGTCTTAAAGTGACAGCGGCCTAATATATTCCTCAGTGGTATCGATCAAAACTGGCCAGTGGAAATGCTGAGTGGCTAGTAACTTTGGAAAACCTCTCGCCACAGTGGCTGGTGAGCTCAAAAGTTAGTCAAGCCCTTATCTTTACTCTTTATTCAAATATTATTAAAATGGTGTTAAAGACTTTGTAAATGTATTGAGTCTGATAACGCAATGAAGCATGGCAAATTTTGTGGACATAATTTAAATGCAAAGAAAATATTAAACCAATTAAATATAAAAAAGTAAACATGATTATTTTTTCTGTGAGCGTTTTGCTTTTTTTGAATAGTAAAGTAAAACAAAACCTGTAGCTATAATCATTTCATTTTGTCAGATTAATACCTTGTTTAGCGTTTTGTCCTTCCCTCATATTTTAAAGAAAAAATATATATTTTCCTCATATCTTGGATGGTTTAATCAAACTTGTAAGGTATTTAAACAAGTCGGACATCACTTTCGGCTCTACAATTGTTTTTCATTTGTTTTTTTATTAAGATCATTTTGTTGTACATGTAAACACGCAAGTATGTTTTTTTTTTTTGGATTTCTCTGAAGTTCAAGATCTGCTTTTAGTAAACAGATTAAACCTTACATATTCTCCAGTATGTGATTTCTCTCTCTTTTTCTGTCTCAGATGGTAAATGGTGGATTCTGGACAATGGCATCCTCAACATCACCAGCATCACATTCGCAGACCGTGGCAAATACACTTGCGTGGCCTCCAATGCGCACGGCAAGGCCAACTGCACGGTGACGCTGCGCGTGGTCTTCACCAATGGAGATATGGGTGTGTACTATATGGTGGTGTGTCTGGTGACGTTCACCATCATAATGATTCTGAACATCACTCGCCTCTGCATGATGAGCAGCCATCTGAAGAAAACCGAGAAGGCCATCAATGAGTTTTTCCGCACGGAAGGTGCAGAAAAGCTTCAAAAGGCCTTTGAGATCGCAAAGCGTATTCCTATCATTACCTCAGCAAAAACGCTGGAGCTGGCCAAGGTCACGCAATTCAAGACCATGGAGTTCGCGCGCTACATAGAGGAGTTGGCGCGTAGCATACCGCTCCCGCCGCTGATCATGAACTGCCGCACCTTCATGGAGGAGATTCTCGAGGTCGTCGGCGTGGAGGAAATGAGACACACTTTTGTCCGGCAAGCACCCGAGAGTCACGAAGGCCCCGGCGGTGCGGCTGCTGGCACTTCCAGCGACGTTTTCACAATCTTGCACGAGAGAGAGCGGGCGAGGGAGAGGGAACGCAGCGAGTCTCCTGCCGCGGACTCGGACGACGCGTCGCTTCACGAGCAGCCTCAACACATGGCCATTCAGGTTTCCATTCATCCGCCTTTAGCCGCAGCAGGATGCTGTAACATGGAAGCTCCGCCTATTTCTGAAATAGTCTCTTCTCCACCCCCATTGGCTCAGCTGCCGTTGGAGGAGGAGGAGGAGGAGGAGGAGGAGTCTGATGAAAAGGAAAATAAGGAGGAGTCTGTACAAGAGGGCGATGTTACGCTGAATACCCAAGTCATTTATGAAAGCCATGTGTAATGTCCTTAACGAAGGATTATGACCTCGCTATGCATTTTCTTGGGGAGAGAAAAGGTCAAGATTTGATTTTCTTTTCAGAAGTTGCTTTCCATTAGTCGTCTTAGAAATGATAAACCGCTGCATTTGTGTTTGTGTGAATCTCTCAGCTCAAAAAATGTCAGGGTTGTATTTCGCCATGAAATCAATCGTGAAAAGAGAAATTGTATTTTCCAGAAAGAAATAGTTTTTCATAGCTTTTGCATAGCATTGTGACACTTTCATTTCAGTTAGGCAATTTTAACCCACCATTTTTAAAAGCTAATGTAATGCAATAAATGTTGTTCTCATTACTGTACATGTAAAATATAATCAATATTCATTCAATTATACGTCATCCCTGTATTTGTAACAGCTGAATATAATGCTCATTTCAGTTAAAGAAAATTGTCTGAACAGAATTATTGTCATTGCTGTATTGCAATAATTATGAATATATATAAAATGAAGTGTATTTGTATTACTATTTTTTTTTCTCTCTCTCTCTCTCTCTCTCTCTCTCTCTCTCTCTCTCTCTCTCTCTGCATTACAGCAAAGACAATTTGGAGGGAAAAATTTGCTTTAAATGATTCACAATCCCCAAAAATTGATGTGTATCCCAAAAATATTTTGATTTTGGGGTAAAATATAACCTTGTCATTTTTTTGTGATGCTGACCTAAGATATTCTTCCCAATGACAATGAATACTCATGCTGAATGTATTTTGAGGCAAAGTTCTCTATTTCGAAAATCCAGTTTTGCCCAAGATTTTGTTTCTTTAGTTAACAGAAACTAGGGCCATGTCTTTAAGGCCTCACATCTGATGTCTTTAATCGGCAGATAGAAAGTACTATTCCAGTTGGATGTAGTTGCAAATGATTCGTTTCATGAGTGAATGAGAACGGACGAGTGCATTTTTCATTTAATAGAAATCAAACATTTTTCAAAAGAGATGAATAGTAATTTTGAAGATGCATGCTGGACTTGGAGAGACAAAAGTTTGTGTAAACTTGTCAGCTATGTGTTATTTATCATTTGTGTCATGTTGGCCAGGTAAATGGCCTTGACACCTTGAATAACATTGTAGAAATTTCAGTTTTATTTGATTTTATTCAGTCGAGTTTCCACTGGAGTTCTTATACTGTTACTGTAATTAAAGATAGTATTATTACTTTATGAGTAGTATTTGTGTCAAATGCACAGCTTGGTTTCTTTTTCTTTCTTAAGAGTAAACTTGTGCAACTGTGTTTTAGTTTTAAAAGCTGTCTTTGAGGAGCCAACAACGAGCTCTTGATGTTTAATCTCTTAATATCCTAGACCCACAGTTTTGCTTCTTTAGAAAGGCTTCGCCTCTTAGTTTCAGTGCAAATGTGTTAGATCATCTTGCTTTCTTGCCCTCTAAAGCCAGTGTAACCTGCAGTTGTGGTCCAATGGACTGGTAATTGCTAGATGAACAGGTTAAGCACATATAGTCATTAAGAATGTTCCTGGTCAGGTTTGTCAGAGGAAACGATGGCCATGATACTCTATAAAACGCTGTTTAAGTAGTGAAATAAAGCTGCTGTGTACCAATGATTTTCTGTGTGTTTGCCTTCATTCAGGGGAGGATGCAAACTTTTGATAAGCTTTTGGATCATCGATTTCTTTCTTCGTAACACTTCACAGGCCTAGTCAGTGCCTTGCAGATCGAAGAGCCTCAAAGATCCTTGCCTCACAAATACATTTGATTTTGTCTAGTGTTTTCCCATCATAATATTGACTCAGTGTTTTATTGATCAAATAAAATGTTTTCAGTTAAATGGCAAAAACGCTGCAGTAGATCGTGTTAGGTATGCCAGTGTTAAATGCATGAATACAACGCTACATAGATATTTGAAGTGCATCAGTAAAAACTGAGCTGAATGTGAACTTGCCCTCCATCTTGTTCATGTGTGGGTAAGTGCTTATGGATTTGCATATGAAGATGTCCTTCGGTGTGGTTTTAAAGTGTAGTTAATGCAAAAAGAAACACGACTAATTATTCACTTGACCTTTCGTTAAGTCAGGTCTACTCCTCAAACACACATTTTTGATGCAGTTACGGTCATACAGCATTCACTGAAAATATACCATTTGTAAGAGTATAATAATTGTGCAACCTTTTACTCCTTAGTATAGAGCGGTAATATAAATCGCTCAAAATGTGCAATTTAATGTTGTATGTATTTTAATTGTATGTAAATGTAAACCTGGAAATGCTAGGTTATATTTCCCCCCCCCGACATGAATTTTCCCTTATTAAGTTTTAAGGTGATTGTCCAAATGACCTTGACATAACCTCGAAGCGACTATTGCCTACCTGTGTCACGAGAAAATTTAAAAGACTTAAATAAACGAGAAAGAAGGTATAATGAATTCATGTCATTATAGTGGTTGGCCAAATAATCATTGTCTTAAAATGCTGCTTGAACAGTTAATTATATTAAAAATACATGCAATGATGTACACGTATCGATGTGTTTATTATTGATGCGCGTTTTTAATTGTTTATGGTTAGTTTAATGATTATGAGCCCAAAGGTTAACCATGGAAAACTATATGTATATGTATTGCATAGGTTTAAAGTCTCTTAAGTCTCTTTCTACCTGTTAGGGTAGAATATTTATCATTTCCTAATTTTCTTTTGCTGTATTTCACATGTTTTGGTCCGTTTTTATGTTTTCCTGTTCCCTTTTATAGTTTTATTTTGTCATCATTATTTAGTTTTAGTTTAAATGGTATTTACACCTTGGATGTCATGACAATAAATTCTATTGCATTCTTTTGGCAGTGAATGATTTGATATGGCAACACTGAATTGACCCTTCGCTGGGAGTTTGATTGACAGGCGATCTAACCAAGCATAACCACAATCGTGTGTCCTCACGTCTTTCCGCGCTTGAAACAACATTCCTTCTGATGTTCATTCATGTTTATTTGATGCTATAAATGAACTAGTATGAAGAGACGATCGCTTCACGAGGAGCTACAGCTATTTATTGTTTAAACTTCTTAAAAAAAATTACGATATTTTAAATTTGAAACTTTGTTTCATATTTAGTTATTTATTTATTTAAAAAAGGGACAGTGTACATTAATCAACATTCATGAATGTAAATGTACCCAAATTAGCCCAAAGACTAGTTTTCATTGGTAGTCCCTTTGCCAGATGTTATTAGGGATAAAAACTAGAGACAAGAAAAGAAATAAAATAGAAAAAACAATAACATCATAATACAAATGAAAATTCTAAAATACAATTGAACTCTAAAATACAATTTAACAACACTTTCCAAATAACAATACATACAAAAAAAAACAAAACAACAACAATGATAATAATAATAATGGGTAAGTGAACATTAACGTTCACATCGTTGATTGTGAAGATGCCATTTCTTAAAATTATACTTAAATGAGTAAAACGATATTAATTCTCTAACTGACTGTGGTACAGAATTCCACTGATGTGATGCTCTGAATGAAGAAACTGCTTGACCAAAAGAAGTGGAATTATGCAATCAGCTCTAGCTGCACCTCTTGTTACTCTGTTTCCAATAGATTTAAATGAAATCAAATCTGCCAGAGGAGGAGGAGCTAAACCATACACAATCTTAAAAAAAGTATCAAAACTAACCTGCTCTGTCTTGTCTGTCGACGTGTTGTCAGTGTCCTCTAGGATGCATTTTTCTCTTCGTGAGAACATGATGTGTGTCGGACATAGCAACAGTAACTAAGGGGGCGGGTCTTTGCGAACAGTCAGTTGGCGCGAATTTCTGAGACGAGGGACATTAACATCATGAGTCACGACAAATGACATCAATGACTTTTAAGGAAATAATTAACAATAAGATTATAGTAATATAACGTTTATAGTCGGAAGATCGATTGGTGAACGGTTTTGAGTCGTGTGACGCATTTTGAATTCACAACGGCAATAGGCGCATTATAAAATTATGTAGAAAATTAGTCATTTGAATGAATAGAAATGAAGGGCAAAACTTGATCATATATTCATCAGGAATTGACCCTTCGCAAAACTCGCCCCGACAAGCTGTGCGCTCTCACGCCACACATCATGTTCTCACGCTGTGAAAAATACGATCCCGGAGCAAAGAGGACGCTGACGACGTATGAAACAGTTTCATATTTAAAACACTGTAATTTTTTAATGAAAATTTTTTAAACAATAAATAGCGTATAGTGTGTCTTTAATGTGTCGCTGTGGCACCTCGTGAAGCGATCATCTCTTCATACTAGTTCATTTATAGCATCAAATAAACATGAATGAACATCAGAAGGAATGTTGTTTCAAGCGCAGAAAGACGTGAGTATGCACAATTTATCAAGTTCAAGTTCGCCAACGTTAATCTACAAACTCCCCTGACTGCTTTGTCAGACAAAAATAGCGGATTCGGAATTATGATTGGTCAGATCGCCTGTCAATCAAACTGTTTGCGAAACATCAACTGACTGGACTTTTCCCAACTGTCTTCTTCTTTAAAGGATATTTGTGGTAAGTGTTTATAAGGAACTAACTTTAAACGAACTCAGTGTGGCAAAGTTCTAACTAGCTGAAAGGAGCAACACCAAAAAAAAAAAAAAAAAACAGAACTTTTTTTAACCGCTTTCTAAAAATGAATTGCAGGCATGAACATTTAAGCATAAAGCTTGAAAATTAATATTAATCAAACACATTTAGAGGAGTTGTTCATAAAAACAACTTTAGCATGTTTCCAAAGAGGTATTATTCTGTTGTGCATTATGAACAAATATGAACCTAATACAAACTGAAGACATTTTAAAATAACTTTTTAGAATTGTGATTTATAGAATTTTTTATTTCACTGTGGAAGGAGTGTCTTTAAGAAACAAATCAAACATTCCCCCCACAGCACCAAAGTAAAACCTTCTTAAAAGCACCGACTCACTGATAATGAGTCGAGGTTTGTCTGGTTAGCATTGGCAGAAAAAAAAAAACAAAAAAAAAAAAACTATTTCTCCTGGAACTCCTCAAACAGGAAGCAAGCAAATGCAAACATGGTTTTCTCTAAATATTTTGGAGCTTATCGGAATGTGGCAAATACTTCACTCACCAATAGCATTTAAGAAAGGGCCAGCTCCAAACATTCTGATGTCAGGTGTCATTTGAATGCTATTACTAGTCAAAAAATTTAGAAAGACAACATGGTTGCAAGCGGCAACATTTCCATCTGCAGTAAGTATATGCAGTCCCAAACACTGCGATGATCCATTTACTTGTTCAGAGAGCAAAACATTTGCAGATGAAAAGAGTCTGAAAGCCCATTCAAATGAAAGGCCTTAAAATGTGAGACACGAGTGAAAGAGTTTTCCTCTGGGAACAGGGACAAATACACACTGGGAAAGTCCCTTTGCATGGCCACAATTGGAAAATATTTTAAATTATGACTGGCTACCGTAAAGACTTTCATTTGCAATTAATTCAAAAATAAACGTGAAAGTTATTTTCGCTTTTAACAGCTAAAAATATCTAGCACCACCTCTTCTATTTGAAAATGTGCATTTCGAGACACCACATGCAAGTAAACACGCGTAAACCGCCAATGTGCTGATCTTAAACTTCATGCTCAAGCAGAACGGACAGCATTTTCTTTTTTTGTCTCCCATCACACAGTTTACCCCCTTCTGAACCTTTTTACCCAGTTGTCTGACATTAAACCAATTTTTAATGTGTGTGCGTGAGAATTGAGACACTTTGTCCCCAGGCAGGAAAGTCTGGCGCTGCTGCTAATGACCCGTGCAACCACAGTGGGAAACCATACTTTTGTTCCCAGTGTGGTACAACCTCTCACTCCTATGCAAATTGATCATTTAAAGGTCAGGAGAATTGTTCTTCCAGCTTGCAATTCAATAGGTGCAAAATTATTTATTTTTTACCACTTTCATGTCCATAAGAAAACCGATAGAGGTTAGAGACTATATAGTTGCCCCAAACATCTGATGTAATTGTGTTACCAGTGCTGATGTTTAACTTACCACTAGAATATAGGCATTCTTGCTTTTCTTTTTATTATTAACAGGGTTGGGGAGTAACGAAATACAAGTAACTTAGTTACGTATTTAAAATAAAACATTTGATTAACTGTAGTTCATTACAGTAACATTTTAAATGGGTGGTAATCAGATTACAGTTACATCTGAAAAGTGTTTTAGATTACCTTACTTTGAATTTTAATGTCATTTAAACAGCAATTGGTGATTCTCTGACTCTGACCGTCTGAAAAAGCGGAGTTAAGTTTCATGTTTTGTGATAGCTGTTTGGGAGTCATTTTATAATTCACTCGTCACTGCATCTTTTTCTCACAATTTGTTTTTCCCCTCACAATTGTGAGTTTGCATTTCACAATTCTGACTTCTTTTTCTCAGAATTATGAGATTTAAACTCACAATTGCAAGTTATAAAGTCAGAATTGAGATATAAACTTGCAATACTCACTTTTTTTCTTGCAATTGTGAATTTAGTATTCGAGTTTATATCTCATAATTCTGACTTTATAACTCACAATTGAAACTTTATATCACGCAATTCTGAGGGAAAAAGTCATAATTGTGAGACAAAAACTTCCAATGACCTGTTTTGTGTTTGTTCCACAATTATTAGTATTCCAAAGTATTCTAAAGTATTTAGATTCAGTTGCTAAACTTGAGTAATGTAACGAAATACGTTACGAATTACTTTTTAAAGCATGTAATTTGTAATCTGTAGTGAAATACATTTTAAAAGTAACCTAGCCAGCCCTGATTATTAATGTACTACTAGTAATGGATGTAAAAAAAATAATAATAATTTTGTTTTTAATCGTCAAGAAACTCGGGCAATTGATTGTATGTAAGTTTTAATTATTAAATTAAACATTACCTTAACTGGCATCCCCAAACTGAACTTTTCAAACACGTTTCCGAAAGACTCCTCATCTGCATCTGCGCAAACTCTTTACTCAAATATGTTAAGTAAAAACATTACAACGGCATTCAACTTCTTGCGGCACTTCATTTACCGAGAGTTGAAGCTGATGGCTGGATGGCTGATGACGTTCACTTCGATCGTGCGAATCGTGCGGCCTCGAGGTCCGTGCTCACCACCGTCATCACCGTCCGCAGTCCGAGAGCAACACAGTGCAAACAAACAGAATCTGCATTTCATTTAAAACAATTTAATTTTTACAATTTAATCTTTTAATGTACAATCAAACCATCAATCATACGTAAAATTCTCCATATTGTACAACTCTAGCACTAGTATAAATAAAAAAAAAAAAAAAAAATGAGATCAATATATTACAACAATTGTTTTCTTCATTGATTAACAGAAGGAACATCAAAGGCTAATGAGAACAGAGGCCCCGCCCACACCTGCTCGTTTACTGTTAATTAATCAGCGGGGACGGTTCTAATGCCAGTCACCATGGAAACAAAGCAAAAGGACAGATCTTCACCAATCTGTAAAAAGACAAACACTTCGGCTTTGTTTTGGAAAAAGAAAAGACATGCTAATACGTGATTGAAAAGTAAATTTCAGGAAAACGGATGATGAAGTGCAACCGGTAGGTTAGAATAAGTCGTTTGACGTACAGAACGGGACACAGCAATGGTTACAAGCGTCAAATTTGCGGAAAACCATGCCATGTATTTCCCAGGAAAAGCTGGAGAAACAACAGCAGTTATCACAAATGAACTAGAGCTTCATTCCCAACAGTCACATTTCATCATCGCTTCTTCAGTGCCAATAAGAAACTGTGCAGTCGTGCCTAAATCTGAACCAACACTTCAGTTGGTTTATAAATTGCCTGTATTTACGTGTTTTATATTCTCAGAAAATGTCTGGGTAATATTGCATCCCAGATGGTTAGGCTATTTGAATTTCCGATACAATTTTTTTTTTTTTTTGCAAAACAGAATTTGTGGGTAAAATATGCTCGGCTGTCATGAAAAAGTCAAAACGCAAAATCTTAATGGTCTCAAAACAGGCTTCATTGTTTTTATGGGGATGGAATACAACTTAGTTATTTCTTTGTGAGATTTAACCTTTATCCTGTTCTTAGCCATCAAATGCGGATGTGAATTACTCTTTAATTTCAGCCTCTTCAAAGATTTGATTGGTTAAGAAAGAATGAACAGCAGTAGAGACTACAGCAGTAAACTAAACCGCTACTAGCAGTAGAAATCACATGAGATGAAATATGAACATACAGAGAATGGTGATTTTTAACTGCACTGGAGCCAACATTTACCAATTTGAACATTTACGCTTGTTTGCGAACTTAAAAACAGTTGGTCAAGTCACATTTTAATTGTCAAACTATTAGGAGTTGAAAAGTACATTTAAATATAGTAGCCAGGATAGCAGCTGTCAAAGAAAAGTGTCTGTTTTTCATTCCCAGGAACCAAAAGCACAAAACTTCATAAAGCACGGGCACTCAAACACCTTGGTTAGCTCGTTTACCAGAATCCCATTGCACTTCTGACTGGCCGTCGTAGTGTTGAGGTCGAAGACGATGAATGAAGACAATTTTCACCCTGTTCTCCTCCAACATCCTTTTGCTAGGTAGCACAAAACCCACGTTTGTATTTTTGATCATCTCGCAACGTTGAATACTCGCTCATAAAATCATCACTTGGGCAACGCATCCATACGTACGGGACACTCTTCAGCTTCACAGCATCAGATCCCGATTGGAATGTTGGGGTGCGTTCAAACACGAGCTCGCTCACCTCTTTCTCGGATCTCTCTCACACACACTACAAGTAAACAATGTTATAGACTCCATTTTGGGGTGTTTAGTGGGGCAGTGAGGGGTCACAGCGGTCTGCGGTGAAGGTCCCTCCTCGCATTTCGAGCGGTTCATCTTGACCTTTCACCTCATTTGGACACATTTTCTCAGGCAGGAGGCTAAGAGGTCAAATAAGCAGGACCCGACGGCGGTAGTTAAGGTGTCTAGACCGCAGGTGGGCGTTTTTGCATGCGAGTGTGTTAGTGTTTGAAGAAAGTTTCTCCACTTGGGGCATCCGAGACTTGAGGTTTTCCCAAAACTCTCAAGTTTTTCAAAGCAGCCAGGCTCTTCCTCGAAAGTCTCCTTCTGCAGTCTTGTGCAAGTGTCCAGAGGTCGTGACCAGGTTGGGATCCCATCTGGTGTAATGTTTTTTTGTTTTTACTGGGGCGGTTTAGGGTACCGTAGGGGCGTGTGGTCAGAGGGATGAATTGTCCAGTAAACGGACCTCCTCTTCACTCTCATCTTCCTCAAATCTGGAAGAGGAGGATGCTAGTTGAACATTATGGACTCGGGGTCTTGGTTTGCCATCTGGGCCATATGACGGAGGATATCTTTTTTTGTAATAATACCAAGGAGGCGTCTACAAAAAGAGAGACAGAAAGAGGTAGACAAATTCATAACGTGCATTTTTGACCAGTGCGGAGAGAACTGACATCTTTTTCTGTTGCCAAGTTTTGCAGGAAGGTCCCAATGAAATGCTTTTTTTGAATAACTATTCTCAGGAGATGGATTGAGTTGATCAAATCTTTGCTCTAATTTTGATGAAATTTGGCAACAGACAGCTGACAGTCTCTGGTTTAAAGAAGGGCAGAGAGTGTGGAAGATTATGCCGTGTTACTCAGGGCAGGAAACGCTACATTATTTCTATGAGCCGACAGCACCTACACAGTGAGAAGCAAGTGTTGGGAAACTGAAGTGAAACCGAGTGAGTGAACGCCTCCATCTCATCCACACACTCTGGCCTTGGTGAACAAGAAAGTGAAGTTAATTTTCCAACACAAATTCAAGAGCATATTTAAAGGATGTACAGATTTAGTGCATTTCATTTGTTCACAGTGTTGGGGAACGTCACTATTGCATTACTGCTTTTCTAGTTTTGTCATGTTTCAGTCATTTGCAGTGTAGACACAATATCCGAATGCCAGGTTAAATTAATAACATAATAACAGTTCAATTTAAAATCAAATCTTTTTCTAGATTGTTTTCTAATTGTAACTATTACAGAAGGTGTTATAATATTCCTACAAAAGCGTTACTTTATTAAAAAAAAAGCAATTCATTTCAAGAACACTTGTTGTTTCTGAACTTTAGTTCATTTTTATCAAAGTGTATAAAAGTAGCTTGGGCATTTTAGTGTAAACTTAAAAAAAAAGCAACACTTTGCGTAATTAACAGCCTGTTGCTTCTAAAACAATGTGAGGTTACACTTTATTTTAAGGTGTCTTTGTTACACAGCAATTATGCATTAAAGTACTGAGTAATATTGAGTAACTACAATGACTTACTATAGGGTTAGGATTGGGGTTAGTTGCATGTAATTATGAATAATTTATAGTTATTACTGGAGTAACTGCATGTGACATATGTAACAATGACGCTGCAAAATAAAGTGTTACTCAATTTGATTATGTAACTTGTTATTTGTAACGCTTTACCTGCAACACTGTTTATCTAAATTAATAGGGTGTCCCAAACACTAATTTCGGTTTATGAAATATAGGCGTTCAACAGACAAAGTGACGACTGCATTAGTAGGCGTTACATTACTCAAAGTTTTTAACCACACCACATTGTTAGATGTAACACTTTTGTTACCTTTCCACTACTTGTGTATGTTTACTAGTATATAAAAAAAATAACGGGCATTATAGAGTCAATTCAAAAAAGTAACTCAATTTGTTTTAGAAGTAACAGGCTTCTGCAGACAAAGTGACATTACTGCATTACAGTAGGTGTTACACTATTCATAAAAAGTATTTTTTATAAAAATGTAACTACACCAGGCTTTTGTATGTTTAACAGTGTAAAAAATAATAATAATAATTTGGGCATTATAGTGTGAATTCAAAAAAGTAACGGTTAGACTTTATTTTAAGGTGCCTTTGTTACACTGTAATTATACATTTAAATACTGAGTAATATTAAGTAACTACATGCACTTACTATAGGTTTAGGGTTTGGTTTGGTTTAGACTTAGTTCCTTGTAATTATGCATCATTTTTAGTTATTACTTTACTAACTAGATGTAACATATGGAACAATGACACTGTAAAAATAAAGTGTTACCAAAGTAACTCAATACTTAGTAACTGGTCAAGAATGTGATTATGTAACTTGTTATTTGTAACGCTTTACCTCCAACACTGTTTATCTAAATTAATAAGGCGTCCCAAACACTAATTTCAGTTCATAAACTTTTGAAATATAGGCATTCAACAGACAAAGTGACGACTGCATTAGTTACACCACATTGTTAGATGTAACTCTTTTGTTACCTTTCTACTACTTTTGTATGTTTACTAGTGTATAAAAATAAATAACGGGCATTATAGAGTCAATTCAAAAAAGTAACTCAATTTGTTTTAGAAGTAACAGGTTTCTAGTTACACAATGTGATTATGTAATGTGTTACTTGTAACACTTTACCTCCAACACGGTTTTTTTTTAAATTTGGATACAGTATCCAAACACTAATTTCTCTTGATAAACTTTTGAAATATGGGTGTTCTGCAGACAAAGTGACATTACTGCATTACAGTAGGTGTTACACTATTCATAAAAAGTATTTAAAAAAAAAAAGTAACTACACCAGGCTTTTGTATGTTTAACAGTGTAAAAAATAATAATAATAATTTGGGCATTATAGTGTGAATTCAAAAACGTAATGGTTAGACTTCATTTTAAGGTGTCTTTGTTACACTGTAATTATACATTTAAATACTGAGTAATTTTAAGTAACTACATGCACTTACTATAGATTTAGGGTTTGGTTTGGTTCAGACTGAGTTCCATGTAATTATGCATCATTTTTAGTTATTACTTTACTAACTAGATGTAACATATGGAACAATGACACTGTACAAATAAAGCATTACCAAAGTAACTCAATACTTAGTAACTGGTCAAGAATGTGATTATGTAACTTGTTATTTGTAACGCTTTACCTCCAACACTTTTTTACGCATCTGTACCCAAACACTAATTTCTCTTGTTAAACTTTAGAAATGTAGGTGTTCAACCAACTTTTAACTTTAAATATGCTCTTGAATTTGCTTTCGAAAAAAAAAAGGGATTTAAGCTTGATGACAGATTGTATCACAGATAAAAGGTGTGACAATTTTGACGAGAGCTGGAAATGCGAGAATCCGTCCAAAAACTAGAGGCATAAAAAGCTCGTGAAACGATTGTC
Source organism: Opsariichthys bidens (assembly GCA_037194245.1). Classification (NCBI taxonomy): domain Eukaryota; kingdom Metazoa; phylum Chordata; class Actinopteri; order Cypriniformes; family Xenocyprididae; genus Opsariichthys; species Opsariichthys bidens. Next base: position 27,903,957 of record CM074280.1, on the reverse strand, counting down.
AAACCTTTGTGAAATGCGTGTGAAATGCCTGCAAGATGTTTGCGGACAGGAAGAAAGTGAAAAGCTCAAACATCAGACAACTGAAAAAGGATAGGGTGTGGGACTTGAGACTGGTGAGGACTGTTGGTTTAGGGGACAGGTACTGCTGACTACATACTACAGGAAGTGCTAGGATTCTAGAGTCACACCAAATCGACATGGTAACAACACAGCATCCTAGTAACAGCTACTGTGGCTACAAAGATGAATAGATAATATATGCTGGTGAATGAGAAAATAGTCCGCTACACACGACAGTTACTCGCCAATCGTGTAGGGGCGGAGCTGCGCGAGGGGTCAGATGTCATCGATCTGTAGCCCAGCGGACGCAGACCAGGCAGCCCCGAGAGGAATTTAGCAATAAGCAAAAAGGAAAACAAACAGAAATCAAATTTAGATGAAGGACATCACGGCATGTGTATTAGATGTGCTTTGTGAGTACACGTGCACAATGCAGAACTGAAAGGGAAGGTCTACATAAAAGGTGCATTTCAAAGACACCACAGCTAATGCGACAGACTACTCTACCCTGCTGGGATGGTCGAGGACAGGAGCAACAATCTGAGTGAAAGCAAGTCTTACAAGAAACGTGATGTCTGCAGAGCAATAAAGTCTTGGAAGCGAGGTCCAAAATGAAACCACTTTTGACGTCGCCGTCTTAGGTCGCATTCACACCGCAGGTCTCGATGCCCAATTCCGAAACTTCTTTTAAAGGCCATGTTCGATATCTGCATTTACACTGTACACTTAGTAGACGGACTGACCTGGAAAAGCTTAGGGCCGAAATGGACGCAGATGAAATGATAATACAAGCTTTCGCTTTCTGCACCATCTTTAAAGGTTAGCAAAACATTGGGTTGAGCCTTCATCCTCCATTGTGAAGAGTCATGTGATCAGGGTTTGGGTTCATGTGAATTGACGTCATTCGCCGCTGTCCCTTTTTCAATGATGTATGACTCGCATTAACAGGAGAATATCAGACGGGTTATATATGCTCAGGGGTTTTATCTGATCTGTGCTAGAAGAAGAAGAAAAGAAAAAAAAAAAAAAATCGGAATTGGGTCACTTGAAACCATGTAATGTAAATGCGGCCATATACTAACTTCACTCAGGTCAACGTTGTTTAAAAACAATGAACTCAACATGAAATGAATGCTGAGCTTATTTTACTTTCTTAATTCAGAGAAAGTTACTGGACAAAAATTAATTGGTGCATGTTATTTAGTGTTATTACTCCAAAAAGTCCTGGTACAAAACCTCCTTGATCTTTAACAAAACCTCTATTCGGTTACGAAACAGCAAATAGTTCAATTCATCCCGATGAATAAGATCGTGGCTTTATTTTGACTTCAATAAGCCGTATGATTATGTTTTTAATTGTAAGTGATGGGGAGCCTCAAACTTAAATAAAATCGATCGGTGGTCATTTTGGACCCCGCATGTAGGACAGTTCGGCCACCTCGAGAGGACTGCCGTTTTAAGTTTTGATGCACAATATATTTGTGCATTTAATTTCAAAATGAGATCAATTTCATTGAGAATTAGGTGGTGAAAAACTCTAGCAGACATCAGTGAAAGTGAATAGACATGATAATATATTCATCCAAGTGACTTAAATGCAACAGATAAACTGCATTAATCTATAACTAACTGAAATTGCGACATATTTTAGGGCAACCATTCAGAACTGTCTGTCTTTTCACTCAAGTTTCATGCGTCCCTCCTAAGAGGCGGAGTCTAACAGGCAGAGTGGGAGGGGCGTGGGAGGGGCTAATCACCAAGGGCTCCACGTGCTGCTTGAGCTCTTCCAGATGTTCTAAAATATTCTTCTTTGTGATGATGCCCAATACAATCCTGCAACACACACCGTGACGACCATCACTCAGCAACAAAAATTACACCGACAACTCAAGTACAAACAAATAAAAACAACATAAGAGTAACAACACAACAGAAGCAATATCAACAGAAATTTACTGAGATCATCAAAATAATCAGGTGTTTAGTGCTGCAATTAAACAAAGCAATTAAACAAATGAACTGAATATAATATAAATAGCAAATATTAGCCGCCACCATGTGTGTGAAATAAAAACGATTAAATAAGAATTAAGAGAGCAACGTTATTGACTTTACCGTACAGGAACAACATTATTCAGTCGTTTCCGCAGTCAGTTTATTATCTGGAACTCAAAATAAGGTCTAGACTCAGTCAGTGCATCTTTTTTGCCCAAAGTCCAGTTTACTTAAAGGGTTAGTGCAGCCAAAAATGAAATTTCTGTCACTCCAAACCCATAAGATCTTCTTTCAACTTCGGAACAAAAATTAAGTTAACACTAAAATAGTCACGTGACTACAGCGGTTCAACCTTAATGTTATGAAGCGACGAGAATACTTTTTGTGTGCAAAAACAAAACAAAAATAATGACTTTATTCAACAAATTCTCCCCTGTCATTCTGCTATGCTGTTTATACTGCAGGTTCCCTGGGTCAGCATCACAATAACGGCTCACATGACCCGAGCCGGCCAATACTGAGCCGGCATTCTGACAGACACGAAAGCCCTGCAATGTAAATAGCGCAGAAGAATGACAGGGGAGAGAGAACTGGTTGAATAAAGCGGTTTTTTGTTTTCGCGCACAAAAAATATTCTCCTCGCTTCATAACATTGAGATTGAACCTCTGTAGTCACGTCGACTATTTTAACAATGTTTTTAATGCTTTTCTGAACCTTGAATATGACCACTTTGTTGATTTCAATGGAGGATATAAAAACCTCTCTGATTTGATCAAAATATCTTAATTAGGGTTCTGAAGATGAATGAACGTCTTACTGGTTTGGAACGACATCAGGGTGAGGAATTAATGACAGTAATTTCATTTTTAAGTGAACTAACCCTTTAACCTGTTGTCTTCATCATGTAATGTATGTTTGAATAAATTTGTCATTAAAAAAGTTAATACAGCCTCTGTTAAATGTTTATATTTCAACAACGGAGAGGAGTAGAAAGACAATTATATAATAAAAAAGTTGATAAAAAGGACTCGTGCGCAATTTAAATGGTTACATACAATTTAGTTTTATTTAAGTATTGATAATTAATTTAATTGATTATTGATAATTCAGTTTCTTTGTTTCTGTAAAAAAAAAAATCATTTGAGTGTATCGCTATTATTCTGTGTGTACAAGTTTTAAATGAACAATGCAGATGTATGGACTGAAGATGCAGGCTGTGTTGCTTTAAAACAGGTGTTGTTGTTGGATAAGTTGTACTGCTTGCTTTAATGCAAAGTACATATGACTGTTTTATTTTACATTAAAGCTAGTGAAACTATTCTCACCAGATGCATTTTTTTGGCCGCAAAAGCATTGGAATAATCTGGTTTTACATCTTGCTAACAGACCTTTTCCTCTGTGATTTGTTTAGCCTCATTTTGTTGGTTGTGGGAACAGGCCTTTGACAACTGTCTGCACTTCCTGAGCATCTACACACTGCAGAGTAACTGGTTTATTTGAGTCTCCTAAAGCTTAAAACTCCCTCTAGCTGCAATGAGGAGAAACTCGTGGATTAAACGCATATAAACATTCCACACAAAATATGATCACGTTTATACCTTATTTGTTAATCAGGACTGTAACTTATCTGACTTTTTTTTTAGTATGCATTAAAACAAAGACTCTAGATATTAATAGAAACTTTTTTAACCTATGACAATATTCAATACATATCTGAATATCTCTTAAACAACCAAACAACAGCTGTTGTTGCCAAGAAGATTAAAAATGTTTAAAGCGAAATGGAGACAAAATGAGACACTAAACAACATTAAATTGTAATAAACAATATTTACCTATATATTTTTAAGTGTATATATATATATATATATATATATATATATATATATATATATATATATATATATATATATATATAAAACAGATAATCTGGCTATTTTTGGATGATGGCACAAATGAATTGCTAAATCACAGATTTGTGGAAAATACATTATTGTTCAAAAGCTATGAATAATTAAGTTCTCTCTTAAGTCTCTTCTGCTCACCAAGGCCGCATTTATTTGATCAAAAACAATAAAAGTCAAACAATGCAATTTAAAAAGAACTGATATATATCAATTTAACATATTATGTAAACACAAACTTATGTTAGATTCGATTAATCGATTTGACAGCACAAATCTGTTAAAATGTAATTTATTCCTGTGATGCAAATCTGAATCCAGTCTTGGTGAGCATAAAAGACTTCATTAAAAACAAAACATCTAATTTATTCCTAACGTCTCATTAAACTCTAAATGTGTTTATACTTGCTGTGAGACAAGAAGATTGTCTGATCTAATCAACCGACACTTTTTAATAAACTTAAATGTACAAATAAAAAAAATGCTGATATCACCAGTAAAGTCATCGTGAATAGATTGAGATTACGCAGTATCGTCCAGCCCATTTAGATATTGTCAGGGCTGCAGCAGCAACGCGAGTTTGGTCGTGGTGCAGGCGTGTGAAAAGTGTGTTTCGACAGTGGTTTAACAGATGACAAACCGCTGAGAGGCACGAGGTTCAGTATGTGAATTCCTAGATGAATGACACCATGGATCCCATCCGCAGAAGTGTGTGTGGGTCTGCTGATGGGAGGTTAGTAGAAATCCATTTCAAACACAACACAGGAGGAGGAAAGAGACTCGAGTCGTCCCGGCGGATACTCACCCGTTGTGCGTCACAAGGCACTGGCGCAGGCCGAGCTTGCGGAAAATGTCCACCACGATCTCCATTGGCGTGTGGTCAGTGACGGTGAAGGGGCTCATGTCCAAAATGCTGCGGAGCTTCAGCGGCCGCGGACTGTCTGCGGGGAGGGTCGGGGCATGCTGGGTAAAATAGACCCGCGAGTTCAGCACTATTCCCTCCTGCTTGCGCCGTGCGTTTTTCTGAAAAGAAAAACGGATTTCAAGTGGATCTTAAGTTGGACCGAGAAACTGATGTGTATTTCTACAGTCAGCAAATACAATGAAATTCATGAAAACAGGTCACATTTCACACCAAAAATAAAAAAGGAAATATAAATTTGCATAAACAAAATACTTTTATTTATAACGATTATTTACATTGTGAAAATATGAGACAATTCTTATTTTGTAGGTTTGTCCCTGCATGTTAAGTTAGGAAGTTTTTTTTTATTCTTATTTAAAAATGCACCTTAACATTTAGACTGTTCATATGTTTGAGTCAGTAAACACTTTTATTCAGCAAGGACGTGTTAAATTGATTAAAAGTGAAAGTAAAGACAATGTTACAAGAGAATTCTGTTTTTCTGAGTCTTTTGGAAATGTGATTTCCACAGAAATATGAAGCAACACTGCCGATAATAAAATATTGTTTCTTGAGCAGCAAATCATCATATCAGAATGATTTCTGAACGATCATGTGACACTGAAGACTGGAGGAATGATGCTGAAAACTCAGCTTTGATCACAGGAATAAATTACATTTAAAAACACATAACTTTCAATATAATAATAAATGAAATGTGAGCAGACTAACATCTAAGCCCTGAAAGTGTTTATAATTGTGTCTCTCTGTTACCTATGGCGATTGTTATATCCCTGCGCAGCGCAAAGCCCACCAGCCTCTGCGACTCTTTGGAGACGATGACAGGGAACCCGTTGTAACTCGTTTCGGAGATGATGCCCTGCAGCTCGGCGAGAGTCATGTCGTCCTGCGTCAGCACGGCCAAAGGCGGGTCGCTACGCCGCGGCGCATCACTTCCCGTGCTAACGTTGTGTGAGTGAACTCTTCCTTAGCGTCCAGGAAGGGGTATCCGTTCAGACGGATGTGGGCTTCGTAAATTCCCTCTCGGCCAAAAGCATCGCCCACCCATTTGCTGGTCATCACTGCCGCCATGAGAGGAACGATGTATTCCAGCCCGCCGGTCAGTTCAAACACGATGACCACCAGAGACACTGTCATACGGGTCACGCCACCTACAGCAGACGCAATATTACAGGTTAGACGGACTTCACAAGACACAAAGGTGAAAGTATGCATGCACACGCACCTAGACAGGCTGCAGCGCCGACCATGGCGTAAAGTCCCGGAGTGATGCAGTCAGCGCCCACTTCACACCACTCTCTAAACAGGAACCAGTCGTGGTGATAATACGCCAGCTGCTCTACAGCGATGCCTACGATCCGTCCGGCGATTGCGCCGATGGCCATACTGGGGATGAACAGACCCGACGGCACCTGGGCAGGACAAATAAACAAGCTTTAGGAACATTTTCATGGATTGCAACAATTTATGATGTCAATAACAATTATATCTGGGGACGCACCGAATGTTCGGCAACCGAAATTATTATAATAATTATAATTCGTATTATAATTTACGAATAAGTAAAAAGGCAGAATAAATTTTGCCGAACAATGACGTTTTTAATGACGTTTTAACGTTCACATATCGCATCTTTTCCGCGCGCATATTCTTTATATCCTATGTGGGCGCGCGGTAACCGCGCGCAAAACGTAAGGGACGCGCATGCAGTGCGGCGCGCTTGTTTTTTCCGGGCGCGCCTGTGCCGCGGCGAGATGAAAACATCTCAACTTTTCAGAATGCCGCAAGCGCACCGCAGGTCATGTGACAAGAACCAACCGATCATCTTCGACCTTTCCGTAACAAAACATGGAAATCTCAGCCGAACAGCTGATCATAGCTGTACAGGGGGGTTGTTATGTCTCATCTCCATAAATATATCTAGTAGTAAAGCTAAAGCAAGGGCTAAAAATCAATGTATCCCTTGCTGAAACTTTCTCATCGTCAGAATCCACAGTTCATGGTTGCATAGCAACGACAGACGCCACAGAAGCGCGAGCTCCCGAACGCTTGCGAAAGAAGGAGGAAGTGACGCGGCCGCGCTTTACACGCTTTTTTAGGCGCGATATGTGAACGGCCCCTAAGTAGGCTTATGTCTAGGACAGTTATATATTTGTTGTGGGTTCATCCACATTTTTTGCACTATTCAATGCACATTTGTTGTTGTAGACATACAGAGTTACATTCTTTCAGCAGTCAGTTATAGGCCTAACATAGGCTATTCAAGAAGGGGGGCTTCAAAGATGGCCAAATAATTTTTTTTTATTTTACTAATTTATTCATTTTAAGTTATATTGTGCTTTGCTTGTATAATATCTGCTGGAATGTTAAAAAAATGTTCAGTGTTAAATAAATATTTTGAAATTATATTTTTGTTATTTGATTTATTTCTCTGAAAAGCAACACAAAATAGTAAAAAGCAAATTTTTACTATTTAATTATTGTAATGGTGAAAAAATTGGCAAAAAAAAAAATTGAAAAAATGTGAAACACCGCGTTCGGTATTCGGTATTCGGCCTTCGGCCTTTGGCCAAGCATTTCATTATTATTTGGCTTCGGCCAAGAATTTCATTTCGGTGCATCCCTAATTATATCCCTTAAAACCCATGTGCGATACATTTAAAAGTTTTTACCTGTGAAAATAATCTCTTCATGACTTAAAATATGTAACCCCACTCCCCTTATTTAGTATACGCCATTAATATGCAAATTAGTTCCACTCACTCGCCTGTAGTAAATGCTACACAACGGCAAAATGGAAATAGTGGTTTAATTATACACGCTTGAACCAGAAACTGATTCGGAAGAAGAGGAAGAGTGAACTATATAGGCGCGTCTGCAAGTCGATGTATCAGAAGGACACATAACTGTAATTGATATGATTAGCCTTTTGCTTGAGAAAAGTCCCGCCCACATGGGACGGGATTGGTTACATGTTTGCGACTGTAGGAAACGGGCGATTTCAAAGCGCGTTTTTGAGATCGTCTTTGGTTCAATGTCATTTTGAGGAGAAAATACTTCATACAATGGCTTGTCTTAAAGCATATTAAAAACATTTAAAACTTGATTTCCCACAGGGCATATTTTCTGCCTAAAATTCAGATTAGTGATAAATACAAATAATTTGTTCTCATTACTGTAATATGAAAAGGTGTGTTATAAAAGTGTAATTTTAACTGTTGGTACTTGCAATAGTTAGGTTCATGATGCTAACATTGCTTTGAAGGCCTATCTAGAACATTTACAATAGTAGGATTCAAAAACCTGCTTTGTTGGGCCTAATATGCAATGTCATATACATAAAGTTATTATTCATGAGCCTTGCCTTCACCATATGGAAGGACTGGTAAACTAGCCAAAAACTCAATTGTATAGCCTTTATTAGCAATAACATTTATAATAAAGTTTTTTGAAGTGGATACACAAATATAAAAAAATTAACATTAATAACCAACTACAATTGGTTTGACTATGATAACATTAGTTAAAAATGCAAATACAATAAGTCACTTAAATTATATGGCAATAAAATGTGAATCTGTAATCTGTTAAACACACCAATAAAACATTTGTGCATTGTAAATGTTATGGCCATAAGATTAAAAATCAATATTATTATTTAAAAAAAAATATATAATATTTATAAATATAAAAATATATATTATATATAAACATATATATTATATATGTTACATATACATATACATATATACATATATTATATATAAACATATATAATATTTATATGTTCATGTATTTTATATATTTATTTATATAAAATACTTTATTATATTTATAAAATAAAGATTTTACTCAAAATCTATGGCCATCAAATTAAGAATGTGTCTTTTTAATACTTTTTATTTCATGGTCATAAAATTGAAATAAAATGAAAACTGCAGAAAAAAAATTAAAACACTGAATATGTAAATGTAAATTAATGCATCATTTTATTTCTCATTTTTTGTAAATACTTCAAATAAGTGCATTGCTGAATTTGCTTCCGTTTTAAATGCTGTGAAGTACATTGGTATTAAACTACTGAATCAGTAGTATCACAACAAAGAAACGGAAACCACAAACACTGGATTCTCACCTTCAGGCCGAAGGTGAAGATGGTCATGATGATTTTGAAGATGAGCGCCAGGCTGAGCTGCCACATGGCCGAGTAAACACCCGGGGTGGCGGTGGCGTCCGATCCCTGCGGATACGCCTGACTGCCGTTCATCTGGCTGCGGTACTGGCAGAGCTGCGACGACTCCAGCGGGCCGCAGTCCGTGAACAGCTCCTTAATCAGCTCGCTGGTGTTCTGCCGCGTGTACGGATTTGGGAACGCCACGATGGCCGTGATGGCCGCCACTGTGATCACCTCCAACACCGGGTACTTCCCTAAAAGACATTTTCAGAAGAAAAATAAAACTATAAAAAACATTGAAATAATAGCTATAACAGTTTATCGATTATACTAAAAATAACCCAAATGACTTATTGTAGTGCATTCACCGAAGCGTGTGGACTTGCGGCGGCGGCACCAGGCGATGTTGGCCCGGATGAAGAAAGCCCCCCACAGCCCACCAAACACCCCCAGCAGGATGAAGGGGAAGAGCTCGAACAGGTACCAGGGCGTGTGGTACTCCACGTAGAACAGCACCAGCCGACTGTTCCCGAACGGGTTTATGGAGCGCAGAACGAACGCCGCCACCAGAGCAGCGAAGAACGAGCGCCACAGCGTCTTCAGAGGGAAGTAGTAACTGACCTGAGAGAGAGGAACAGCACATCAACTACACTCCAGAAAAATCTCTGGGAAAAATATGATGTTGAACAAATATAGAGTATTTTTAGATTTCTTTCATGACTTTTTATCAATATTGTATATAGATCGCTGTCACCAAAATTAAGAATATTGTGATGTACAGTTTTGCTTATATCACCCACCACTACTATTCATGAGTTAGAAACTTTGACCGATATTGAGTCTATTATTTTTTTTAATCTGGAAATTAATGATTTAAATATAAAGAATGTGGTAAAAATTGATCAAAAGTGACAGTAAAGACGTGTATGATTACAAGCAAATGCTGTTCTTTTGAAATGTGTCACGGTTCTGTTTTCAACATTGATAGTAATCAGAAATGCTTCTTGAGCAGCAAATCAGCATATTAGAATGATTTCTGAAGGATCATGTGACACTGAAGACTGGAGTGATGATGCTGAAAATTCCGCTTCGATCACAGGAATAAATTACAGTAACACTGTGTCCTTGTTACATGTATTTACTATTGTAATAACCATGAATTAGGCATCATTACATGCAACTAACCCTAAACCAAACTCTAATCCTGCCCTAAACCTAAAGTACATGGACTTAACTAACATTACTCAGTACTTAACGTATAATTACACAGTAATAGAGACACATTAAAATAAAGTGAAAATATGTTCACACAGAAAACGGCTACTTTAAAAATTGCAATAATATTTCACAATTTTACTGTTTTTACTGCATTTTTGACAAATGCAGCCTTGGTGAGCAGAAGAGACTTCTTTCAAAGTTAAACAGTTAAAAAATACTACTGACTTCAAAACATCATTTGTATGGGTACTTCCAACTCAAGAGAAATAAACTTGTCTGATTTGAAGAAAGGGAGACTCACCTCCTCCAGACTGAACAGAACGCCTCCTATCGGAGCCCCAAACGCCACGGACACACCAGCAGCCGACGCCGCGGACAAGACCTGAGAGCCGAGAGACAAACAGAGTCACAGACAGCGGTAGTCTCACCGTCTACATCTTGAAACTGCAGGTTATATCCAGATTTTGCCGAAGCCCAATCAAAATGAAGCTATGCCCACTAATGAAGGCTAACCTCTCGTTTCTTGGCCTCGTTTTTGCTGTATTTGGGGAAGAGGTAGGAAAAAATGTTGCCACAGCAACAAGCCACGTGGACCAGCGGACCTTCCTTCCCGAGACTGAGGCCCGACGCCACGACCAAAACAAGAGTGATGGTCTTTATCATCAGGGTCCACTTTCCCAGGTACCCTCGGATAATAAATCCGCTCAGGATGGTTTTAATCTGAGAGAGAGAGAGAGAGAAAGACATCAGGTATGATTATAAAACATTTCGAATGATCAATTAGTGGGGCAGTTAACTTATTTTGTTTATCATTTGACATAAGTGAGAGGTGCATTTCTAGTCTATTGGTTGGGCGTGATGGACAGACAAAAAAAACATGTGTGGTTTGTGAAAGTTATACACCTGCTTTCATGACCCTTGTACTCCATTGATGGAAAGTGGCTTCTCTTTGTTTAAATGAACAAAACCTCTCTGGACTAAGTGCTGTTAAACTTACATAACACTTTTGGTAACCATAGAAACAGTGACAAAATACGGTTTCATTCTCAGTGGTCACCTGACACGTTAAGAACATTCATAAATCCGCTGCACACCATTTCACTGCTCCATATAACAAATACTCACAGTGATTTTGTTGGTGACATAAAATTAAGCAACATCATGAATAAAGCATGATAATATGACAGTTCAGGTAAATAGCTGCCGGTCTTCCAGTTTGCGAGTCTGATTTGCAACCACTTTAGATAAGCGAATAATCCCTAAAGGTAGTCTTTTTTAGAACAATAACATTAATCATAATATTAACATGCTAGATTTTTTTCAGAACACGTTAATAATGGACCACTAGAAAAACTGGTTAGCCAACGAAAAATCATAATCATTGTAAAATATCAGGTAAAACCGGTTTAAAGAGCAGCGACTATTCTCTATAATTGATCTGCAGGATTACCTCAGGTATTCCAGACCCGCAGGCGTACGGCGCAAACACCTTCACCAGACACACGGCCAGGAAGGCGAAGGACAGCGCCCAGAACGTGAACATGAAGTAGTTCATGATATAGGAGCCGGGACCCTAGATGACAACGACAAGAGCGATTAATACAGCCAAACAAACATTGTGAGGAATTCATCTGGTATATACTAAAGTTTAAAAGGTTTTGGGTCTCTTTTGTCCACCAAGCTGGCATTTATTTGATCAAAAATACAGCAAAAGCAGAAATGTTGTGAAACGTTATTACCCTTTAAAATAACTGTTTTCTATTTGAAATTTAAAATGTAAATTATTCCTGTGATCAAAGGTGAATTTTTAGCGTCATTACTCCAGTCTTCAGTGTCACATGATCCTTCAGAAATCATTATAACATGATTTGCTGCTCAAGAATTTTTTAATCAATGTTGAAATCAGTTGTGCTCCTTCATATTTTTGTTTCCAGTTTTACTTCACAAATAAAAAAAGTTTAAAAATATATCTCTATTTATTTAAAATAGTATTTTTTGTAACATTATAAATGTATGTACTGCCACTTTTGATCAACTTAATGCGTTCTTGCTTAAAGGTGCAGTAAGCGATTTGTGAGAAACACTGTTGATATTTGAAATCGGCACCCAAATAAACACATTGCTCCGCCACCAAAATAACAAACACCCTATGCAATAGAGCTGCACGATTCTGGAAAAATGTACAATCTCTCACAATTTCTGAATGGACAACTAAACAAAACATTTTACGAGAGGTTCTGACAAAATGTTAATTGCTAGTCAATTTAAAATGTTTATTTAATCTGAATAAATGAATGAACAAAAATGTCTCTCCAGCTAGGAAAGATTTTCTAATATTAATGCAGGTCCTAAAGCTCTTGCTTGATCATAATCCTCCTTCTAATCAAATTCTTCTGACCTTTTCCTCTCATCTTTCTCTCTTTCTACAGTCTTGTCCTGCTTTCTCACTCTCTCTCCTCCCCCATTATCAGAGGACACGCCCTCTAATGCTGATTGGCTACAAAAGTGTTCTGGTGCTGAGTCTGATCAGTCAATCCACTTTCTTTGTTCTCCTAAACCAGGGCTATAAAAAAACACTTTTTTTCAGCGCACACACAGAACAGGCATCTAGCAAATATTCACAAAAATGTTTGTTTGGGTGTCTCTTTAAATTTCCAACAGCAGTTTTCAGAAATTGCTTACTCCACCTTTAGGAAAAGTATTCATTTCTTATATAAAAAAAAGAAATCCTACTGACACCAAAAATTTGAGTAGAGGTATATATAGTTGCACACTGACCTCGGCCTGACCCAGAATGAGTTCGGCCCATGTCTTCCACTGAGGACACTTGTCTCTCTCAGCGAAGGTGGTCTCGTTGGAGCCCCAGCAGCACTGCTCATGATTAAACCACATGGCACTGAGACACACGCCCTCCTTCAGATCGGTCATCCAGTCGGCGGCGATGTCGATCACACCAGCTAATGCTCCTGAGGGAACAAAGATGAAGGCAGGTTTTTATGCAATTCTTCATGCATTAATGAAGAAGCAAGCACCCCTGAAAGACTGATCCACGGTTACGAAGTACACTAAAAATAACCTATTCAATTTACAAAACAACAGCAGCTATGGTTGACTGAAATACACAGTAAAAAATACAGTGATAATGTTTCAGATATTAACCAATAATATACTGCTGCCTGTGTATTTTACAATATACAGATTGTATTAAAATCAAGACAAAACAAAGTTTGCTTGGAGTTCTTTCCAGAAATGTTCGCTCCTTCTGGTAAACGCCTTCGAACCACCAATGAGCCGTGGTGATGGTGTAACATGTGGGTGTGGCTCTAGGGCACCGCCCAACAATTTTTATAGAGAAGTTCCCATTTTTGTAATAGGTTTATTGTATGTAGTATTGAATAAACATTTGACAAATAACCAAAAATGCAAATGATCTAGCTCAGGGTGAATTAAGAAATACGATGAGTTCAGATTAACATGTTGAGAAGGTTAAACCATGACTTAAAGCTCGAAGATGTGTGTGTGCTTGTGTTTAAGTGAAAATTTCTGTGTTCAGGTCTGTTTTATAAATGTTCTCTGTACTATCAGTAACACTGTGTGATATATTCATTCACAGAGTTAAAAAAAAAAACTATACATTTTATATATCAGGCCACTGACCCTGACCCGAAAAATAAAGATTGAATTAAAGGTGCAATATGTAAAATTTAGAAGGAACTATAGACAGAACCGAGTGGATCTCTTACGCTCGTGCGAGTGAGTGGAGGTGGGGCTAATTAGCATATTCATATATCCGCTTATAATAAATAAGACAAGGGTGTAGTTACATTCAAGCTATTTTAAGGCAAGAAGATGTATCAATATGTCATTTTGGTGATCAAAGATGAATTATGGGATAAAATAGACTACAGGGGGAATTTAAAAGTCCAGTAATCAGTCCCTCCAGAAAAAAATGATTATGCGATCGCTTGATTTCATGCATAATCAGCCAAAGTCCGCATATTTATGCGGGGTCGCATTTTTTCAAATATGCCGCACTTTCGCCGCATAAATTGCCGATTTCAGCAAGAAAAATATGCGGGGCTAGCATGATTTCATAATCCCTGTATTTTCGTTGCAAAAAAGTCTCATATATCTTAGCAGAAAGTTGAAAAATGTTGCGTTTACTTCACACAAGTAAAGCGCCATTATTTTCCCCTTATTGCCATGGGAACCTTATGAAGTGACGTAATTACGCGACATGAACGTCATCTGTAAACCCCTCGGTGAAACCATGATGAAGCACGCCAATAATTCTCTTTTGCCAACAAAAATAAGCTCAAAAGATCGCGCGAAGCAGTTTCCCGGTCTTTTACATCATAGTGGGGGCAAATTATTTTGCACTCCGTGTAACTGCGTGTCGGACCACAGACGCAAGTCGAGGCTGGAAAACCACTTTGCAGTTTCAAGTATATTAGTAGCACGTAAAATAATTTGCGTTGCAGTAAGATTGCACTTTGTGCACAGGAAGCACTTCATTTAACAGAAGATGTCTGTTTTGTAGAGCTACCTCTGTTAAACAGGAAGCACACATTTTATTTTTTTATATTTTATTTATTCATTTTTACAGAAGTTGAATATTCCTTTTGTAAAGCGACAGAACTTGTTTGACTCAATGTTTTGTAATTTTGAGCCATGTGTTGATTAAGGTCTGAAATAAAACAGAATGAGAACTTCAATATTCTGTGATTTAGTAAGCCTGCCTCTTTACATTAAGGTAGTATCCAGTGAGAACAGGGTGTTGGGGGGGAAATCACCTTTTTTTCCTCTTTTGCATGAAAAACCGCAGTTTTTGCAAGTTCCCGCAATTTCATCGCATAAAATTGCAAAAATATCTCGCATATTCCATCGCATTTTTTAAGAAAACGTGCCGCATAATCAAGGATTTTTGCCCGCAACAATCACAAAAAAATCCCGCGTTTTTCTGGAGGGACTGAGTAATAGTAACCTCTATAGATGCACTAGTTACAGCTTACTAGTATCAGCTTTTGGTTATAAGTCTTTTCAAAGATTAGAGATTAATATTTAACCAGCAGTATGATTAAATTATCGGAACTGCTCTGCGACTCTTCTCGACTCACTACTGCAGATTAGCTTTACTCAAGATATTTTTATTCAAAGAGGTTTTTTTTCATTTGTTTATCTGCTTTATAGTGTCGCATGACAACCCTGCAAGAGTTTCCTTTCAAGCAGAGTGTGAGTATGTGTGTGCATGTATTTGTGAGTGGGTGGATTGAAAGGTGAGTTTGAGAGATGCAGTGTGTGTGTGTTTGCACGACTATCTTTGTGAGGACCGGTTTGAGTTTCAGACCGCCGTGAGTGAGGACAAAGAGAGTAAAGTGACCCTTCAAAGCCTGTTTAAGGGTAAAGGTTTTAGGGAAAAGGTTATAAATGGGGTAAGGGTTCAGGTTAGGCTCCTAGTTGTGATGGGTAGTGTGAGGGTAAAGGAGCGAGATATTGCATTGTGTCAATGAATGTTCTCACAAAGACGGATGTACAAGAATGTGTGTGTGTGTGTGTGTGTGTGTGTGCCGGCATGGTGTTTACCTGACGCAAGCCCTGTTAGCGTGACCACCAGCCATCCGGACCAGGCGTCGTACAGACTCTTGGTGAATTCCCAAGCTGATTCCTTCTTTTTACTGTTTATCTACACAGATGAACAAAACATAAGTAAATACAGATGCACAAACCTACCGATTTATGATGTGAAACAAAACCCCAGTAGCTGGTCCGTTTTATAACCGCAGTATCGCATCCTGTTGAGCAGGACGTTTACTTGCCTAAAGTTCAAATGTTACTACTCTTGAATATTTGGTCTAGAAAATAAACAAGGCGACTTGTGGCCAAGTATGGTGTCCCATACTCGTTGCGGCACCGGCACCGGGGAGTGATCGGGGGTTAGGTGCACCTCAGTTGTGGGTAATGAGAGTGGAAGAGAGCGCTGTTCATTCACTCCCCCCACCAACATTTCCTGTCGGTAGTAAGACTCAAACCCGCGACCTTCGGGTTACAAGTTTACGCAAATAAATAAAAACATACAAACAATGAAAAAATAATAATACATAGAGATTGAGTCTAAGATAAACAAAAGAGTTTTTGTTTGCAAAAGTAACTAAAAAAAATAGAGGTGATGTTCAATTTTCCAAAAATAAATAAATGTGTATAAATAACTTAAATACTGAAGATATAAATAATACTACTAATAATGAACACAAATGAGATGGAGTTATATCATATCATATGCCCACACACAGATAAAGAACAGACGATGCGTTCGTTACCTTGCGGTGGCGCTCTCGGTCTTTGCACTTCTCCCTGACCCAGTCGATGGTGTGGAAGTCGTCGTAGGTGCCCACACCAGGAATGGGCTCCTCCAGCAGGTCCAGCAGGTGGGTGGAGCTACTGGCCCCTCCTCCACCCCCTCCGTTAGACATGGCGTAGTTCGACCCTACAAACAGAGACAAAGAGGAGTGAGCGAAAGAGAGATAGCTGGTATGTTAGAGTAGAACAGTGCTTCCCAAACTGTGGGCTGCGGCCCCCGGTGGGCTGTAGCGGTATTGCAGGGGGGGTCGTAGCTAGTCCAAATCAATATATTAAAATAATTAAAATATTCCAATTGTTCTAAAAAAATTTTTTTTTTTTTTTTTTTGAAAGTATGTAAGGTTAGTGTTATGGATTTAAATATATTTGTAAAGAATGTTTACATCATAGTTGTCATAATTCACATGAAATTCTTACAAACTTGTATTTGAAGGTAAATGTCGGTATATATTTTTTTAACGGAGGGGTCGTGGAGCTTTTGCAATGTTTTTGGGGGACCTTACCCCGCTTAAGTTTGGGACGCATATTCTTTTGTAGAAAAAATATTGTACTCATACTAGATAAAAATGTCTGCTAAATGACTATTTAGTAGGGGTGTGAGTCGATTCGATTGATGATTCATAGGTTTTCGATATGATTCAGGAATATTTCTTGCAAATTCAGAATGATTTGATTCAAACTGATTTACAATAAGATTCGATTTGATATATCGATTCTTCATTTTGGAGTCCATCCATAGGATTTTGTAAATGGTTCTAATGCATCTTAGGTAAGAAAAAGACGAATACTTGTTCATACAGGCTACTTCGAATATTAATAATATTAATAATGAATATTAATAATATTTATATAATATTTGAATATTAATATAATATTTGAATATTAATATAATATTTGAACAGAGCGCAACGTGTCGAAAAAATATTTTAGAGCTGAGTAAAACTAGGAAAGTTACTGTAAATTCCTTTTTTTTAAAGTTTTTTTTTTTTACACTTTTAGTTTTCTTGGTCTGGAAATCATTTTTAAAATTACCTATTATTTTCAGGACTGTGAGTTAGCAAACTGATCTATTATATGATACATTCAGTAAGCAATTAAGCAATAACATAAGCGCATTCATGTACCTTACAGAATCATGATTAATTAATTTTTACTATTTTAAATGAATTCTTGAATAAAACAAATAATTCACGAGACATAATTATCCGAGGTGCTTGTCAGTAAGTTGGTCAGAATCAGCTCAACACTGCCGAAAATGCAAAAGGTTTTGTTTTGTTCGCTCACCAATCCTTTCTAGAGGTGAAATAATCACGGTTGTGCCTCGTGGTGTTTGTTTTGACGCATATTCAATTCAGGTCACAACGGGTCACGGATTGATGATGTAAATCTCTGGATGAGTCTTTTTGCATATGTTCATTTTGACAACCGAGATCCTACAGTGTCACAATGCTTAGAGCTCGGATTATGCACAGTCTGACAAGCAACAGTCGTAAAGAAATATTATAAATCGTACGTGTGCATCCGGGTTTAGTGTTCATAAAGGGAGGCTCTTCTCTTGCTTCCTGTTAATCACATATTCACAATCTGAATACAAGTTTAGTTTTTCATGCTGCCAAGTCCATTGCAAAGCTTCTGGATTGAACTGAATCAGAAACTGAGGATTGACAGAGATAACCAACGGTGAAACAAAATGGCACAATTTTTTTTAAAGCACTTAAATCAACGGTCTTTTGCTCCGTTACCAAATTTGGTACCGAGAACTGCGAAATTTCAACAGTAACCTCTACTATTTAGTAGTTTCACTTGGGGTTAGAGAATTGAACAAACCTCGACTGAATACTTAACTCAAGTCATTCAACTCTTAGGGACCAAAACTGCACGTTCAACAATCACTACAGCAACTTTTTTGTTGCCTCTAGTGCCTGACTCAATGAAAGCAGAGATCTGGGTCATCTGGACGTGTGCGTCGTGTCCCGGGACCAGCGAGCAACTGCAGCACAACAGCTGATAATCAGCTAATCAGCTTTTCCACACAGATCCAGCCAGACATGAGCCGAACAACACACGGCGCAGCTGCTGCACAATGTCACAAGGTAGAGAAACACTCACTTGTACACACTTCCCTTTTCAAGAAACAAATCTACCGTTGACTCACTGCGAGTGAAACAGCTCACAGCTAACCAGGTTACGCTAATAAAAGAACATAAGCGAGTGTAAACTCCGAAATAGCACATTAAATGTCATTCTTACAAATATAAACACATAAAGCATCATGTGACAAAGAGAAACACAGGCCGCTTTCAGCAGAGATCAACATCTAGACTAGCATGCGATGGAAAATGTTTGTGTGGTTAAAGATCAATTACTAATAAGGGCATGTTTTTTTTTTTTTAATTCAAGAAACAAAGCATGACGACTCATTTGCAAAAAAGTAAGCAGCCAAGTTGAAACTATTTTACAAATATTATTTATTAGTTAGTGTTAATATTTTTAATGAACAGCCAACAAATATTCTTACTTTAACACTTGATTTATTGTTATGTGTTAATATTAATACTTTACTTTAGTTTTATTCATTTATTTTATTAGTAATAATATTGTTAATAATTGATTGCTAATAGTTTGTTTTAATACTTGTTAATATGAATCATTCCTACAACATATTTTAAAGCTACTTTATTATTTATTGCATATTTTTCATTAACGGCAATCCTTATTTTACTAATATGTTAATATTAACACTATTATGTATACCATTTATTAATTTATTCATCTTAAGTCATTGTTTAGTGTCTATTATTTGCTGATTTTTATTGTTATTTTACTATTATTAAGTATATTTGATTAATTAATTGTGTTTTTTCAATAGCTATTTCATTTTAATATTTTTTAATATTAATCCAAAGTTAATTCATATTTGTTAAGATTTTGTGTCCATATTAATAGCTTATTTTATTGCTAATTACTATTATTTAATCATTATTATATTTTGTTAAATAAATTATTAATAATATTTTTAATAATCCCCAGCTAACAGCAATTATTTCATTTGAATACTTAATAATAATAATAATTTATTAATATTCTTGTTTAATGTTAATACTGACAGCTTATTTTTATATGTATATCATTATTTCATTATTAATTGATTAAATATGTTAGAACTCAATGGCAGAAGATCATTAACTATTATAGGGTTCTTGCACCTTTTCCAAAGCCAGTCATGAGCACCGCAACCAAAACAGCAGCCTATAGTTCCTCCTCAACCAAAACAACGAGCTTATGTGGTGTTCATGCCATAACTACCGTATTTTGGAAGAAAAACAAACCCATGACATTATACTTGGAGCGGTTTGTGACTCGGATTTATGCGTTTCAATGGCAACAATATCAACGCCGAAATGAATGTGCAGCAGTCGGGTGCTACAGGTCAGTGATCTTTAAGTTGTTTATGTTTATTATTATTGTAATGTTATGTGCTTGGAGATATGAGGTAGTATAACGCTGTCTCTCATGCTTTTGTGTGCTGTACGTGTTCATGTGTTTTGAGGAGGTGTGGCTTTAGAGACCATCTGAAGGGAGGGTGGGATCTTATGCTTCAAAGCTAGCTCACTATTGCTAGCCTCTCCAAAAATTACCTACTCTACCTTTAAAGTTTCTCATACAGAACAGAAATAGCAGGGATTATTACTTAGGTATGTGCACTTTCTGGTTTATGATGACAATTCACGAGAGCGTCGAATTCAGTCCCGCACTCAACAAAATCACAATAAACAGTTTTGAATTCATTTTATTGTGAAAATTTCCCCCTTTATCTCGCACCAAGCCCTGTTATTTTCTGACCCTCTGTGATCAACATTTAATTAACGACATTTACTCTCTTTATCGCCTGTCTGGCAAAAAGTTGCAGTTACAGTTTCATTTTACATCACTCCCAAAAATCGACCATTGATTAGCCTATAACAAACTTAAGTAAAATTCCCTACCACTTACCTTTCGCATGGCTGGAAAGCACACGCACGGTGAAAAGCTGCACATTCTTTTTTTGCAGATTTTACAGGAGGCTACTCAAGAATTTGGTCCTTTTTGGGTTTTTTTAAAAGTTTTTTTTCTTAAGCCAACGCACACTGAAACATCAACCTCCTGGCAACACATCCAAAAAAACTCACAACTCAAATTAGCCTCTCGCTGAT
This sequence comes from Opsariichthys bidens, assembly GCA_037194245.1. NCBI lineage: Eukaryota > Metazoa > Chordata > Actinopteri > Cypriniformes > Xenocyprididae > Opsariichthys > Opsariichthys bidens. Next base: position 27,883,130 of record CM074280.1, on the reverse strand, counting down.
TTCATCTGGATAAGTAACTTTTCAGTACCATAGCTAATTATTATGAAAGCAATGCAATTACAATCAGTTTTAAGCACTTCTCTAACCTTGAAAACACACAATCAAATCCAAGCATTTTCCAGGATTTTCAGCACTCGTACGAAACCACCGCAACGTTCTTCACAGGAACAAGGTTGACGCGTTCAAACAAACTGCAGAGATTTAACCAGACTGAAGCTCATTTCATCTAAAGCAAACGTCCCCCTCCAGCGAACCGACACGACTACAGCGAATTAAATCATCCCTGCTGACTCACTCGCACATAAAACCCACACGCTGAAAGAGCAGAGAGACCCTCGGGCTGAATCAAGACCAGAACAGAAGACATTTCACTGATAAGAGCGTGTGCTTGTGCGAGAGGAAGAGGCTGTCCAGGTCATTTCACTCCTTCACAAGCCAAACCAGCAATCAGATCGAGGTGGTCTTCATAGCTGCCATAGCTGCCAAGTCCATTTGCTTCCTGTGCAGATCATCTCGTCAGCGAAAAAGAAGGGAAGCGGAAAAAAAAGAATGTCTTTTGTGCAGGAACACTGGAATTGCATGTTTTAGCACGGGCCTGATTCCTCCTACACCAGTGAAAAAAGATGAGACAGCGGCCTTTTTTGCACCGCTTACTAGGGCTGTGCAATATGGACAAAATAATCACATTGCGATTTTTTTACTCAATATTGCAATTGCGATTTATTTTGCAATTTTGGTAATTGTTTTTGCTTTTTCAAACATGCTACATTCTGAATGCATTCAGTGCACAAGAAGTGCATAACAAAATGTTTCACAATGAAGTAACTGTATTTACAGCTTCATAAACAAAACTGTAATCTTTAAAACAGACAACATCAAATAAATTAAGGTTAACTAACCTGAAATTACAGTCATAATAAGTCAACTTCAAAATTGTATTTCAGTGCACACATTTCACTATGAAGTAACACTGTACAGTAGGATTAACTGCTTGATAAACAAAACTGTAAAAAAAAAATTGTGTCTTAAAAACAGACAACATCAAATAAATGACGATTATTTCACCTGCTTAAACTCGTATTCAATGCCCGCCTTCCATTTCTCATACAGCAACTTGTGTGAAATAAGTGCGAGTTGGCAGCTGGCGTCTTTTGTCCAGTGTTTGACTCCAAAACTCTCTCAAACGACTGATGTTGAATTTCTCTTTGGTACCAAATCATTTTTATTCTGAACTGCATCCATATTTTTTCTTCTTTCCTCCCGTTTGCCTATTTTTTTCTCCCGCTTTGCTTTGTTCTCATTTGTGCTGAGCGAGCTCTGATTGGTTCACATCTTAAACATGCGCACAGTAACGTTGCAGTATTCTGAATTAAAATATAAATAAATTAACAAATAAAATTGCAGACTTGTGCGATTTAGAAAGCGCATGTGCTCAAATCGCGATTGTTTTGCGATTGCGATTAATTGCACAGCCCTACTGCTCACAGGAGGAACTACCGTGAACATTAATTTAAGCAAGATAAAGTGTGGTAAGCACTTTTTTATTGGCAGCAAAATCAAATTGGCTAAAACATTACATATGCAGAAATGCACCAAAATACGGTTATCATGGGAAATAAAAGTGCAAAAGTAACCAAAGTGTTTCTTGAAAAATTAGAATCTAGTCTTTTTACCCTGTTTGCAGGAAAAATTTCTAAAAATTCTCAAAACGATATAGATTTACACAAGAAGCAGTGCTGCAAAAGACATCAAGACTGACTTTTAGAGAACATCAGGGATCCCAGTGTAAATACTATCTACCATAAACAGTACTGAATATTACTAATGTCACATATTTAGAATAGATATGCACATTACATGCCCATTGAGCGTATTTTGTCTCACTGTACTGGCAGATGTTTTTTACATTTAAAGCACAAAAGCATAAATGCATACACTTACATTTAAGACAATTATTACTATTTTTAATAACCAATAGATGGCCCTTTTTATTTGAATACTTCATGAATATCAAAAATATTGATGAATATAATTGATTTTAAAGGGTTAGTTCACCTAAAAATAATCATTCTTCGTTCATCTTCACAACACAAATTAAGATATGTTGATGAAATCCGAGAGGTATATGACTTGTCCATCCATAGACAGAAATATAATCACCACTTTCAAGGTTAAGAAAGGTATTAAAGACATCGTTAAAACAGTCAAAGTGACTAAACCTTAATTTTATAAAGCGACGAGAATACTTGTTGTGCGAAAAAAAACAATCTCTTCTTGAATCTCTTCCCTGTCATTATCCTTATGCAGTGAGCACAGTGAAGCTTCCGTGTTTACATCCGAATGCCGGCTCATTATTGGCCAAAGCTGATCATGTGAGAAGCAGCCTTCTTAAAAGTGTCGGTTGAATTGCCGTCTATAGACATGACCTATACCTCTCGGGTTTCATCAAAAATTTCTTAATGTGCGTTCTGAAGACGAACGAAGGTCTTGCGGCTGTGGAACGACATGAGGGCGAGCGATTAATGACAGAAATTTCATTTTTTAGTGAACTAACCTAACTTAACATTGTTAGTATTAATACTTATTAGTATTAGTATTCATGTTTATTAATAGTATTACTAAATTTCTTAACATCTGATGCGTTGCAATTAAATTAAATTCATTTTAGGTTATATTTTAACTAAAAAACTAGACAAAAAAAAAAAGAATATGACTGCAGTTATAGCCTTAGCCATTAAGTAATACAGACCTAAAACTACTTCACACTTTAACCCATCCGATTTAATGCATTACATCGAAAATGTCAGGCAAAGCGAACTGATCCCAACATTTTAAAGGGATGTGCTATTTAAACCTGTGAGGCGAGAAGTGTGTGTCGTGTTCTGTTCATGTTGGTCTGCACTCACTAAATATCACAGAGGAGTGTTTGTTTGTGCTGTGGCTCGTCTGGTACTGAACTGCGGCATTGCTCACGGATTATCATCCCTGATGTAACATGGCTGATGTCTGCGGCCTGATGGCATATTTAAAGACGTATTATTAAGGGAATCACACCGCTCCTCATCCAGGCCCGATAACAGGCTATGTGCATTTGTGGACTGCAACGAATAACTGAGTTGAAAAAGAATCTGCTCAGTCAGTAGGGGTGGAAAAAAAAAAAAGATCATTTGGAATGCAGCAGGTTCTCACACGAATCTCGCTTACTGACAGACGGCTGCTTTCTCTCGACAGGCAATGCACTTGAATCTCAAAATGCTTTTGTGACGTGAAATAAATGTAAACACAGTCAGCTGTGTCTCTAAAATGTAAAAAAATAAATCGAACGTGGCATATGTCACACAGACACGGAGCAGCAGGAGCTGAAAACACTTACTGGAAACATTGTGAATGCAAATAATCGATTTCACAGCCATATGAAGAACATCTTAAGGAGGGGAATCGTGATGGATTATTCTTCAAGTCATGTGGCCTTTATCCTGCATTAATGCATTACGGCGCTCACACAGAACAGAAGAGAGCAACAAGTCTCTCCCTTTGGAATTATTATGAATGGCAAATTCAACAATGCAGGCAGTGTTACTTTAATTCAAAAAATTAATAAAAACTATAATACTATCTCAGTAATACTAGCTTTTTATATTGCATTGGCCACAAAAATACATGCAAGTAAAATATTCAATAAAATGTTTTATTATAGCTTTAGTTCACATCAATAACCCTAAAACTGAGCATAATCCAGGATGCGACATCCTCAACAACAAAAATACACCTCGAGATCTACCGAGATAAGGGTAAACACACTTACAGACTCTAATGTCCATACTAAGTTTATGATATTTGCTATGTCCTAAACCAAACCCTTACACAAACCAGATGACATCAGTAGATCTAAACATAAAATGATTTGGCTGATTTTGGGCCTGAAGAATAGCAAAGCAAAAATGTACCAATCCACACATAAAGATGAAAAACACACATGCATGTTATAAATAATCAAGAAATCGCACATTTGAATTCCGACACCACAATATGCATTCGCGTGAGCGTGTGTCGCATTATGCGTGTTATTGCTTGCAAAACGTTTATTATGAGTGCAGTGCAATGCAACACACTGCCGCTGACACAATAACACGCGCCTATCAGTGTGTGTGTGTGTGTGTGTGTGTGTGTGTGTGTGTGTGTGTGTTTGTGTGTGTGTGTGTGGAAAACTGTCAGCAAACGCACCCAAAACATACCGACGCTGACAACACATTACATATGTGTGCGCGCGCGCACATACGCTAATCGCGGTACATAATCAATTACAGGCGATGACGGTCTCGGTCCGCGATGAGTCAGATGAGGGTGAATAATGACGTACCTCTGCCGCTGAACTCCTGCAGGGGGATCGTGTCCCCTCCGCCATCATACGGTAGATACGGGTCGGCGGAGTCCTCCTCCAAGCCGATCATTGCGATCTTAGGCTCACAGACGCGCTCGGGCAGCAGAAGCGACGGCTGCGGCCATGACCAGCAGCGCTGCGTTTGAGAACAGCAGCGTGAATGCGTCACTCCAGCGCGTCAATGCGGCAGCCTATGACGTCAGCGCGTCCGAAACGCGCTCACACGTCGCGTTCGGTTAAGATTAAAGAAAACTAAAGAAAGATTGTTCACAGTACTACTTGATTAATAATCTTTTTGATCTTGCTAAATTCTTCATTCATAAATGCAGATTTTTGAAAACACCCCCGTCCTTTCCTCATTTTACTAATGAACTTAAAATTTTTTGCTGCTTCACTTTGCACCCTTTCAAATGAAAAAGCTTCTACAGTAGCCAGTTTCTTCAATGAGCTAAGTGCACTTTAACTTCTTTACCCCTTGCAAAGACTTTTACATGTAAATTTTTTTTTTTTTTAATATATTATTTTATTTACTTATTACGTATCGTCTTTCTTGAATGTATATTTGATTTGAGACTGACTTGATTTGCATTTATGTCTGCCTTTGAGATTTGTAAGTTAATATTGTTTGTTCAATACTTATTTTGTATGTAAATTTGAACTTCAATAAAAAAAATTTTAAAAAAACGTTGCGTTCGGTTTGCTAGTCTGCCCCACTGTGTCTGTCATTGAACGGTAACATTAAGAAAATAAGAAGTACTTCTTCGATATCGGAGATATTTAAGCCTAAATGTGACATGAAAGAGGCAAACAAAAGCCTTTGCAAAATATAGACACCATTTCAAAACTTTTAGACCATCAATCTCCATGAAAAAAAAAATAAAAATAAAAATAAAAAAAATATATATATATATATATATATAAATGTATATTAATTATATTTAACCATTAAATAGTTAACTAAATATTTATTGTTATTATTAATTAATTATATATTAAATAATTATTTAAATAACTATCATAACTATATAACGTGTATATTTAATATATTAATATATACTATATATTATTATATATTCACTATTATGATTATTATTAATGTTAATTAAAATCTTGTTAACATTAGTTAATGCACTGTGAACTAACATGACCAAACAATAAACAACTGTATTTTCATTAACTAACATTTATGAATAATTAGTGAATACAGTAACAAATATATTGTTTATGTTAGTTAATAAATTAATAAATAAAATGATTTTATCAATTAATTTAAACATAATAAATTATTTAACTATAACAATAATAGATTATATTATTAATGTAATACATACTTACATAAATACTAATTGTATAATAAAATGATTAATTAATCATAAATATTAAATGTACAGAATTCATTTCTTATAGAACTGCAAAATTGGTTCAGAAGGAACAGCGGTTTCCAGCTCAACACAGCTAAAGTCCATCATTAAACAATTTCAAGAACTGCATCTGTTCACTGCCACCTGTTATCTCTCTCTCCCTCTCTCTCTCTCTCACACACACACACACACACACACACACACACCTGGAAGCTTATTTCAGTGCACAACAAAGTAGACGGCCTCAAAATAATCTTGTGGATTCACTCCAGTATCTGGGACAGAGGAAGCATGAGTAGAACAGACACCAAACGTGACCAGACACACACCACAATCTCCATTTACCTTCAGCAATAATCCTGCAGTTGCCAGGCAACAGCTCTGAACTATGTGATGAGGTCACCCATAGGCTTTGATACGGTCCAACACCGGTGTTTAAATCAGAGCAGCTCTCTAGCCTCAGTTCTGTTTTTTGGTTCAGAAATCATCGCATGCCTCTCACTGGAAACGCAGCGCATTGACACCGAACACCATGCGAGGGCGAAGCGCCAGAGACCCTCATCGTCATGCCGAGGTTAAAAACAGCATCTGACACGTTGTCACATACAGCAACAACCGGCGTAAGTGAATACGAGTCTAAACTTCCTGAAACACCACCTTCAAGGTGACGGGGCAGCCAAACTGGTTCCCATGTGTCATTTCTTTCAAGCCACGACACATTCACGCACAAGTTTCCGGTCTGACCAGCTAGTTATGTCATTTTACAATCATGTCAATGTTTCATCCTTTAGTAAAGTAGTGCTGACTGATTGTAGGACGGCACAATTATTAAAATAAAATGAAATTGCAATTTGTGAAGGTAACATGCCTTAACATAAGGGTATCAAGATAAAAGTTTGATGATTTAACATTTAAAAATATAGAATTTAAGACAACCATAAATGTTTGTATTGTACTTTTACAGTAAAATACATGTAAATCAAAAACTATTATGATACTTTTATTTTACATGTAAATATTCCATTTTATTTTACAGTGAAATATAACATAAATATTTTTATTTTATTTTTAATATTTTATAATAACAATGTTACATTTATACAGCACTTTTCTTTTATTTAATAACAATTATTATTATTTTATATTAAAGCCAGAATTATTAGCACTGTAATTTTACAGTTGTAACATTGTATTTCATAAATATTCTATTTTTTTTATTTTACAATGAAATAATGCAATTGTAATATTTCTTATTTTTGTATTCTGATTTTATTTAGCAATTTCTATATTTTATTTATTATTAATAATTATTATTATTTATATCCATATTGATATGTATTCAATTTTGATCAAATTGTGCATGAAGAAATTAAAACAGCCATAAAAAGTTAGTATTATAATTTTACAGTTGTACAATATAAATATTTTTATATCTTTACTTAAATATTTATTTTTATTTAAATATTTAAAAAGTAATAAATTATAGTTTTAAATTTAAGTATTTTTATATTTAATTTATTATTATTAATAATAATTATTATTATTATAATAAGTAATAACAATTATTATTATTTTATATTAAAGCCAGAAATATTAGCACTGTAATTTTACAGTTGTAATGTAAAATAAAAGTATTGTTTACATTGTATTTCATAAATATTCTATTTTTTTATTTTACAATGAAATAATGCAATTGTAATATTTCTTCTTTTTGTATTCTGGTTTTATTTAGCAATTTCTATATTTTATTTAATAATAATAATAATTATTATTATTATTATTATTATTATTACCATATTGATATATAATCACAAATATTTGTCAAATTGTGAAGCCCTAAAAACAAGCACAGCAAACCTAGATTTTTAAAATCACATTTTAAATCTCAATATTTTTTTTTTAATCCTGAGCCCTACCTGGTTTTGGCCCAAACCTTCCCTCAGTGCCGGAGAAAGTCTGACAGGGCAGAGATTGTTGAATGACACTGAAAGGAGACACCTCCCTGTTACACAGCCACAGAGACTGTTGTTGTGTTTGGTGAACACAGTGAACAAAGGTCTGCAGGGCTCATGAATAATGAACCTCCTAATGAGGGATGCAACAGAACATATCTCATGCAGCCAGTACACTCTCATGACCTATGTGTGTAACAGCAAATTGTAAAGCAGTCTTTATGAAAAAAAACTTTCAGCCCACTGATCTAATAAAGACACACACACACAGAAGAAGCTCTGTGTCCTACAGTCAGAAACCCAATATAGGGCAGTGTGTTTGTGTGCCAAAAGAACCAAGAACCACTGACCCAACACTCTACCGTTCAAAAGTCAGAAATGAATTCTTTTAGTCAGCAGGGATACATTAAATTGATCAAAAGTGACAGTAAATGCATATTTATTGTTACAAAAGATGTCCATTTCAAATAATTGCTGTTCTTATGAACTTTATATTCATCAATCCTGAAAAACAAATATCACAGTGTCCACCTGAGCTGTGGTTCGTTCGTACAACATTTCTAACAGACATGATTAACACAATGAACGAATAATAACTTCAACCTGACAGGGTTCACGTTTAACTTGTAAAATGTGTATTTCTGATTGAAGCAGAATATTCAGCAATGAACAAACGTCCATCAGGAACTGACTGGATCAGAAAAATTGCCTTTGAAATTCGGAGTCCCGTTTGAGAGTCTAGTTCCGGATGAAGAGTGACCTATGACCCAACGTATGACGTATCGACGAAGACAGAAGCGCACAGGATAGATCAAAACAAAACACTGGTCACGAAATACAAGTCTAAAACAACAATTTGTAAAGAAAAAAAGTGGATTTTGATATTAGAGTTTGTTGTCCAGCCCTATTTGTTTGAGGTGTCCAAGCTTACGATACTCCTACATCCTATGGCATGCGTCGGGTCAGAGGTCACTCTTCTGCCAGTAATCATAGTTCATAAATTATTAATATGAATATTTGTATTACAGAAATGCTTCAGTTTACTTCAGAAGGCCTTTATTAACCCCCTGGAGCCAGATGAATTACTTTGATGATGGATGGACGTACTTTTTGGAACTTCAAAAACTCGGACGCATTCAGTCCCATTATAAAGCTGGAAAAAGCCAGGATAGTGTTTGATATAACTCCAAATTGTGTCCGGCTGAAACAAGAAAGTCATATAAACCTAGAATGGCTTGAGGGTGAGTAAATTATGAGATTATTTTCATTTCTTCATTTTAAAACGTTAAACCATCAAACTTTATTTGGACGGAAATCCAGCAGGGAGCCGTTTTAACTTCTCTTTTGTTGATATTAAGCGCTTCTCATTAAAAGTATGGGAAGACTGTTCTCATTTTCAACCGATTCAATACAAAGTTGTGGATAGATTGCACTACTCTTGCACCAAATTACACTCTATATACCCCTCTGTGTATTAAATGCAAGTCAAGTGAGGGTACATTGGCTCTTTTATTCTGGTTCTGCCCAAAAATAGGTCTTATTTTTATTCAAAAGGTAGTGATTTTCCCCATGAGGCTCTTGTTCTTAGGTCAGGCACTTCCGTTGGAGACCTACACCCTTAATCCAATCCAGACGATACTATATGGAATGACATGAGTTGGAATGAGTTTAGCAGTGTGCTAATATGGAAAAGATCAGATATGAAATTGCGGGGAAACCAAAGAGATTCTTACAGATTTGGAATTCCTTTTTTGAATATCTGGAAGGTGATCACTGATTTCAAATTCTGGACATTTAAGAGGTGTGGTATACTCTAGATCAGGGGTGGCCAACGTCGGTCCTGGAGAGCCACAATCCTGCAAATTTTTGCTCCAACCCTAATCAAACACACCTGAACAAGCTAATCAAGGTCTTAAGGGTTACTAGAAAGCTACAGGAAGGTGAGTTTTTATCAGGGTTGGAGCTAAACTCTGCAGGATTGTGGCTCTCCAGGACCGACGTTGGCCACCCCTGCTCTAGATTATATAATGTCTGGCACTGTGCAATTGCTCAGTTTTTTCCTATAATTGGGTATATTATATATATGATTTATTTTTAAACTAATTTTTGTCTGCTTGCTGATGTGACCATGTGAATTTGTGATTTAATTAGTGAAATATTAACTTAATTTCAGGAGGTACGTCAAGTGAATATTTTAGGTCAAATGACTGAAAATAAGTTTGGGTTCACAATAAGTACAACAACATGCATTACGTGCATAATTTGTGCTTTATTTCATTGCACTAGCGCTAAAAAAGCGCCTGAAGGAACGGGAATATGAAATGGCCCAAAAAGTCAATTTTATTTCAACCAAAATCACCTTGCATCATATTTGTTTGTTCGTACTTGTAGTTCGGTTCTCTTGATTCTTTTGGTCCGGACCAAAAAAGAAAATGATACATTTAGTCCTGATTTGCTTTGTGTTCACACCAAACCTAAAGACACAAAACAAAACAAAAATTATGACGCGTTCTGTATATGTGCAAATGGGGGGGGGGGGGGAGGCTAGAGCTCTTTCTGCATTTGAAACACTGGTTGAGAGATTACATGTAAATATATCTATGCATAAATTGTCTGTTCTTCTTCTGCGCTTTTTCCTGTTGTGGAGGTTAGCAAATAGCGTTGCATTACCACGCTCACCCCCTTTTGGATTGAAGTGTGGAATGCCTATAACTGTATTCGTCGTCTGACTGTATGCTCCAAACCGTGATAGTTCGGGGCAAATACATGTGCCAATACACCCCTAGAAGGTAGTCAACCAAAATGCCTATTACCGCCATAGAAATACAAGCCAGTCACATGTGAAACACATTCGTGAAATCACCACCAGGTGGCGCAAAGGGACGGTTGGCACCATTCCTCAGTAAGGCTGGAACGGTGACATTTTCATTTGTAAATGTGGATAAAATAATGAAATGAATTAAACAGGCCCTTTAAGGTTCTTTTGAAGCTAGTGAGTGCTTCTTTATCACTGCTTTCTGAGACATTATTAAATTATTTCTGTGCCACTGCAGAATCTGACAGCCAGACCTTCCAACCCTCTCTTGAGTTTGCCATTTGATCACTTTCAACTGTTTGATGTATTGTGAAGTCACGTGATTTTTGCGGGTCTTCAAGTGCCTTATCAAGTCAAGTCACCTTTATTTCTCTACCGCTTTAACAATACAGAAGGGCTTTTCACACTGCGCTTAACCCTGGGTTATTGTTGTTCTAAACACCACTTTTGACCCCCAGTAAAAGAACGTTTCACACTTGTAATTTTGAAACAGGGTTAGCACTGCTTTTTACCCAGGATTATAAAACCCCACTCCGGAGCAGAGTTAGCACCACTGTTGTGTGCCAAACTTGTACAGTGTGATTTGCCTGCAGAGTTGCAGGCAAATGCAGCAAGATGCTTAGCAACAGACAACCAAATGCATACTCATATTTGCCTGCTTTGGACACTCACAGAAACACGCTGTATGGTATATAAACACTAAATTCAGCATTTGAGAGGAAAAATGTTAAATGCTGACAGAAAACACGTCATTTTGAGTGAAGAGAACGTTTAATTCTTACCTTTATAGTCTCAAATATCAGCATAAACGCGATAGAACAGTCGGTAATACGAGAATGCGCAATGCTAGAGCTTTTATGTAAACAGGTCAAGTGCTGCGTTTATCCAATCAACAACGACACCGCAAATATGCAAATAAAAACGTTAACCCAGGGTTTAGGAATGTACAATGTGAAACGTCAATTTATGAATACCCAGAATTGATGGTTAATCCCAGGTAAATTATGAGCAGTGTGAAACGTGAAGCAAGATAACCCAGGATTCTGTTCACCCGGGGTTTAGGATGACCCAGGGTTAACCATTTCAAGTGTGAAAGCTTTAACTGTGTCAAAGCAGCTTCACAGTAGAAAACAGGAAAATAGCTGAATCAATTACAGAAACTCAACTACGAAGTGTCATTATTATTTCTCAAGAGCAATTTTTGAAGGGGACACAAATAATACAGCCAAAATTGCACTTGTAAGAATATGTGTCTCACAAAGCCATAGTTGTTTAAATATGGCATCCAAGAAACATCCTCTGTCCCAGACCAAACATAAAACACATGTGGAAGGAAGACGCAAGATAATTTAATAATTATAATATGACCGCGTGGTGGACCTATGAACCGAACTCATAAAAGTTAGGTTCATAAGTCCACCACGCAGTCATATTATAATTATTAAATTATCTTGCGTCTTCCACGTGTGTTTTAGGTTTGGTCTGGGACAGAGGATGTCTCTTACTTAGATAATCAACTGCAGCAAGCCCACTGATCTGCCACTTAACATCATATTGAGCAAAACCCAATACAACGGTAGATCTACAATATTAGCCTAATATCAGTTCACACATAGACTTATTGTCATGTTAGTTGTAGTGGGTGACTTACAACAAGCTACAGTAATAAACAAGCTACCATACAATAATCGCTAACATAGCGGAATTATGGAAAAATACATTGGTTCTCTTTTTTTTGTAATGAATACTGTATTAATGACTCTGTCCTAAACAGAAAAGAACCACTTCATCCGATGTTTAAAGTGAATAAAATAGTCTTGACAGCTTGAGTTTCACAACTACTAAAGAACTGTTCTTCTCGCTCTTTAAGATCACAAAACTTCTGGTAGCTAAGTCCACTAAAGGAGAGAGAGCGTTTTCACATTTGGCTCTGAAACTCTGGAATAGCCTTGCTGATAATGTTAGGGGCTCAGACTCACTCACCCAGTTTAAATCTCGATTAAAGACACATCTCTTTAGCCAAGCATTCACATTATGCATCTCATATCAGATCGATCGCTCATTCTGACTATCTTTGCTTAAAGTTATGAAAAGCAGCTACGCTAATTATTCTCCTTTCGCTTTTCTGTTTTGCCTCGGGACACCCGCCCCGAGGTGACTAGAGCACATCAGCTTCAGTCCGGATCCAGCCTCTTCAGAAGACCTCAGATGACCATCACTTGTGAAGAGACGGCGCCGATTCCTGCGAGGACTTCAGAAGACGCAATCATCTGGATCAACATGCACATTGCCCAATTTCTATATCCTAATTATTGTTAACGCAATTCATTTTCCAGGAGCTCTTTGCTTCTACCTTCAGTTAAACTGCTAACTCTCATTGTAAATTAATGACCTAAATTATGTTATTTGTAGGGTTGGGTACCGAAACCCGGTGCCAATACGGCACCGGTACCTATAGAACCGGTATGCACCGGACCGAATCAGAATGCGAATGTCGGTGCCTCATTTCAGTGCCACTTAAATGCCTGAAGTGATTGAAAAATTTGTCCTCTGGTGCTACGACACGGACGTTAGAAGCATCAGATTCATCAACACGACTGATCGCTAGTTAAATTTAAATACTGCGTTCAAGGGGTGTCAGAATGCTCGGAAAAATTATTTCCCGACTGAGAAAACTCACGTGAACGTCGGAAAGCTCTGATGATACAAATCACAAATCGTCAGGAAGTGAAACCATCCGTGAAGCGCGTGAGCGCAGCAACTACACTCGCGCTGACTGCAGTGCAGCAGGTGGTCTACCGTTAGCTAAATTAAACACGCTTAAATTAAAATGCTTAACTAAACGCTCCAAAGTGTGGCTGTATTTCACCAGAAAGGATTCCGACAACGCGACGAGCAGCAAATGCTTTACAACAGTTGCGTGTAAAGGGGGAAACACGTCAAACCTAATGAAACATTTGAGGGCACATGGAATATGAGCGTGTTTGACCGCTTGCGGACATCAGTGTGGACGACCCCAGCCCCAGTAAGCGGGACAGTCTTCCCATATTGTCTGCACTTTCAAACAGGCCTCATCGACACCGCCTGAGAGAGTTTTCTCCTGTGCAGGACATGCAATAATTCAGGAGAGATGTCGTATTTTGCCAGAGATGGCAAATATGGTCATATTTCTGCAAAAAAAATTGCTGAAATTTGAAGCTGTTAAATGATTGTAGTTGAGCGAGTTGGCTTAAGTTTTACTGTTGCTGTGTTTTGTTTTTACTTATATATTCATGGATACTTTAAACTTTTAATATATTGTTCGATTTGAAGAACTTTTTTTGTCCAGTAAAAAGGTATTCTTGACCGAGTCATCCACCATCATTTTGTGGCTTTTTTAAAAGTATCAGTTCAGGCACCGGTACTGTTTTAAAAGTATCGATTTGGCACCGGTATCGAAAAAAAACCCAAACGATACCCAACCCTAGTTATTTGCGAACTGCATCCTTTAAATTGTAATGTTGACATCCATTCTCTGTAAAGCTGCTTTGAAATGATATGCATCGTGAAAAGCACTATAAAAATAAATTTGAATTGAACTGTTCACCGGACTTGTGTGTGCAGGTGAGATGCGCAGCAGAGCAAAGCACTGTGAGGCAAAGGAGGGGACTCAAAAACGAGTTTCTAAACTTAAAACGCATTTTTTGTGCCCTGTTTGCGTTTGTATCGTTTTACTACTTACAAAGTTATTTTAAGTATATATTAGAGCTGCAACTAACGATTATTTTTTCTGTCGACTACTCAAACGATTAAGTGTTTTTTTTTTTTTTATTAATCTGGTGATCTTTTTTTTACGTAAAAAGTTAGACCTAATTTAGCAGTTAATTGAGGAGTAGAAACACTGGGACACGCCATTATGTAATAATACAATTTGATTTTGATTAAAAATAAGCCACTTATGTGCGGTCGTCCAGCGGTTGACATTTGAACTTTAAAATGTAGAGTGTCAAAGACTATGGTTTTTAATGCTATTTTTTGGGGGGGTGACATCCTGACCTCCAGTCCCTCCTGCTATTTTCACCAATGCTTTTGGGTGTGCTGCTTTGAGTATTACGTAGTGTAAGCATTTAAAAGAAGAATACTAGCTTATCTCTCTTTGTTCGAGAGAGAAAAAAAATCTTAGATGTACCAAATCTTTGATCCATGTTGCATTCATATTTCAGTCGAATCGCACCAGAGTTAGTTTGAAAGCGAACCAAGACTTGTTTGGTGCGGATGGCAGCATTCACACTTATTCAAATGAACCGCATTAACAGAGCAATCGCACCAGTGTCTATTTTAATCGAACCAAACCCGCCAAGTGTGAACACACCCTAGGTCCCAAAGTAAGAAGGCGTTTGGAGGAGTGGATGACTGAATGGCGGTCTGGCTCAGGAACTTCAGACGTGGGCCTACCTGGGGACGCGTCCCCGTCGAGCAGGTTGTCGTCCTCGGTGGTGTGGAAGTCCATGATGACGCCGGCACCATCGAGCAGCTCTTCGTCGCTGCTGGCGCTGGTGATGCTGTTGTAGCTGTTCCTGCCGTAGCCTCTGTTGAACAACTGCTCAGACTCCATTTAGCAACACAACACCCTGAGAAGACACAAACACAGAGCCAGACAGTCAGGTGACGTGATTCAGCAAACTGAGCTCCTCGGAGGCAACGACACACAGTAGACGCTTTCCTGACCAGAAACACAATTTAAGCACTTTACAAATCAGGTATGGAGGACAAGAAGTGACACTTAAAAATAAAATGTAGGAAAAAGATATCAATTTAATCATGAAAACATACAAATGTAAATAAATCCATTTTAAATGGACAAATTAATGCATACATAAAACTGTTTATTTAATTAATGTTTTAAAAAGTAGTTCAATAAAACAGTAAAACAAATTAAGGAATCTTTTTCAAATTGAATTAAAAAAAGGTAAATTACAAATTATTTATTAATGTATTATTTTGTTATTTTATTCAACAACAATTTGTGAATAAAATGATTTTATTAATTGCAATCAAATGATTTATTAATGTATTTTTTATTATTTTAAGTACATGTTTCTCTTTCTTTGCCCATTTTAAACACATAAAACATGTTTTAAACATTCAACATATTTAAAAAAATTATATACACCATAAAAATTCATTTAAACTGTTACGTGATTCCTTAATTACCATTTTAATGTTTGAATAATTATTAAATTGATAACTCATTGCTTCATTTTATTTTTGAAGGATCACAATCCTCCATTAACCATTATTATTATTATTATTATTATTAATAATAATAATAATAATAATAATAAATACATTTGTCAAGAAGGTTTGAGGAATAATACAAATATTTTTTTATTAAATAAAACAGGAATGCTATGAAGGTTCCATTATATTATTATTAAATACATATAATTATTAAAAATAAATGTATGCCATTCAAGGTTCATTTTTATTAGTAATAATAAATAAACATACATCATATATGCATCAGAGGACTGTTCTAGGATCATGTTTGTTTTAAATTAGCACTGCCTCCTACTGGACTGTGCACGGTATTCTCACACAGTGAAACTGATCGATACGACTCTCAGCGCAGTGAGAAAAAAACATGATAAACGACAGCAGCAAGTGTTCATTGAGCGGCGTGTGTTATACAGAGTACAAGTACACTAGACTGTTTTACTACATTTAACTCGGAGTCAGGAGCCATGTTTACTATTTAACTGCAGTCATTCGAAAGTACAAAGTACAAAGTCACCATAGTTCTTGTGTATAAGGTGAAATCGATCTTAATATGACACACAAAATCATATTTGCCATTAGATGTAATGGTACACCAATAAGTTTGACAAAAATAGGCAACAAACTGATCTGACAGAGGAACCTCGTGACTTACAGCTGGAATCTGTGTGTTTGTTCCAGGAAATTGTCCATAAAGTCTCCCTGCTTCTCCAATCATCTCATAACATCACAATCCGCTTCATTCTGAGACTACGAGCATTTCATTTCGGGTCTTTCCTGACTCACAAATGCACTCGATGCTTCTCTCTGTATTTCCTACCTCACGCTTGTTTGTTGTCGTTTAATCTCTCTATCTCTCTCTCTCTCTCTCTCTCTCAGCATGACTTGGCTTGACAGTATTGCCAAAGCTTTGGCCATTACATGAGCAATGAACAAAATAACAAAAGAAAAAGAAAATAAAAATAAATCAAACAAGTAAATAAATATTTTATAACAAACAACAAGAAATACAAAAATAAAATGATTAAGACAATTAAAAAAAAAAAAAAAAAAAAAAAAATTACATCATTGAATGTCTCCATGATGTCGAAGAGCTTCTCCCTCGGTTGTTTTTGACAGAATGACTAAATCATCTCCAAGGAGGAGACATTTGATTTCTGATTCAGTCCGGGTTGGCCGGGACAGTCGATTTATTTAACGCTTTGGCTAATTCGTTTAGAAAAATGTTGAATAGAGTCACCTTGATTTTTTTTTGAGAGAAAAATTATCTTAGTTGGTTTCCTATTTTTACAGTACAGGTATTGTTTTTATACATGCTGCTGATTAAATCAAATGTTTTCCTGTCAATCCCATTTTCCAGTAGTTTTAGGAAGAGTCCCAAGTTGCTATTGACACATGCGGCTCTGTAACAGTTTGGCCTTGTTTAAAGATGGGTGTAATTAGAACTGCATTCCAAGTGTCGGGAAAATATCCTAGTCAAAACAACATTGAATAATTTGATTATTGTATTTGTCAATGAGTATATTTTGTCATATTATATTTGATTTACGTCATATTTATTTTGATTAAACCCCATTGTATCAGGTTTCAAATGTGATTGCTTCATGTTAAATCGACTCTTTGACGACTTGATGTTTTCATTTTGAAGTAACATGTGTGAATCAAGTAACCCAATCAAACAAACTCTCGCTTCCCATCATGCTTTGCAAAGAGGCTGGATTGGGAGAGTACATGTTGAAATAAAGTGATATTTAATGCATTTTTAGCAAGATGAGAAAACGGAGAGACTTGTTATTGCTTAATGTTCTATTATGTTGAAGAAAAGAATTTAAATGTTTCTGTTATGTTAGTTTTAAGTGTTGAGCTTGTGATTGGGTTGAGGAGCTGCTGACAAACATATTGTTTTAATGATTAAGCACCCGCTATGGTAGTCTGGATGAATCCAGTATCACTTCTGATGCCAACACCAAACATCATGTGTAAAGAAAAGGTATATGTAGTTTATGTAAATAACAGAATTAAACAAGAAACATTCATTGTAGGATTACTTGAATGTCAATTTAAACGAAAACCATTTATTTAAGTTAAATGAACACCATTGATTCTAGTCAGTTGTACACAATCACGTGGAACCACTGTCCATGGTTGAATCATGTTCAGCCAAAGAGACATTTTTTGAGTGTTTGCTGCGATAGGGAAATCCAGGGCATTCTGACGGTCTTCAATTTTTTCTTTTCTTTTGTACATATTTTTAGAGTTTGTCCTCCATATGTTGCCATTTTGAATGACCGGTTCTTCTTGTTGTGGTCTATAGAGTATGAGAAGATTTCTTACTGTTGTTCTAATACTTTGTCTCTGTCTCTCTCTGTGTCTGTCTGTCTCTCCTTATTTTTCCTCTCTCTCTCCAAGTTTTGCTTCTCTTATCTCACAGTATGTGAGTCTAAGACGAATCACGAGTCATCGTGTGCAGAGTTACAGTCACAAGCCTCTGCTGGACTGAAATCATTAATAATAATGGTGGAAATAATTAACCAGCTTAACAGTGACATCAATGAGCCAATAAGCGTCAGAGTATGTTTATGTTTATATATATATATATATATATATATACAGTATATCACAGACGTGAGTACAGCCCTCACATTTTTGTAAATATCTTTTTATGTGACAATACTGAAGAAATGACACTTTGCTACAATGTAAAGTAGTGAGTGTATAGCTTGTATAACAGTGTAAATTTGCTGTCCCTTCAAAATACCTCAACACACAGACATTAATGACAGTTATTAATGCCCGAAAAATGAGTACACCCCTAAGTGGCCCAAAGTGTCAATATTTTGTGTCGCTCCTCCACCTTCCATTTGAGGATGCCCCACAGATGCTCAATAGGGTTTAGGTCTGGATGTCGCTTGACCAGTCCATCACTTTTACCCTCAGCTTCTTTAGCAAGGCAGTGGTCGTCGTGGATGTGTGTTTGGGGTTGTTATCATGTTGGAATACTGCCCTGCGGGATCATGCTCTGCCTCAGCATGTCACAGTACATGTTGGCATTCATGGTTCCCTCAATGTAGCTCCGCAGTGACGGCAGCATTCATGCAGCCCCAGACCATGACACTCCCACCACCATGCTTGACTGTAGGCAAGACACACTTGTCTTTGTACTCCTCACCTGGTTGCCACCACACACACTTGACACCATCTGAACAGAGTAAGTTTATCTTGGTCTCATCAGACCACAGGACACGGTTCCAGTAATCCATGTCCTTAGTCTGCTTGTCTTCAGCAAAATGTTTGCGGGCTTTCTTGTGCATCATCTTTAGAAGAGGCTTCCTTCTGGGACGACAGCCATGCAGATCAATTTGATGCAGTGTGTGGCGTATGGTCTGAGCACTGACAGGCTGACCCTCCACCCCTTCAACAGCACTCATACGTCTATTTCCCAAACACAACCTCTGGATATGACGCTGAGCATGTGCACTCAACTTCTTTGGTCGACCATAGCAAGGCCTGTTCTCAGTGGAACCTGTCCTGTTAAACCACAGTGTGGTCTTGGCCACCGTGCTGCAGCTCAGTTTCAGGGTCTTGGCAATCTTCTTATGGCCTACGCCATCTTTATGTAGAGCAACAATTCCTTTTTTCAGATCCTCAGAGAGTTATTTGCCATGAGGTGCCATGTTGAACTTCCTGTGATCAGTATGAAGTGAGAGCGATAACACCAAATTTAACACACCTGAGACCTTGTAACACTAACATGTCACATGACACCGGGAAGAGAAAATGGATAATTGGCCCCAATTTGGACATTTTCACTAAGGGGTGTACTCACTTTTGTCGCCGGCGGTTCAGACATTAATGGCTGTGGTTGAGTTATTTTGAGGGGGACAGCAAATTTACACTGTTATACTAGCTATACGAAGTGTCATTTCTTCTCTGTTGTAACATGAAAAGATACAATAAAATATTTACAAAAATGTCAGGAGTGTACTCACGCCTGTGAGATACTGTGTATACAGTTAAAGAATTTGTTAATAAAAAATATTTGAGTCATACAGGTTTGATTAATAGTAAAATTATATTAATAATGTTGGTAAATATTTTAGTTGTTACTAAATAATATAAATATAAATATTTTGTTAAATAATAATTTATTAATGATAAATATTACTTGTGTCAATAATAGCAATAATATGAATAATAAACATTACAATTGTAATAAATAAAGAAAAGTTGTTGTTATATAGATAAATGCATAGATACATAGATCTTTTGTTTTTTGCATGCCTTTCATTTCCTTTAATACAAGCTTTGTTACTGAATGAAGAGGACGTTTTAGGTAATAAATCAATTTTGTAGACAAATCATGAGATTCAGGAATCTGTTGTTTGGCCGCAGGGCAGGAGTACAAGAGCAGCTCTGTGAAGGATCAAACTGTCTGGATCACGGCCCAGATTAAATCTACTAGAAGCAAGAAATTCAGTTGATTTACTTCAATTTGGGTGTGTTTTTTTTTTTATGCCCAGAGATCCGAGAGCCTTTGCAGAGTTTGGGAGGAACAGACCGTTCTCAAAACTTAGTTTAATTTTGGTGCATAAATATGACAAAGAAAAAATCATGCATTAATTGCTGAAAATTATAAAATATTATAATAACTCAAATAGCACTCAAAGTATTATGTAATAATGCCATTTTTTTATAATATGAATAAAAAAAAAGAATTTAAAATGAAATAAAAATAACTAACTACATAACAAAATACCCTTGAATCAGGGCCAAATTTCCCAGGGTGATTTAATTTTGCAGTGTGTTAAAACATTTATATTATAAATATGTCTAAATATTATTTTGAAAATTATTTTGGAAAGATTTTAGTTATATTATATATTATTATATATTAAATTAGTTATTAAATGTTCAACTCATAGCATGGAACCGTTGATGTATTATTTATTTAGATTTTTATCTATTTATCTAATTTTATTAATTCATTTATTTATTGTATTGTAACCTAATTTGGGCTTTTTAAATTAAACATACATATACATATATATATATATATATATATATATATTTTCATTCATTCATTTTCCACCGCTTATCCGGGGCCGGGTCGTGAGGGCAGCAGTCTGAGCATAGATTCCCAGACACTTCCTCCAGCTCATAGTCTCTCCAGCGTGTCCTAGGTCTTCCCTGGGGCCTCCCTAGGGAGGCGTCCAGGAGGCATCCGAAACAGATGCCCGAGTCACCTCAGCTGACTCCTCTCGATGTGAAGGAGCAACGGATCTACTTTGAGCTCCTCCCTAGTGACCGAGCTCCTCACCCTATCTCTAAGGGAGCGCCCTGCCACCCTGCGGAGAAATCTGATTTCGGCCGCCTGTATCCGGGATCTCATTCTTTCGGTCATGACCCAAAGCTCATGACCATAGGTGAGAGTAGGAACGTAGATTGACCGGTAAATCGAGAGCTTCGCCTTGCAGCTCAGCTCCTTCTTCACCACGACAGACCGGTACATCGACCGCATTACTGCAGAAGCTGCACCGATCCGTCTGTCAACCTCACGCTCCTTCCTTCCCTCACTCGTGAACAAAACCCCAAGATACTTGAACTCCTCCACTTGAGGCAGGAGCTCTCCACCAACCTGAAGAGGACAAGCCACCCTTTTCCGACTGAGAACCATGGTCTCAGACTTGGAGGTGCTGATCCTCATCCCAGCCGCCTCACACTCGGCTGCAAACCGTCCCAATGCACACTGGAGGTCCTGGCCCGATGGAGCCAACAGGACAACATCATCAGCGAAAAGCAGGGATGAGATCCTGTCGTCCCCAAACCAGACTCCCTCCGGCCTCTGACTGCGCCTAGAAATCCTGTCCATAAAGATTATGAACAGGACCGGTGAGAAAGGGCAGCCCTGCCGGAGTCCAACATGCACCGGGAACATATATATATATATATATATATTTTAAGAGAATAAATTTCCAAGACTGATTTCATTTCATATAGGCGGTGTGTTGGCCAGCCCTGATGGGTCCGGATTTGGATCCTGGCACACGGGTGACTGACACGCTGCTATGGTGACATCAGCAAAAATCTTGATCTCACAGCGCGCGTGACGATTAGGTCACCATACCAACGACAAAGTGATGTCAGCAAGAGAAGCGGTGTGTAAACAGAAAGCAAATGAAGCGCGGCGTCAGATGAATCTGATAAGATGCTGAGAGGAGATATGAAGAGCAGGAGCGAAAATGTTCTGAAATAGACCACAAATTATTTACATTTAGTCATTTAGCAGACGCTTTTATCCAAAGCGACTTATTTACAAATTAAGCTGTCTTACACTTTTTGAAAACGATTACACAACTGCTAATTCAGTGAAACTAAAATCAATCTATTCTAAACGGTTGTTTACATAACAATGTGTAGTTACACATGTTGTTAAGCCGTTGTTATGCCTGATTCCAACTGTTCCCTGCATTTATCAGTGATCTGTTCACATGCCTCTGCAGATTAAATGATTTCGTCCTGCTGTTTGAATCGGAATCCATGTGTCATTTCATAAAAGAAACACTCTTACACAGCTTTCACCATCTCTCTCCCTCTCTGTTGTCATGGAAGTATCACCTAGGTGACTGTTGCTTGGAGATGAATCAGCGTTTTCAGCCTCACATGAAATGATGGAATCACTAGCACTCACTCACTCAACTCGCAGTTAAGATGACACAGACACAGCAGACGAATGTGCTTGTAAAGCACCTCTAAATAAATATAAAGTAATACTGTGTCGGTTACAAGGGTCAAAAATGCAATATAAACACTGATGTTGAGTTTGTAGCGTTTCGTCTGATATGACTGCAAACAGCCATCGCCGTCTACTGGGATAACGGTCAACATTACTAAGAAATGGGTTTGTTTTCAGCACATGCAAAATGACTCACGCTCTTAAAAACTAAAATCTCTTTATTTTCGTCTGTGGTTCCATGCAGACGGAAAGGTTCCATTCCACAAAAGGTTCTTTAGATTTTTAGAATGTTCACACTAAAAAAAAAAAAGGTTCTAATTAGAACTGTTCACTGCAACCTTTATTTTTAAGAGTGATACTCAATGAATCTGAATGACAGCACAATTGACTCTTTGCAAACAGTTTGATTGACAGGCGATCTGACCAATCATAACCCAGAATCTGCCATTTTGGCTGACAAAGCAGTGAGAGGAGCAAAATTGTGTGTCCTCACATCTTTCCGTGCTTGAAACAACATTCCTTCTGATGTTCATTCATGTTTATTTGATGCTATAAATGAACTAGTATGAAGAGATGATCGCTTCACGAGGAGCTACAGCGATCTGTCACGACACATTAAAGAGACACTATATGCTATTTATTGTTTAAACTTCTTTAAAAAATTATGATATCTTAAATATGAAACCGTTTCATGCGTTGTCAGTGTCCTCTTTGCTCCATGATGTATTTTTCACTGTGTGAGAACATGTGGTGTGAGAGTGCATGGCTTGTCGGACGTAGCAACAGTAACTAAAGGGGGCGGGTCTTTGTGAAAGGTCAATTCTGATGTTTTAAAAACAAGTTAAAGGGACAGTTCACCCAAAAATGAAAATTGTGACATCATTTACTCACCCTCAAGTTGTTCCAAACCTGTATGAGTTTCTTTCTTCTGTTGAACACAAAAGAAGATATTTTAAAGAATGTGGGTAACCAGACAGTTAACGGCACACATTGGGTTTTTTTATGGGTTTTTTTACTATGGAAGTCAATGGGTGCCGTCAACTGTCCACATTCTTTAAAATATCTTCCAGAGGCTCATATGGGTGAACTATCCCTTTAAATCTGTCTGTGGCTTCGGCCCTTTTCAGAAGTTCCTCTCAGCACAGGAAGACGTTTGAACACGAAAGAGGAACAGGCTCGTATTTACTGCTGACATCAGAAATCTTATTTTCCAAAGGAAGCAGACGGATTATCACATCGGACAAGCATGGCATAATGTTCAGTACATGGCCAAAATAATGTGCACAGCCTTTCTAATCAACAACTTTCACCCCTTAATGCCAATGAAGACAAAAATGTTGCACCATTTAAATGAGGGGTGTCCAAACACCCCCGGAGAGCAACTGTCCTGCAGAGTTTAGCTCCAACTTACTCAACACACCTGCCTGGATGTTTCTAGTATGCCTAATTAGACCTTGATTGGCTGGTTCAGGTGTGTTTAAACACTGCCGAGTTTGGAGCTTGAAAGTGTTCCTTACAACATGAAAGGAAGTTTGGAGTCACTCCATCAAACATTTATTCAAACTGCATGCAAAAAAATCATACAAAAAATTATTGCAATTGTATCATTTTTGTTGGTCTTCGTAAAAGAATTTCATTTTAATTCATTTAATCATCTAATTTTTGGTTATTTCTAAATAAAGTATTTAACTTACACATTTTATCTCTAAGTAGACTTTCAACATGCACGATTCATATGAAAGCTTCATGGTGTTTTCGACATCCTTTTGAAACATTTATTCATTTATTCACTGCATGAAAAAAATCATACAAAAAAGTATTGTAATTGTATCATTTGTGTTGGTCTTCGCAAAAGAATTTTTAAATTTAAATGATTTAATCATCTAATTTTTTTTATTTCTAAATAAAGTATTTTTTAAATTTACACTCATTTTATCTCTAAATAGACTTTCAACATACACAACTCATACGAACATTTCATGGTGTTTTCGACATCCTTTTGAAACACTGAAACATTTCTTCAAACTGCATAAAAAAACCCCTGTAATTGTCTCATTTGTGTTGGTCTTCGCAAAAGAATTTTTAATTTGAATTGTTTACTTAATCATCTAATCAAAATTCGAATCACATTTTTTCTCTAAATCCACTTTCAACATGCACGACTCATATGAAAGTTTCATGGTGTTTTCGACATCCTTTTGAAACATTCATTTGAAACATTTATTCAATCTGCATGAAAAAAATCATACAAAAATGATTGTAATTGTATAATTTATGTTGTCTTCGCAAAAGAATTTAATTTTAATTTTAATTGTTTACTAATCAAAATTCTAATCGCATTTTTTCTCTAAAAAGACTTCAACATGCACGATTCATGTGAAAGTTTCATGGTGTTTTCGACATCCTTTTGAAACATTTTGAAACATTTATTCAAACTGCATGCAAAAAATCATACAAAAAATGATTGTACTTGTATAATTTATGTTGGTCTTCGCAAAAGAATTTAATTTTAATTCATTTAATCATCTAATTTTTGGTTATTTCTAAATAAAGTATTTAACTTTCACATTTGATCTCTAAATAGACTTTCAACATGCACGATTCATATGAAAGCTTCATGGTGTTTTCGACATCCATTTGAAACGTTCATTTGAAACACTAAAACATTTCTTCAAATTGCATAAAAAAATCATACAAAAAAACTGTAATTGTCTCATTTGTGCTGGTCTTCGCAAAAGAATTTAATTTTAATTCATTTAATCATCTAATTTTTGGTTATTTCAAAATAAAGTATTTAACTTACACATTTGATCTCTAAATAGACTTTCAACATGCACGATTCATGTGAAAGCTTCATGGTGTTTTCGACATCCTTTTGAAACATTTTGAAACATTTATTCAAACTGCATGCAAAAAATCATACAAAAAATGATTGTACTTGTATAATTTATGTTGGTCTTCGCAAAAGAATTTAATTTTAATTCATTTAATCATCTAATTTTTTGTTATTTCTAAATAAAGTATTTAACTTACACATTTGATCTCTAAATAGACTTTCAACATGCACGATTCATGTGAAAGTTTCATGGTGTTTTCGACATCCTTTTGAAACATTCATTTCAAACATTTATTCAAACTGCATGAGAAAAATCATACAAAAAAAACTGTAATTGTCTCATTTGTGTTGGTCTTCGCAAAATAAATTTTGTTTACTAATCAAAATTCGAATCACATTTTTTCTCTAAATACACTTTCAACATGCACGGAAGTTTCATGGTGTTTTCGACATCCTTCATTTGAAACATTTATTCAATCTGCATGAAAAAAATCATACAAAAATGATTGTAATTGTATCATGTGTTGGTCTTTGCAAAAGAAAGCCACACAGTCATGCAAGTAAACGCTGACAGAAATTTCCTTCAGTGTTGAACTTTTCCTCCAACTCATGAATGCATGTGATGCTGGCAGTGTAAACCAAAACAAAGTGTTCCTGTGCTCAATGCCAACACCAAAAACTGTTGCCTGCCTGGCATGTTGAACATTATTCTCATCTCTGTGGCTGTACACTGAAGGCAGCAGGGCCTCAACATCAGTGACAAGCATGTTAATGATCAGAGTCGCCACAAACTAGAGCAGAATCTGCAAAACATGTTTCAAAGAAGCACATATTGGCTGAATGTGTGAGTGCAGCTCAATCCACACAGAGATGTAACGTCTCGTGAGTATTTACATGGCGTTTAAACAGAGGCACCAATCTACAAAAGCTCAAATAAATAATAAAGTAGAAAATCTCTACCATACAAGGACTAGGTGAAAATAACACGGCTATTAAAACAGACATACACGGACGGGTACATTCGTAAAACAACACACGGTTCAAAAATAACTGACAGCTGCTTCTGAAGTGAAGCTGCGCGCGCTGATGAGTGAGAGTCTCGCGCTGCAATCGCACAGATGTGACGCTCTTACCTCTGCAATGCCTCGAAACGACCTCTGAAGACACGGATCATCCCACCAGCACAAATAAAACACACAACGACATTTTCCTCTCAGAAACTGGCTGTCATCCTGCTCCGCTGCTGCTCATTTTGGCCCATTCCTGTGTCAATGACGTTCACTTCCGGTGTCCCCTCCGCCTCCTCCATCATAAAAGAGAAACGAGATCCTTGCAGATCACAGCCGAATTAATTATTTTACAGACAACTTACAAAAATGAAAACATAATATAATTTAAAATATGTTAAAACAATGCTAAATTGAATATAAAAGCTAATGATAAAATATCTAAAAAAAAAAAAAAAAAGAAATATATATACTATGATTTTACATGCAACCTGCTAGATTCATGATAAAGTACAATAATGCTAAATGAAATAAAGCAAATAAATTCATTCTAATCCAATCGAATTAGATTGGCAAATGAGTATGCAGTAAGAATAATAACGGAAAGTTTGATCATCTGAATATAAATGATAATAAAAAATGATCATTTTGTATTCTAATACATTACTATATTACTGTTATAAAATAATACATAAATATTAAATTACTACTATGTAAAAACTAAATAGAATTATATAATAAAAATGAATTAAATGGGGCAAAAAGAGTAGTATAAAGAATTATAAGTGGAAATAAAAAGGTAAAAACTAAGAATATATAAAAATAAAAAATATAATAATTTAATATAAAATAAAAATATAGAGTATAATAATAATAATAATAATGGGCATTAAAAAGCAAAGGGCAGTTGAAGTTTCAACATCAGGATTTCAATTTTGCATAGTTACTCAATAAATATGTCCCTAAAAACTAATGCTACGGAAGCAGTTTCCGCCACTGAAAAAAATAAAATAAAATGAGATTATTGCGACTTTTTATCTCAGAATTGTGAGATATAAAGTCAGAATTCTGAGATAAAAAGTCGCAATCTTATTTTTTTTCAATGGCGAAAGCGGGCTACCATTGAAAAAATAAATAAATAAAAAAAGATTATTGCGACTTTTTATCTGACAATTGTGCTGTGAATCGCCATACGTGTTGAAGTTAGTTTTTGATTTATTCGTATGTCCCTAAAAACTAATGCTTGCTCTTATATCTATGGAAGCCCATTTTCGCCACTGAAAAAAAAGATTATTGCGACTTTTTATCTCAGAATTGTGAGAAAAAAAGTCATAATAATAATTTTTTTCCATGGATGGAAGTCCATTTGTCATGATTAGTTAACCGAGACCGTATTTTTCTAATACAGAAAATGCTTGACAGATAAGTTTGCTGGAGATTGAGCAGAAATTCTGGCACTAGAAAGACAATGCTTTACCGGACTAATGAACACCAGACCAGTCGAGTCACTTCTAATCCAACTTGGGCCAAATTTATTAAGACGTCATGAATTCATACATCAATGTGTATCATTTATAACATAAAAGACAAGTTCATTGTATAAATATGCATTTCAGTCCAAGCTGGAGTAAAAGTCCTTCTCTCTCCGGTGCTGCTGCACTGGCATGTCCCTTCTGATGTCCTGTAGAGCCTGCAGGTCGATCTGAACCAGCGTCACGCCCACATCCGAACCCCCACAGTCCCCGAGCACCACACCCCACGGGTCCACCGCCAGAGCGTGTCCGTAGGATGTCCGCTTGGCGTGATGAGCTCCGACCTGCGCCGCCGCCAGAACGAAACACTGCGTCTCGATCGCTCTGGCCCGCAGAAGCACCTGTGAGAATAATGGATTCAGCACATCAGCCCATCTACAGAACAACTAGGGCTGTGATTCGACTTTGATTCACGAGCGTGCAATTCCATTCAATTCTGATCAATTCGATATATATCAAGAATAGTGATACGTCCCATGATATGTTTAGAGACTGGTATTTTGTTTTGTTCCTTTCATTTTTTGTCTTCACTTTCGTTTCAGCCGGGTGATGCAGGTACCTGAGTGGACAAATATTTTGTCAAATCCTCGTCCTAATTGATGATATAAGAGCGCACCTGTGCAGGAAGCAGGAGTCGAACACGTTGTTGGTTGTTTGGTGTTGTCTGTACCATCTCTGTGTTTCATTTTTTATTAGTTAAGTCAGTGTTCTTTGATAAATCCGTGTTAATTGAGACTCGATCTTTTCTCTTTGGTGTTTCTCGCCGTTTCTGTTATCTGATTGATAAAACGACATTACTAAACAGGGAAAGAGATAAAGAACAGGGAAGATATCACGTGATATACATGTGCTACACCAATTTTTGTCTAGAACACTAGTTTAGCGATTTGTGCCCCTTCTTGTATTTTAGTTTTTTAGTAAGCGTAGAGGGTTTAGGGCGTCTTTGACGCTGAAGACTTTTCTTTTGTTGAATGTTGGGTTTTTTTTGTGATTATTGATGGTTGAGTTAGATTAGAAGTTTTTGTTTTTTGTTCTTTTCTCTTTTCCCTGTTATTTTGCTTGGTTATCGAATGTATATTAATAAATATATGTAAATATCTTTTGGAATTAATTATTGGTTTCACTATAATAAACAAACACGTTGTGACTTAATGGTGTGTACTTGTTTTTTCCAGTACGAGTTCGGTGTTTTAATGTTGCACCCTTACCCTAGACAATTTTAAAAAAGGTTTGTAACAAATAGAAAAATAAAATATAATATTTAAAAGGTGCTCAAGCACAAATATACCATAATGTACTTGCTGATAGTCAGAAACATGCCAAGTTCGTATTCTTGTTTCTCTGAAAAACAACGCTACAATTATTCTACTTTATAATGCGTGTTCCGTGTCAGAACATCTGTTTTTATATTGGTCTGTGCGACTCCGCCCACTACCAGTTCACCCAATAGTATTTCAACACAAGTGTAACGGAGACCAGCTAGAAAGAGCTGTGCAGGTAAACCTCGCTCCCCTGATCTCAAGAGCATTATCGATGTATTTCCGCTGTTAGAAATATTACATTAAACATGATACATTTCAGTAAGTTGTACTGTATCTTTCAATATTCCTTCTGATGTTCATTCATGTTTATTTCGTGCTGTAACAAGTAGTAAAGACGAATAGACGATTGCTTCACAGGCTGTTCGAACGGAGGAGCTAAATCGATCGGTCACGTCTCTTTAAAGAGCAACAAAACCATATTTATAATTTCATAATAAATCTGACAAAATTTGAAAGATGAGACTGTTTCATATCAAAAGCAGCAAAGAACAAAGCTCACTGCAGTTATTGGACTTGATTCTAGGATTTAATAGAATCGATAACAAAATGAGATTCAATTAAACTCGAGAAATCAATATTTCTAATTAATAAGCTACTGCAATTTCAGAATGAAGTAACTGATTATTGAATCATAGCTTGGTTTGACCTCCCAGTGTGCCGCTCCTGTGGCCACAGTGAAGGCTGATGGGTAGGTAAGGATCTCTGCTCCGTGTCTCTGCAGCGCCGACGACAGCTCAGGAAAACGCAGATCATAACAGACGCCCAGACCAACCTATGAAATATCATGGCAATATCATGCCGAGCATAAAAATCGAGACTGTGAGCTGCGTTACTCTTGCATACCTTTCCGATGGGCGTCTGGACGGGCGGAAGCAGTCGAGGTCCAGGAACAGTGAAAGCACTTTCTTTAAGAGACACACCTTTACTGGTCAACTCCACATCAAACAAATGGCCTTTCCTGTAGACTGACACGATCTCACCTGACAGACACAGATCTTATTACACATGGTCAGATCAGGTTTGTTCAGAATCCAATACAACTATGACATTTCATTCAAAATGACATTTTGCCTATATTTAGGACCAATTGATATTTTTAAACTGTGAACATTAAAATCACAGTAATTAAACACTTTAATAATCACATGAGAATTAATTCAAATGAAAATAATTAAATTAAAAAAGAATTTGCATTGTGAAAATATTTTCTTGGCAATTAATTAAACTTCAAAATATTTTAAAACAAAATGCACTTATTTAGATTTTTATCTTGCCATAAAAACAGCCACCGATGCTGATATGGAAATAAATTATCATTATTGTAATGCATAAAATTATACAATAAACTATATTTAAATATTATAGTGATATTTTTAATAAGAATCATTGCATTAAAGCATTTTTTTAAATACTCAAATATTACATTTTATATTTCCTTAACGTTTAATAAGTAATAATATATAATAATGTTAAATTTATGTACTCCAGTAATGAATACAAAAAGAGTTCAAAAGTACAAGGCACAGTGCAAAATTTATTATGACCCTAAAATAGGCTTAATTTTGCTAAATATAATTTTTATTGTTTTCCTTTGATTTTAGGGAGTAATATAACTAGGAAATGCTTTCACAAGATTCACAATGACACATGTAAGTACCTTGTCCATTAATTATAATGTGGCTGTTATAAATGCGGCGGTCTGTTTTCCAGTCATGTCCTCTCTCATGAAATCCACCCAGAGACAGCCACACGTCCAGCTTCCTTAACCACAGAGAAGAATCTTATCAACAATGAATCATATTTTGTTAGTTGCTACTATATGAGTGGCCCTTTAACTGACCTGGCCAGGTGGGTGTAGCGGGTTATGATGTCACCATCCAGAGTCTCTGAGAGTGCCAGCGTCTCCTCGCGGTTCGAGCCAATATAATCGAAGCCCTCCGACAGGAAGACCATACTCGCCCCGCCCTCTTTGGCCTGCTCCACCAATCGCGTGCATGTGCTGAAGTTGGCCTCTTTGTCAGGGGTGGCAGTCGTCTGACAAACTGCTGCCACAGGAAGTGAGGACGACATCCTGACAAAACAAATAAACAATGTTTGTAAAAGCATTCCATTTCTACAGAAAAATTTTTTGTATGCATAGAATATTTTTTCCTAATATTAGTATTATATGGAAATAAATAGTGGATACAAAAGAAGATATTTTGAAGAATGTCAGTAACCAAACTGTTGATACGCCCCATTGACTTCCATAGTAAGAAAAAAGAAATACTATGGAAGTCAATGGGGTCCATCAACTGTCTGGTTACCAACATTCTTCAAAATATCTTCTTTTGTGTACAGCAGAAGAAAGAAACTCATACAGGTTTGGAACAACTTGAGGGTGAGTAAACGATGACGGATTTTCATTTTTGGGTGAAGTATCCCTTTAATTCCATCAAAACACTGCTTAGACAAAAGGCATATGTTTTTACACTAATGAAAATTGGTGTACAGGTGCAGAAGTTCAACTGTAAGCCTTTCCACTCGCAACGGGAGCTTTCCGTGTTCATTAATTCTTGTGAATGTTTACGTCCCTCCAAACGCGTGTGTGAATGCGGTGCTGCAACAGCTGGCTGAACAAATAACTGAAATGGATCAAAGGTACCCGGACACTCTTAATCATTGTTGTGGGTTTGAATAAAGCAAATTTCTCTTGTGAACTGCAAAAATACAGATAGAGACAGTAAAATACTCGACCACTGTTACACCAATATAAACGACCCATATCACTCTGCCCCACGTCCAGCTTTGGGGCTCTCTGATCACTGTCTAGTTTAGCGCTGCACTATTTATCGTGATTAAATCGATTATTTAATGCGCAGCTTGTCAGAGCTGTACGGCTCTGTGATCAGTAGGAAATGCTTCTACATCTGAATGCTAGAGGGCGCTCTTGCGCAGAAACTCAAAATATGCCCTGCAGCAGAAGAAGATAACACGTCATATCACTATAGCTGAATAAACAGAAGATTGAATTGCTTTGACTGATTAAACATGACTAATAGACACTGGCTTATTCTGTGTAAGAAGCCACATCATCTCACAGAAGGATGCTCAACTGTCGTTATGAAGTGAGTTTGGAGTATAAACATGTTATTAAATGTTGTCTTTTGTTGGACAACATGTTAATAGAGGCTTCTCATGTCTGTGTTGCTTTTTCAAATGTTCATTATAAGCGACTCAAATCGTAGTGCTTTCAGATGGATTGGCATTTGGAGCCGTACTTCGTTGACAAGCTGCGCATAAAAACAAAACAATCAACTAAGAATCGTGTTCAAGTTGAATGTTATTTTTCGTATCGTGCGATAAATTGTGCAGCCCTCGTCTAGTTCATCTTATACCGACCTACAGGCAGAAACTGAAAACAGCTAAACCTGTAATAAGATGGACTGATGGGATTTACAAGCCTGCCTCGATTGCACTGATTGGAGTGTTTTTGAAGCTGCTGATTTGGATGAGCTCACAGATATTGTAACATCATACATCCGTTTCTGTGAGGATCTGTGCATTCCTCCCAGTATATTCTAATTCACTAATGGCAAACCATGGTTTACTGGGAAACTCAAACAGCTTTGTCGTGCCAAAGAGGATGCTTGCAGAGGTGGGGATAAAATCTTGTATTACCAGGACAGAAACAGACTAGCAAAGGAGATCAGCAGCTAAAAGTGGCTACTCTGAAAAGCTGAAAAAACAGTTTTCAAACAATGACAATCAGCCTGGACAGGTGTGAGAAACTTGAAGTATAAGACACCACCCCCATGATCTGTGGAGAATCAACAACTGGTTAACAATCTGAATGTGTTTTACTGGAGGTTTTACTGCACTTCACACATACACCAACACCTCCTGCTAATCAGAATCAGAAAGAGCTTTATTGCCAGGTATGTTTTCATGTACGAGAAACTGTTCCTATGCATTGCAGTTCTGGTGGTCAGTGCTGTGCAGCGCCGACCAGACG
Organism: Opsariichthys bidens; assembly: GCA_037194245.1. NCBI lineage: Eukaryota > Metazoa > Chordata > Actinopteri > Cypriniformes > Xenocyprididae > Opsariichthys > Opsariichthys bidens. The sequence continues at coordinate 27,849,941 of CM074280.1, read as the reverse complement.
GCAAGAGCTCAAAGAGGAAGCGGCCATCCAAAATGATTTCGCCAGCTCTTTTTCTCACACTTTTATTCAACCTGCGCTTGAAGTCTGTGTGGAGGACGTGTGCCGGGTCTTCAAAAAACAGAAGACTAGGAAAGCTTCAGGCCCAGATGCGTTTCACCTGACCGTTTAAAAGACTGCGCCACTGACCCATTGGCCCCAGATCTTGAACAGATCTCTGGAACAGCGTGAAGTTCCCCGCTGCTTCAAATGCTCCACTATCCTTCCAACTGAGGAAGTTCAACTCAGCCATCAACGAGTCGGTCTTGTGTTCATCTATAACTGTCCGGTTTGGTTCCGCGACAAAAATCACACATCAGGAGACTACAACGGGACGGCGGAGAGGATTACTGGTGCCCATCCTGCAGGACCTGTACTCCAACAGAGTGAGAAAGAGGGCAGGTAAAATCTTCACAAACTCCACTCACCCCGGCCACAACCTCTTTGAACTGTTGCCGTCTGGACAGCGCCTCAGATCACTGGCTTTGGAACATCTAGGCACAGGAACGGTTTCTTCACACAATCTATTTCCCTCTTGAACACTTAAATGCCCTCCAAGGCATATTCCTGCAAGTGCAATATCTTTATGAACTGACTTTTGGCAACAGATGATCTGACCAATCATAACCCCGAATCCACCATTATATCCGACAAAGCAGTCAGAGGGGAGTTAGTAGATTAACGTTGGCGAACTTGATAAATTGTGTGTACTCACGTCTTTCCGCGCTTGAAACAACATTCCTTCTGATGTTCATTCATGTTTATTTGCTGCTATAAATGAACTAGTATGAACAGATGATCGGTTCAAGGAGCTACAGCGATCTGTCACGACACATCAAAGAAACACTTAAAACTTCTTTAAAAACTGTTTCATATCAAAAGTAACCCGCTCTGTCTTGTCTGTCGAGGTGTTGTCAGTGTCCTCTTTGCTCTGCGATGTATGATCTCACTGCGTGAGAACATGATGTGTGGCGTGAGAGCGCGTGGATTGTCATACATAGCAACAGTAACAAAAGGGGGCGGGTCTTTGTGAAGGGTCAATTCATATTATTATTCACAATACTGTAAATATGTTTATTCTGACTAAATCTATCTGTATCTTTTTGTATTTTACTCTTACATTTCATTGTCTTGTTATATTCAGTGTGTGTCCTGGAAGCTTCAATACCAGGGTAAAGTCCAATAAAGCAGATTCTGACTCAATTGCGTCCTCATATGGACACTGAAAAGAACTACACTGCAAAGTCACCAGACTAGTCATTATCGTCTATTTATATTGAGGTTTTAACTCATGAAGAAAAGGAATATATTGCATCTCGTTCATCAGGACCTAATGCACATTTAAAGAACAATAAAAAGAATGTGGGTTAAAAATGCAAGACCAAGAGTGACACAAAACCGCAAGCAGAAACACTTACCTGATCTGTCTTCGCACCGTCCTCGATCTCAAAGCCCAAAGCCCTGCAGCAAGAGAAGGCCTTCGCTCTCTCAGAGCTGTAAACAGACGCATCAGCTGCGCGTGGACCTGACTTTCTGTTTGATCACAGCTTGCACTTTGAGCCCATTTCACCCACTGCCAAGCCAATGACTAACAGTTAAGCTGACATATTAACACCTAACTAGCTCTTATCACAGAATAAGAAGGTGAATTAAAGAACAACTCAGTCATTTGCAATAAATTACAGATTATGTTTGGCCAAAACAAAAATAATGCACGATAAGATGAGAACTCTGATGTGGGAGGGGCTTATCTGTCTGTCAGGAGGTTGCTTCTGATTGGACGGTTATGATGGGTCCGAATAAAAATTCCAAACTCTGATTAAAATTGTAAATTATTAACTTGTAATTTCAAAATATATCCTCATGATCTATTTTTAAGTATCATTATTCGGGTTTAAATGATTAAAGATATTTTCTGAAGCGCAGCGCGAGTGCTGCAAGTGTCACTCGTTACATTTCTCAGCGCGAAGCAGGAGGGGCCAATCAGAAGAGTGCGTTGTGATCTCGCTGCAAGATGACGTCTATTTATTTATCGGTTTATTTCAAAATTAAATTTCCACATATAAATCATAAACATCTACCAATTCCTTCTTTAAATGTCTTAATGCAGTCCAAAGGAGGATTCGGCTTTCTGAGCCACCAAGCGCTTCTTATGGAAGAACAAATTTGTTCTCTTCTTAAGAAACGGTTATCAGAAACATGTCAAAATTTCTGACAGGTAAATATTTTGTGTATATTTATATTTGTGTTTATTTAACGCCCTTAATTTATATTCGCAGAGAGCAGTAATTTCAGACAGGAATGTTCGCGGTCACTCGCTAATGTGATCTTTGGGGGTCCTGACTCGTGCTGTGTGCAGTTCATCATGGCGGCGAACAGTAGCAACAGCACGAGCGGAAAAAGCGGTGGAAAGCCGTCCACCCCGTCTGCCGAGCAGGTAACGGCGCGTCAGGTTTATTACAACAACACACGAACATGTCACCTACGCTGCGAGCGAGTAACGCGGCGCGACAAAACCACAACACTACTCCTATAAACAACAAAGCTGACAACACCCGACGCGCCTCATTCTAATGGATGTGTTCAGGTTTTGTCGCGTCGCGTGCGTTGTAGATCGGTTGTAAAGCTCGCGTATTTGGTATGTATTGTGGTCGGTAGTCTGGTTTATAGTTGCCATGCAACAATGCAAATCTCAGATCAGCTGCACGAGAGAGGAGAAACTATAATGTCACGAACCTCAACCAATCTGGGCTGCGCTTCTCAAAAGCATCGCATTCAAAGTTGATCTTGGTTTGCCACTGTTGGTGGCAATGGTTCTACGACCAACTTAGGCTTACGATGCTTTTGGGACGCAGCCCTGGGTACTTCACGTTAAGTTGAATGTATCCACCCATGAGAGACTAGTACACACCCTCGTGTCTCTATAAGGAAGGTGCATCTGTCACTATTCCTGTCATGGGACGGAAGACTACTGGAGTGACACTGTTTAACTATGTCCTACCAATATGCATACATTATTGATTTGTGTGCTTGTGTGTGAATCAGGTGGTGGCTACTTTCCAGAGGATGCGACAGGAGCAGCGCAGTATGGCCTCCAAGGCTGCAGAGTTTGAGATGGAGATCAATGAACACAGGTGTGTTTCATAAATCACTTGCCCTTCTTGCATGCCCTGGTTTCTGCTCTGCCAAAATTAAACATCGGCATGAATATGACATCTTGTCCATATTATGATAAACGATAACGGGACATTTTTACAGACTGTGGTGTCATCGCAATTTTTTGTCTTAAATAGAGATTAAGATTCTGAACAGACAACTCAACAAAATAATAACGTGTTCTGACAAAATGTTAATTTGCTGCAGTCTATTTAAAATGTTTTTGTTTTTTTTAATTCAATGACTCAAATACTTGTTTCATTACTGGATGAATCAATATTTTTAGACAAATAATTTGGATAAGTGATTCAATGACATTTTGGTAACACTTTATTTTACAGTGTCAGTGTTACATATGTTGTTACTATAGTAATAACTATAAATTATGCATAATTACATGCAACTAATCCTAAACCAATCCTAACCCTATAATAAGTACATGTAGGTACTTAATAATACACAGTACTTAAATGTATAATTACAGTGTAACAAAGACACCTTAAAATAAAGTGTAACCGACATGTTTCAATCGTTACAATCATTATTTGAAGTTCCTTTCAAAAGGTGATTTAATCTATTTTTGTTGCTATAGTAGACATTCTTGTTTATATACGAGCTATAATCTTTTTAGCGCTGGGACAGTAAATCGTTGCAATAAATCGAGAAATGATTCTGATCTTTTCCCGAATGCATCGCAATTCTCGAATCGATTCAGAGCTTAGTTTTTAACAGCCGATGGCACTGCGTGCTTTAGAAACAGCTGTACTCTGCTGGCTTCCAATTCCTTGCACAAACCACTTGAATCTTTATATAAAATAATCATTTATGAATCTTGAAAAGGTCGAAGCGAATTACAAGGGTGTTTGCAGTGGACTGTTTACATTAATCTCGTGTAATAAAAGCATTCTGAGGTGCAAATACATCCTCGCACTCACGAGTGCTCTTCTTCTTGAGCAGTTGAGTGGGTAAATTGTGGCTTAAAAACTAGCCTTGAGTGCCATCTGCTGCTAAATACTAAGCTCAGAATTGATCCAAGAGATGGAAGATCTCGGAATCCATCCAAGAGATGGAAGATCTCGGAATCCATCCAAGAGATGGAAGATCTCGGAATCCATCCAAGAGATGGAAGATCTCGGAATCCATCCAAGAGATGGAAGATCTCGGAATCCATCCAAGAGATGGAAGATCTCGGAATCCATCCAAGAGATGGAAGATCTCGGAATCCATCCAAGAGATGGAAGATCTCGGAATCCATCCAAGAGATGGAAGATCTCGGAATCCATCCAAGAGATGGAAGATCTCGGAATCCATCCAAGAGATGGAAGATCTCGGAATCCATCCAAGAGATGGAAGATCTCGGAATCCATCCAAGAGATGGAAGATCTCGGAATCCATCCAAGAGATGGAAGATCTCGGAATCCATCCAAGAGATGGAAGATCTCGGAATCCATCCAAGAGATGGAAGATCTCGGAATCCATCCAAGAGATGGAAGATCTCGGAATCCATCCAAGAGATGGAAGATCTCGGAATCCATCCAAGAGATGGAAGATCTCGGAATCCATCCAAGAGATGGAAGATCTCGGAATCCATCCAAGAGATGGAAGATCTCGGAATCCATCCAAGAGATGGAAGATCTCGGAATCCATCCAAGAGATGGAAGATCTCGGAATCCATCCAAGAGATGGAAGATCTCAGCAGCACAGATCTGAATGTTCCAGAGTGATTTTGTCAAAGTAATAGACAGGCGAATCGCTGTCAGTTAGGAATGAGATCGTGTGGGTGTTTGCAGTCTTTTAACAGTTATTCATACAGATCTAGTTTCCAGTGGTTATTAAACTTGTAAATTTTCTTATGTACATTATGTACAACGTTATACTTTGTGATATAACTGTTAAAACTATAGAAAACTAGTTAACGCTGCTGTGCGAATGTCTCTAATATAACGGAGTGACGGCAAATTTTAATTTTTTTTCATCACCATGATTAATCTCTCTATTTTTTTTCCCTCTTTTGGAAAGTTATAGAAATGCTATAATGGATTTTTTTACTTTTGCTTTTGGATGATCATTTTTATTCTGCATGACTATAAAAGTAGCTTTTGTTTCCATCCAAAATTTCAAATTTAACTTATGCGCAAAATTGAAATATCACACACAAAACATTTGCAAATAAAGCAGCGTTTCCATCCCATGTGTTCGGGAGAACAAACCTGTCATTTCTTGGGAAATTGGTGCAAAATATCTGCAATAAAAATGGAAGTTGCTGCAATTGGTGAAGCCGCTCTTTCTCCCTCCATCACAATAAACTCTCTTGCGTTCAGATGCTGGTGTTTGGGAACGCAATCGTGTTTGAAGCGTCTGGGAGGGAATTGGACCAAATCATTTGATGACACTTTTTAGAGTGATCAAAGATGCTATGCGATGTGATTGGCCCGCTGGTTAGTTTAGTTATCCAATCACATCCTCCATTGAGGCAAATACACGAGTTTTTTGCTGCGATTTATTAGGAAAGTGTTTCCATCGTAGTTTGGTTATGTTGTCTTATCCAATAAAAAGTTATCTGCCTCATTTGAGTTCATACTTATAACGCATTTAATGCTACCCAAATTGTGCATAAACATAGCTTGTTATGACCCTGAAAATGTGAAACCCCATATTTGCTCTTGTATATACTCTTATCCTAATACTCACTTCCTCTTCACAGTCTCGTCATTGACACACTAAAGGAAGTAGATCCCTCACGGAAGTGCTTTCGCTTAGTTGGCGGTGTGCTTGTGGAGAGGACCGTCAAAGAAGTTCTGCCTGCGTTAGAAAACAATAAAGAACAGGTACGAATCTGCTGCTGGATTCACCAACATTTGCTTGTCATAAACAATGTCTCATTACAGCACCTCTCTTTCTGATCAGATCTCGAAGATCGTGGAGACGCTGAACACGCAGATGCAGGCGAAAGGGCGGGAGCTGACGGAATACCGCGAACGCTACAATATCCGATTAGTCGGAGAGGATGACAAACAGGGCAAAGCGGACGCCAGTCAAGCCAAAGAGAGCGAAGGAGGAGGGTCTAAAGGTGGCGCTGGAGTGCTCGTATCATAGTGGATCGGTTCATTAAATGCTGGTTAGAATTCGTTAATATTTGCGGAGAGACTGAGTTGGCATGTTTCTATTTAGTCTTACAGAGGCCAGTCGTAACACACGAAAGAGAGTGAAAGTCGCAGTTTTCATGCACATTTTATACATTCATAATGTTAGAACATAAAACGCACCTTTCCACTCTGAACATTTACAGCAAAACGAAGTCATTTCAGGGGAATTTTTCTGTTTTCACGGAGCACATTTTTTTCCCCATTGTTTGCTTTACAGTCTAGTTTATGACATTAATATTCAACAAACATGTTTAGCCCATTGATGGGTCACGTCTAAATGGACTGCATTGAAACTCAAAATATGACTTTCACTTTCTTCTGCTCTTGGAAAGAAGTAACAATTAGTGGTTGGTGCTAAATGAAATGAGCGTGACGACCTCCGATCCTCGTACCCTGGATCTCTGACTGTTGACTGCAGCTCCATTTATCATGTCACGACTGTACGCCTGTGGATGAAGCCTTTTTATGTGTTTTGTTTTTGTGGTTGTTTTGGTTATTGAATTAAAAATACAAAATTGAGCAAGATCTGTTCAGTGTTGTGTGTTCTGTTTGGCACTAAATTCACACACTTGTTGGAGCAAAAAAAGAGGGGGTGTGTGGTTCACTATCAGTAAATTCTATTGTACTTCTGTTCAGTAACTGTGAATGTAAAATAAAATAGAATGATCATATATTAATTTAACTGAATTATTAAAATAGTACTTCTATTTTTTGTAGTGTTAAAAATAGTATAAAAATAATTTATTGGGTTATTTCAAGTGTTCACATTTATTGTAGTTAGGCTAATTTTTTAAAACCCAAAAATTCTCATATGTGACTTGTGTGAGCTGTGCTTCATTCTGATTTTTTTTCCTGCGAAATGTCACTAATGAGGCCGCACCTTTGGACAGGTTATATCTAAAAAAAAAATGTGCATTGTAGTATGCAAAATATATGTAATTCTGTTTTTGTTTCATGCACAAATTTAAAATGGGGTTGAGTTTGTTTAATTTAACCAACTGTCGATAAAACTCCCCTCATGGATTGTCAAGGGGAAATACACTTCCATCGGGCTAAATTAACCTAAATTAACTAGACTAATAACTATTGCTATTTGCAGTGGAATGAATCAATAATACATAGAATGAGCTGGACAATGACACCATTTTCTTTGGGAGCTGCTGTGCAGCCAAAATTATTTGCCAATTATTAATGTAAAGCTGCTTTGCCACAATTTGCATTGTAAAAAGCGCTATATAAATAAAGATGACTTGACTTGATTGGGTTTTTAAAATAAATATGCAATTACAAATAACCACATTAGGTTTTGTGGATCAAAACAATCAAAAAGTTTAATAAGAGAAGACCTTTTTGACTAGAAATTTATAATGTGTTTACATTTCAAAAATATATTTTTTTGCATATTATTAATTATAAATAACTTATAAGTGACTACTATAGTTCTACCATGTGCAAAAATCGAAGCACTTTCTGTTAGTTTAGCTTAACGCTTGCTGAGGATATTTAGCACATTGTACAAAAAGACTGCAGGAATCCCATAATTATCAAAATGAAATATAAATTAAAAATAACTTTCGACGAGGATGGGATTCGAACCCACGCGTGCAGAGCACAATGGATTAGCAGTCCATCGCCTTAACCACTCGGCCACCTCGTCTCATGCGTCCTCGATTCTGGTAGGGGATTTTGTTGATTTCATTGTAACTTCAGGGTGATGATTATTTGCTTTCTGGGTGTTTACTGAAATTTCTTATGGCTGCTAAAGACAGGGAATATTTATAGAATCGAAACTATCGTCCAAATATGCCAGAACACAATTAGAAAGTCGAGCCCGTTCTAGGGTGTTTACGGTAACACACATCGTATAAACATGCGCAGTGTGCGCTCTTCACGAACGCGTTTCTCTTCAGCTTGTTTACAGGCGTCAAACGGGCGTCTTTTCGCGTGCATCCAAACATGCAAGTTCATTCCCGCTTAATCTGACCTGCACTACACCTTGCTGCAGTGCAATGCAAGTCAGTGCAATGTCTGCTGCATGCATGAGGGCTGCATAGCTATACAGTGGTACCCTGGCTAACCCTAGGTGAGCTGTGTGTACTGTAGCCATAGACACCATTTGAGAATATTTCATTAATATTCACTAGAAGGTACCAGTTATTGTAATGCATTTCTCTAAAAAATGCTCAGTGTTTAAGGTGGTGCTCAGTGCCCTTCTCATTGTTGCACTGTTGCAGCTTTTATATCTGTCTTTCCTTTCAAAATTGCATGGCAAACAACAGCGCTACAAGTATTCTGAGCTGTTTGGCTCCAAAAAGACTGCAAACCAAGCTGAAAAGAACCCCAGAAGGGAACATCTCAGATACTCTTTATCCACAGGCGGTATCTTCGATGGGAGTGGACAGTATCGTGTGTATAAGAACCTGATCAAAAGTGACTTCTCTACCAATCAGAAGCCAGGAGCAGATCCGAGATCGCACCATCTGGCTTTGGCCACGCATACGACTATCAACAACCTTCACCATTTGAACTCTTTGTTGGAGCGCTGGCAGAATCCTCTGTCCGTGGCTATATTCGCCCACGGCCAGGATGTCAAATTTGCAACGGCCTTTGTCTACGCCCTCAGCCTGTTTTGCCCTCAAGTTCAAGCGTTGGTGGACTTCCACCTGGTCTGCCATTCAGGAGAAATGGCCAGTTTTCCAGAGCAGGATCGTGAGCACTTTGCCGGTCTCGAGGAGAAGGGCTGTCCCGGTGTCTTCGCGAAGCTCGAATCCCACAGAGACAAGTATAAAAACTATGCCATCGGCAGCAACGTCTCGTACCCCAACAACCTTCTCCGCAACGTGGCCCGCAGTGGCACAGACGCGGCCTACATCCTGATCATCGATGTTGACATGATACCCAGCGCCAATTTGCACCACCAGTTTGTGACCATGTTGATGAGGCGCGAACCAGCTGCTGACGAAGTCCTGGTGCTTCCTGCTTTCGAGATCAGACACACCCGCAAAATGCCCGCCTCGAAGTCAGAGCTGGTGCAGCTCTATCAGGTCGGAGAGGTGCGTCCCTTCTACGATGAACTTTGCCCTCGCTGTCAGGCTCCCACTAACTACTCCCAGTGGATCAATCTGGCCAGCAAAAGCTCTGGGCCGCTGGAGGTGGCGTACACCATAAACTGGGCCGATCCGTGGGAGCCTTTCTACATTGGTGCTCGATCGGTTCCTCTCTACGATGAGAACTTTAGGCAGTATGGCTTCAACCGTATCAGTCAGGTGAGCGTGTCTATACCAACAGTCAATTAGCCAAATGCAAAATCATGCCAAATAAAGGATTTATATCTAATAGCATATTATATATAATGTATAATATGTGTGTGTGTGTGTATGAAGTGAGTTTGGGGTAAAAACATTATTAAATGTTGTCTTTTGTTGGACAAGATGTTAATATGTCTGGAAAGATGTTTGACGTATGTTGCTTTTCCAAACGTACATTATAAGCGACTCAAATTTGCAGTGCTTTCAGATGGATTAGCATTTGGAGCCGTACTTCACTGACAAGCTGCGCATAAAAAAAATAAGCGCAGCCTTTGCGGTTTCGTAATCGCTCTAAGAATCGTGTTTTAGCGATAATCGCATTCTAATTCAATGTTATTTTTCATGTCGTGTGATAAATCGTGCAATCCTAGCGACTATATTTGCGCACAATTTAGGTGTGAGCACAAAATCTGCAGGAATGAGTAAAAAAAATATGCGCAATACCACACGGAAATTCAAGTCCTGTAACACCAACCATATTCATCCGGAGCAAATGAAACTGATGAGAGGGGAGGAGGGTTTGTGTGTCAACTCGCTGTTGGAGAGATTAGAGGGAGAGAGCGAAAGAGCAACTGGTTTAGTGTATCTATTCTGCAGAAAATGAGCATTGGAGGTATTAGAGATGTTTGATTATCGATATGTATCAAAAATCGACAACACTACCTTGCACTTAGTTTATTATTTCAGATTCCTTTTTAAGACTACAATTGAGAGATGTATATATTATATAAATTCAAGTAGCCAAAGTGTCTAGTGGGAATGACTGAGTGACACGCTACGGCTGAGTTTGGTGGGCGTTAAATAAATCTCTGTCATTAATTACTCACCCTCATGTTGTTAAAAACCAGTAAGACCTTTGTTCGACTTTGGAAAACACAAATTAAGATATTTTTGATGAAATCCGAGAGCTATCTGAACCACACATAGGCAGGAACATCACTGCACTTTTCAAGACCGAGAAAGGTGGTAAAGACATCGTTAAAATACTCCGTGCCTACAGTGGTTTAAACTTACTGTTATGAAGTGACGAGAATACTTTTTGTCAAGAATAATTGAACGCTGCAGTGAAGTGCTGCAACGACGTCACACAGTTTACATTCATCTGGCGTAATGGCGGCTTCTGCTCCCGGGAACGGAGAAAGTTCCATTCAATCACAAAAACCTAGACCACGATGATCAAAAGTATGGGAATACTTTAAACAGAGGCCAAATAAAACGGTCCATGGTTCCCTTTGCAGAACCGAAATGGTGTACCACCTATGAAATTGGATCTCTGCCAAACGATTGCGCGCGCAAGATCATATTTTGAGCGTGCAAAAGGGCATTTTGCGCATGCGTGAACTGAGTTGAGGAGAAAATCTTCGTTTCACAAATAAGAAAATATTTTGAGCGAACGAAAATCAGTTTTGCATCTCAAAGAAGTTTATTTGGATGCGCGCGGACGTTCTCTTTCGCACGGTCAAGGTGTCGCTTGCGCTCCTGATTCTCGCCCTGCGTGCTCGCGAAGACTCCCTGCATTACAGACAGCGCAAGAGGAAAAACACATGGTTCAGGAGACGTTTGTTCAATGGCTTGAACACTATTAAAGTTCCTTTAAGACTGTGGAAAAAGTCTTTCACACTCTTCATTTTAAAGTTCAAATGTCTTCCACTGGACGAACACACATAAGTGGCTTATTTTTAATCAAAATCAAATCGTATTATTACATAATGGCGTGTCCCAGTGTTTTTACACCTCAATGAACTGCTAAATTAGGTCTAACTTCTTACGTAAAAAAAGATTACTAGATTAATAAAAAAAAGTAATAAAAATAATCGTTAGATTAGCCTACAGAAAAAATAATCGTTAGTTGCAGCTCTACTGCAGTGCGTCTACAACATTAACGGCATAGGTTGTTGAATAAAGTCATTATTTGTGTTTTGTTTTTGCACAAAAAAAAGTATTCTTGTCGCTTTATAACATTAACCTTGTTTTATGGTCTATTTTAACGACGTCTATGCTACCTTTTTCGTTCTTGAAACGTACAATGATGTACAATTCCACTCGGATTTCATCAAAAAGATCTTAATTTTTTTTATAAAGATAAACAAAGGTCTTACTGGTTTGGACCGACATGAGGGTGAGTAATAAATGACAGAAATGTAATTTTTGGGTCAACTAACCCTTCAATGTCAAGTGGACGTGAACCAGTGTGACCTGAGAACCTTCTTATGGTTTAAAATACGAATATATTCGACATTCATTTGCACTGATTGCCTTACTTTCTTTTCTTTAGGCCTGCGAGCTTCACGTCGCTGGCTACCGGTTCTCCGTGCTGAGCAATGCATTTGTGGTGCACAAAGGCTTTAAGGTCCAGGGAGAGTTTCACAGCAGAAAGGACGAGGAGAACCGGAAGAACCGCATCCTCTTCCGTAGCTTCAAGGAGAGTCTGAAGGCCAAGTATCCCAACTCTCCTCGCCGCTGCTGAGAAAACAGATCAACACACTACAATCACATCCTGAACTACATCTTCCAGACTTCATGAGATGCACAAAACTGAATCTAAGAACCTGTTTGTCCGCCCGTTTCAAAACATCAAAAAACTGTACTGTAACAAGAGAATGCACATTATTTTATTTATAAGCTGAAGACGTGATCCGTCATGCTTTTAAAGAGAGAAACAAAATAAAAAAAGATCCTTTTTACTTATGACTATTTTTTGTTGTTGTTTGACGCCTTTTGAGAGCAAGATGCAGTAATTTCAAACCTTTTTAAACTTCATTTATTTATTTGATTTTAACACTATGCTCTATCTTACTTTTTTTTGAGGTGCTCACTGCTTTTAATGTATTATTTCACCCAAATTTAACCTGAGATATGTTTTGTCCAAGTAAATAATAAGTTACTGAACATTTGTCATGTTATTAATAGATTACGATATAGAGTGAGGGGCGAGAGGTTGTGACTGTACGGTACATGTGTTTGAGTTACTGACGAGACATCTCGTAAAGACCCAGAGATTAGTTGTAAAGCTATTAACATATTAAGGTCGATAGGCCACCTTTATGCTAATAACGACTCCAAAGACGCTCAAAGACCCTGGTAATAATACAAGCACATGGAGCTGTGTCTGAAAATCATATTAGTGTTTTAATTACATCTAACTTGTGGTTTAGGGGTAGATGACAATTGATGATTAGATTACTGCGGGAATTTACAGGTTGTAGTGACCTCCAGTAGTAGCCTCCACACGGTGTGCAGACAAAGCAATACTGTGTGTATCACAGATATTTTCATGAACTTATAAGAGATAGGTAGTGTTTAACTCTAAATGGGGCTTGTGTGTATTGTCCTTTTTGAAAGCTATAAATTCTAAGGCTAAATTTAAAAGAATGAACCCCTTTTGTTTGATTGTTTTTTAGTATTAGTAATATAATTTTGCCAATTAATTTTTGTCATAATAGCTCATTTTGGTTATTTAACCCTTCCCTGACAGTGTCGTGTAATATTGACAGCATGAATGTTGTGACGTTTGAACACTGGAAACCCTATTGTGTTAGTGAAGAGAAAATGACTTTTATAAAATTGTGACATGGAGTGATCATGTAATTCTTTGATTATACATGGAACTACTGTTTTTGTTATTGTTGAATGACGAATGAGTTCTTTTGTTATTATTATTGATACTGACTTGTTCGTTTTGTATCTTATTACATAAATCTATACAACATTTTTGTTGGTGATCTTTAAGAGTGTTTCCTTTTCTAACTTCTATAATGGGTAAATTATTGCACATTATCATTTTCTGCTAATACTATGCTGATAGAGGTCTACTCTTTTTTTGAACGATTAATAAGCTGAGATCCAACTAACAAAAATATGCTCCAAGAAGCTCTTGCTAACATTCCCGTTAAGTTTTAAAAGCGTTATTTCTGAATTTTTTCTGAACGTTCGAAACGTTTTTTTCTTGGTGAAGCAAATGTTAAGGGAACATTCTGTCTTGCAAACATTATGGGAAGGTTATTGTTGAATTTCTCTGAACATTCTGGAATGTCATAGATAGATGAATAGATGAATGTCCAATTAAAACGTTATAGAAGAAAAGTTCCATGAACGGTAATGTTTTTGTACTAATGTTTTGAGAACATTATTGAAGACCAGATAACACTGAACAAATATCTATTAATGTTACTAGACGAACATTTGTTCAACTTTGAAAGAATCTTCTCAGAAAGTTCTGAAAAAATTCCCCTGGGAGACATAAATAAACAGTTTTAGTAGGCTACTGTTGATGAGGGTGACATTGTTGTAGATCATGGTCACAAAATAGGCAAATAGACCTTATTCAGAGCAGCACCATGACAAGTATGAACGCGAGGCTGTGAGAGATAGTTCTTGCGTGTTTTCAATGGCATTTACTATGAAAAGCTGCATAAAGCTCCTAGATCTTTATAATTTTCCAGTGCTTATGTTGTCTTGATTTCTCGGAAAGATAATTTTCCTGTGTTTCGTCAGCAGAACAATCCAAAAACACTTGATATGACAGTAAAACTCACTTAAAAGACGTCGTTCATCCCTCACAGCCTCGTTTTCATTTCCGTTAAAAATCAAAGATGGCGCTGCTGTGAATAAGGTCTAAAGGAAAAGAAAGATAAAAGATGCATTGTTTTCATTCACATTTAATAATTTCATGGTTCAGCCCTGTCGGTGTTTGTACACTTTGACTCTTTTGTATGGCATACATTAAATATGAATTTATTAGCCGCACAAATCCGCACGAATAAATGCGTTTCCATTCACAGCGTGTCATTACATCAGTGAACCAGAAGAAGGCGCGAGCGCGAGGCGGGAAATAACCGTCACTCCAGTTGTGCTTCACGGCGTCCTAAAACCTATCATTCCTCACAATTCAGGTCACCTGTGGGATGTTAGTTGTGTTTTTTATCCGAAACTACTTACACTAAAGCGACTGAAGGTAAAACCGCCATTTTCTCTGAAGCTTGTGGGAGACTCCTACTGAGAAGTGAACATGTAATGTTTGTGTCAGGAAAGTAAATTCATAATAAACCTCAAATATTGTACATTTAAAGATCAAGAGGGAAAATCGGGTCACTTACAACACATTGCCTGAGAGGATTGTTGAGGTGTGTGTTGCTGTAGATCATGTGTAAAGAAAAAAAAATTACAATTACGTGGAGCACACCTGAGAATCGGTTGAAAATCTTTGACTTGAGCCAAAGTGAGACACGTAACGAGTTTGTCTTGGTGTGTGTGTGTGTGGATTTGTGTCTGTGTGTCATAAGGTTTAGCTGATCTTCACCTCCTCTGATTAGATCTTCCTCAGACTATCTATCTCTGCCGCCCTCAGCGTTTACGCAATTACAGGCAACAAACACCCCATGCAGAGGAGAGCATAAACGAGTTTATTTAAGTGTACTTAAACGCATGTAAACCCATTTATGCCACATAAAAATGCTTTGGTAGATCTTAATTATGACAGAAAGTCAAAAGCATTACATAAAAAGTTGAAATTGTGACATGATTAAGACAAAAAGTCATAATTATGGCATTCTAACTTTGTCATAATTACGAGTAAAAAGTCAAAATTATGAGATTATATTATATTAAGTCATAATTATGACATATTAAATTGTAATTTTGACTCATGGAAAAAAAGTCAAAATTATGACATACTAATCTCAATTATTTATTATGTCATAATTTTGACTTTTCATCTCACAAATATGACTTAGTATGTCATCAACTTAATGTTTTTCTTATGTGGAAGAAACGGGATTCCATATTAACATGTCAACCACATAACTGAAATATTCATATGATATGATTCATATAGATTATTTTGGTTCTTAATTCTTCAAATCTCATTGTAAAGACAAACATAACTGGAGAGGCAAATTATGCGTAATACTGACAACAGTTTCACATTCACAAATGTCAATGCTTCAGTTGAAATTTCATTTCAATCACAATTTAATAATGCTATAGTGGAACGTTCGTCATGCTACTTCTAGAAATTCTATTTAGAATATGCAGAAATAATTAGTTGCTATGGTAACACTCAGGATGCCAAAAATAATCTGACATTAATGTTTATGCATTTTTTTTCAATCTTAACAAAGAAGTTGAAGCGATTCATACAATTACACTATTATATTCATAAAGTTTTATTTAATACTATATTATTTGAGGTATGAGTACACACTGTTAAAAAATTACTGTCAATTTTACAGTATAATACTGGCAGCAGGGTTGCCAGCCAGTTACTGTAAATTTTACAGTAGTGTTACTGTAATTTAATTTACAGAATTTCCTTGTACTCTCTGATTACAGTAAATAACTGTATTTTTTTAAATTATGAAGGGTCAATTTACAGCAATATTCTGTAAATTTGAGTCAAACCAACACGTGACCCCAGAATGCATTGCAGTTTACAGCAATATGCTGTATTATTAAAAAACTGCCAGCACCTGTAAAATAATGCTGTAATTTTTACAGCAATTCATTACAGTGCAATTATTGTATTTAATCCTAATCCATTCACAGAACTCAGATGCTCTTTTTCAACACTTCCATATTGTCTCTGAAAATGAACTTCCATTATCCTCTGCTATTTTCTGCACATTCTTGCATTGAGACTCGTTCTGTCTCTCTTCTATAGCCTAAAGAAATGTGGGAGAGGAAGCAGAAGGCATGATGGGTGAGGGGTTGGTGTGGATAAGACGTTTTATTAAGCAGGTTTGGTGAGGTAAAGTGGGGCTTATCCCAGAAGCTTTGGGGAGCAAGGCTTATTTGGGTCACAGAGCTTTACGACACAAGCAATTAGCAGCAGCACTAACAGGAGGGAGGCAGGCCTGAGATTAGTCGACCTGAGCCGGGAGAGAAGGACAGGCGCTCCCCTTGCACCTCGGACAGCTGGGCCTTGTGATGGGCTTTGGGCTGAGCATCCCCATCCGGTTGACCGATTTGTTTCTCATCACACGCAACTCACGAGAGTGTGAGCAGATTTTGTTACTGACTCCAATAAATACAGATTGGGCAGGAGGCTGATGCCAGTCGCTGCTAGTTAAAGCACAAGTGGGTGTCAACTCTACATTACTAAAGCCCATTGACCAGCTTTAACAAACCCCTTTAGTTAAGAAACCCTTAGTTGTAATTAAATGGGAATTTTCGGAGAAGTGTATTCTTAAATTAATGGGATTGTTGCGACCAGCTGCAGACGATTTTTGTTGGTTTCACAGTAATATACTGTGTTCTCAATTCCCCACTGCAGAATTTGTCGTGTTCACAGCATTATTACTGCATTCTTAACAGTTTCCAACTGTTTAAGCTGTGTACAGTGTGTTACTGTAGATTTTCAATGCATTCTGGGAAAATATTAGCCTACTATAATCTAAATACAGTACTAAAAAACAACCACACAGCTCCTTGCGCAATGGCTCTGCGACAGACTCATCATGAAGATGAAAGCCTAAGAGTATGGTAGGTTAACCATTCATTTTTTCACTTCATATGCTTTATTCTGATGTTATTTGCAAGATATAAAGCTATGTTTTAGTTAATATGTTTACGTAAAAATGTCTGAGCAAGTGTTCATTTTCCTCCCACAGCGTCGTGAAAATGAAAGTCCTAGGAGTACGTTAAATGGGTAGGTATACTTTAAAACATGTGTAGTCGCCTTTTTTGTTTTCTACCAATGTTATTTGCGAGGTATAAATATGTTTGAGTTAATAAATGTCATTAAGAACATCGAAACGGGTATGGTGTAGATTTTAGGACATTCTCAGATGTCATCAGGGGCGGACTGGCCATCGGGAGCACCGGGACATTTCCCGGTGGCCTGATGGTCATTCTGGCCTGCCGGCTGGTGCTGTGCTATCGATCAGACTGACGAGCAATAGGCTGGTATGCAACTGCGAATTAATTGACGCACTTATGAATCTACGAATCAGGCGGTCGCGGAGTGAAAATGACACCACCACATGACCCAACATCAGCGAAGCACTGCCTAACTGGCTATATCCAGAGGCAGGCTTTATCTTGGAAAATAGTGCAAAAAATGGCGCGTAAAGGCAAAGGAGGAGCAGAGAGGGAACGCATAAAAGGAGAAAAGCCCTGGCCACAGACAAAATCCCAGCCATGTTCGCCAGTAAGGGAACAGGTTGGTCAGAATTACATTTACATAATATTTACTAGGGGTGGAAAAAAAAAAAAAAAAAAAATCGATCCGTTCGGTTCTCCACACTCGGTTCTCCACGCGCTCGGACGGTCCGCTGTTCAACTTAAATCTGACAAAGCATCTGTGATATGGTTTACTATAAATAAACAATCAGGGTTCAGCTAATCTATGTTTCTGTTGATGGATGAACATTCTGGGTTCCCAGACATTACAACAACAGCGATGGAAAAAAAAAAAAACTGTTCCACCCCTAATATTTACTTAATCATTTGGCAGATGGACGCTTTCATCCGAAGCAACTTACAATAGATAAAATCTATTCTTTATAAAAAAAAAAAATATATATATATATATAATGATAGAAGTTCTAAAAGCGCATCTTAATGACAAACTAGCACATCGTTTTACATACCGTATGGGGGATACATAGAGCATTGGAAATATATAAAATATAAATATTTTAACATGTGAATATGTCTCTTTTATTATCCCTTCTTAAAATGTGTAAGCCAATTTTATATTTGTCTTTGGTGTGGTAGTACCATATAAAGGGTAGTTACCCTATAAGTTTAGCAGGCTGGTGGACACATGAATTTGGTGGTGGTGACTGCAGCAGCAGAGGTGGCCTGGGGTGGAGTCAAATTCCCGGCCTGATTTACTGTCCCAGTCCGCCACTGGATGTCATAGAAGAAAAAGGCTTCAGGTCTTAGGAAAAATGACAGCAGGTCTCGTACAATTAGGCTTCGGATGAAACAACCTCAGACTAAAAGGCATACCGAGTTCTGCATGCACCTCACGGGAGATAACAGTCATTTATGCTGAGAAAAGAGGTGGATGCAAATCTCTGGCCATTTGATAATTTTTTTTATCTGAGTCCGTTTTGTCTGATAACTTTTAGTCAGAGGCTGTTTCATCGAACGCCTAATTGTACGAGACCTGATGTCGTTTTTCCTGAGACCTGAAGTCTTTCAGTCTGAGGCGCGATGCCGGTTTGTCCAATGACTGACGCTTTTTCGTTGTATGACTGAGGTTTGAGGATGTCCTAAAATGTACACCGTAAACGGGTGCTCATTTCCCAGTTAAGCCACACTAACTAACATTTTCCTTCAGCAGCGGCGCTCTCAGACAGGCTGAACCATCGTGAGACATACGGGAAAACTCGTCGGAATAAAAGAAGAGCTGTTCTTGTACATGAAGTGGTTTTAAACGTTTTAAGATGATATGTATTCACTGGTTATTGTTGTATACTGTGACTAATTAAGTACTTTAACTCTTCAAACTTTTATTTTTATATTTCCAACATTTATTTCCCACTGGCACAATGTGTTTCTTTGATTTTACTGGCATTGCTATAATTGAAATTTTTGTTCATTGACGAAATATGGTTAATATACTGCACTGTTAAATGTAGCTGTAGATTTAGCAGCACATTACTGTAAAAACCAACAGTACAATACTGTATTTTATATTACAGTACAATACTGTATTATTAATTACAGCAGAAGCAGACTAAAATTAGAAAATGCAGTAAAAAATACAGTAAAATACTGTTTTGTAGAATTACAGCACTCCTCTTGTGTACTGTAAATTAAATTACAGTACATTTACTGTATATGAAAATACAGTAACTTGCTGGCAACCGTGCTGCCAGTACCGTACTGTAAAAATACAGGAAAATTGTTAACAGTGTGGTAAATCTATATATTCTATTGAAGTTCAGCTATGAAATATAAAAGATGAAACCTGAATAAAGTTGTTGAAGTGAAGCAATAACTTGTGTTATAGAACATATAACAGTAAAATTAATAATAATAATAATAATCATAAAAATTATAGTATAATGTTTTTATTTTACAGTATGCATAAAACTACTGTTGTAATTTTTACAGTAATTTTCCTACTGGATAATTGTTGCCTGTAAGTTACTGTTAATTTGACAAACATTTTACAGTCTAATTTTTCTTTTGCAAGTTTTTGCACAGATAGGTATAAAGTAAATTTCACATATGGAATTAAGTAAAATCTACTTAACTAAGTTAAGTAAAATTAACAAATCTCTCTATCTGTCTGCCTGCATGCCTATGATCTAATAAAAACCTACAATCACCCTTGTGGTTCAACCATGTTACACAACATCAAGTCCTCACCAACCATCTCACCTAATCAAACCAGGACTTAAAAGCTCACCCCGCTTTGAGAGAATGTAACCTGTCTATCTTTGCATGGATCTCAGTAGGGCAGTGAGACATGTGTCATTGGATGCTTTGGCTGTCGGTGTTTTAAACCGATCCTGCTAATACCGTGATCATGTGTGTAGGGCAGCTCTAATGAAAGACGACACTAAAACAGCAGGAGTGACACAGGAGAGCAGTCCCAACAGCATTATAGCCATCGCTTCATCGGATTTTACACAAAGACAGATGGACGCCCAGGTGCGTACAGTACATGACGCAATGCTTAAATGAAAACACTTTAAAGTAGGGTTAGAGCTCTGTGGTTTGATTTTGTGAACGAAGAATGCCGTTTTAAATGGACAGAGGATGATGTTAATTACGTTTATGACCAGATACACCATCTCATTCCCTCTCTCACAGACATATACTGTATAAATGACACATTAGCGCCAGACAAACGGACACTTTGATATTTTTTAAACCAACTGTTGATTTTTTGACCATCCACTAGATAAAAAAAACATAATTCCAATCAGTTAAACCTTAGCAAGACATGATTTGAGGAATCGTTCATGCCTGGTGCACAAATGCTGCTTAGTGTTAGAGGTTTGAACAGATCAGTACGAGTAACATGGCTTTCTGTGTTTTCTTTTCTGTCATCTGCAGGAATATTTCTGTATCAAATAACTAAAAAAAATGTCTTGAGCAACGTAAAATTCAAATTTACACCACAAAAACATGATGCACGCCTAAACAAAATTAAAGGATTTTTAGACAGTGCTGAGACGTATGTGTACACACACACACACACACACACATATACATATAGTTTAGGCAATGCTTTAGGCAGAGGGCTGAGATGGACAGGTCGGTGTGGGCGGGGCTTGTGTAGCAGATCAGGGCGTATGGTGGAAGTCACAGAGGCAGGCCTTAATGAGTATTAAAGTATTAGGTGAGAATAAGCCCTCGGGATAAGCCCTTTAGAATTCCTAAACAACTCCAGTAACACCTGTTATATCACACAATCACATAAGATTGAAATGATTTTTTTTTTTTTTTTTTTACTAAGCTTGAATAAGCCCTCCAAGCCATAATTGATGCTATGCCTTGATCAGATATCACTTTAGAGGTCAAGAAAATCCAATCATAACAACAAACTTATCAGACAACAGGAAATATTCGTAATATGCAAATGTAGGTTTTGAGTTACAGGAAGGTGCATTTATCTATCTATCTATCTATCTATCTATCTATCTATCTATCTATCTATCTATCTATCTATCTATCTATCTATCTATCTTCAGCTACATCTTTATCACTTTTGTTTATTAATCTTTTGAGTGGTCATAGATATATATACACTATCATTTAAAAGTTTGGGGTCGGTAAGATTTTCAAAAAATCTTTTTCTTCTGCTTACCAAGGCTGCATTTATTTGACCAAAAACAGTATATTATTATCTTAGTTTTCAGGATTATTTCATAAATAGAAAGTTATTTCATACATACGTGTTTTATACTACTAGATAATTAAATAAAACCCCAAAACACACAGATATACACACCTGAGCAAAAAGAAAAAAAAAGGGCCAAGCCAAAAATGGAAAAATATTTAGTGGACTTTTAATAGTCTTAACCATTTTAATCACAAATCACAGGTCAGGAAATTTGCAAGAATTGCACAAATACTGTAGTAATTTAGCACAGAATAGCCTTGCCCAAACTTGCAGACAGCTTTTTACAGGAAGAAGAGTCAGTGTTGTTCAACTTGAGTAATTATGGAAAATGTGTCCCAGTTCGCTTGAGTTTCATGTGAGAACAAATATTCACTATAGGGTTCAAATCTGGACTCTGACCAGACCAAATCATGAGCCTGATGGACTTCTTCTCAAGCCACTTCTTGGTTTTGTTTACAGTTTGGGCAGGAGCACTGTTTTGTCGAAGAATAACATCTGTTAATAACATCATTTCTCTTTAGATAATTTTTCATTTGTGGGAAGCAATCCATCCTCAAATATTCTCCTGTAGTCTAAAACACTAAATGACTTTCCACAGTGAAGAAGCTCACCAATACCAGCAGCTGAAAAGGCTCCTCACAGAACAACACTGTTCCTCCATGCTTCACTGTGGTAGAGATGCATTTATTATTATATTTCTCAGCAGTTTTTTGAGCCTCATCATGCACCTCAATGTGTTTCCTTGTGATCCAGCACTCCACACAACTCTTTGATGAGACACCAATGGCTTTTAAATAGAACATTTGCTTAAATCTTGCTAATTTCCTGAACAATAATTTGCAGTTAAGACAATTAAAATCCTAGTGTTTAGCCATTTTGGGCTTGGCCAATTTTTTGCCCAAGAATATATATATTAATCTAGTCTTGAAATGAAGTCTAGGGGTCAGAATAACGAAGTAGTGAAGGATCGTAGTAACGTTATCAGGCGTTTGTCAGACTCGGTGGTGAACCATCAGTACACCGAACACTAAAACCTCTTACGCGGTGCCATCTCAATGTGTCAGAGGCCAACCGCCACATCCAGCCAACAGACAAACAAACAAACTGGGGACTGATCCACCTCCAGCTATTTTCTACGAATGGAGAAGCTTAAATTAGCTCCCACTGGTTACCTTTAGTAAGCTGATCTCAAGCGGTGATTTACTGTCTGAGAGTCGAGCTGTGTGTGCCCGCTGAAATGAAACAACGGCCATTGGGCAGAGTAACGGTTCAAAATTAGATCTTATCGGCTTGTCCGTTACTAAAGAGAAAAATTCCAACTTGTCCTTTGATTTGTAAACACACAAATAATGTTTAAAATAATGCATTTACAATGGAAGTCTATGGAGCATGTGTGCAAGACGTTTTCAAAGCAGAAATATTTTTTCATCCAAACAAAAGTATGGAGTGTTATTTGAGCAATCTTGTGCCCGTGCTTTTGAAATGGTGTGTATTTTGCCGTTTATCCTGGTACAGTGCCTTTCCCTCATAGACGTCTATTGTAAATGCCTTAATTTACACACAATTCTTTGTGCTTGTCAAAGGGACGAGACATTTTTTTTCTGTAGAGCTTGCCAGAACTTGTCTTTTAAATAAACTGTAAATTGTAAATAAACACTATGACAGTATAGCGTGATTAATGTCAAAGGTCAACAGGTGAACGTGTGACAGACAAATTGGATTAACAGGAAAATTGAGTGACAGAAGCTATCAGTGACTGAATGATTTGCCAGGTTTAATAAAAAAAAACCCTCACAATTCACATTTCCACCTTAATGTAACATTAAATTTAAGCATATAATCACACTAACAGGAACAAAAATTTCACTTTTAATTAGTTACCCAATGAGTAAAACAGCTTAAATATAATGTCCAAAAATTCTTTACAATATAATATTTAAGGGATAATGTACGTACAACCCGTTGTTATCTCAGAATAAATACATAAATACTGAATGACCTGATTAAATAACTGTACACAAAATATTGATTTGACATAGTTTTAATATTTTATTAGAAAAAAACATTCCTAGCAAGTGTATAGCACTGCAGGCTTCAGTTATTGTTGAATTATTAGAAAATAATGCACAGTGGTAATGCTGCGAACGGAGATGTTGTATTTCAAAACATTTGAAATATTTTCAAGACATATTTTCAAGGTTTTTGTTCTTAAAACACTCTTGTGTTTAGGACTAATTTCTTACACGTCTCATCTCACTCCTCCATTGCTAATAACAAAATGTCATTTTAGAGCTAGTTACAGACTTGAGGCATTGATAGCAGAATAATGTAGTTATTAATGCAGTTATTAGAGAGAGAGAGAGAGAGAGAGGAGAGAGAGAGAGAGAGAGAGAGAGAGAGAGATTAAGTGTGTGAGGATTACCTGAGTCTGTGCGTTTCTCAACAGTGTTCGGATAGCAGTGTCTCTATTAATAGCGAAGCTAAGTTTATCTGCTTCAAGAACAACCACACTAGTGAGAAATGTCATGTAGATTTTAAGTTGCTAAACTATTTTACTGATAAAACCATCAGAGCAGTATGTGTGTGTGTTTGAGAGGGAGAGAGAGAGCACGAGAAAGAGATACTCTCTCTGCTTTACTTACATAATAAAGAGTAATTTTGTGGCAAAAAAAAAAAAAAAAAAACATGGAAAAAACTTGTTGTTTATATCCTATTGTTTGCTATATTTTTTGCTCGGTCAGTTTTATTTTACATGTTTTTCCCTGAAAATAATTGCACACTTCAGAACGTTCGTCAACCAATCAGATTCAAGCATTCAACAGCCATATAATATAATATAATAAAAATGCATATTGAGATTTAGTTACCCAATGAGTAAAACAACTTAATAAAATGTTCTAAAATAATATATCTATTTATTCTATATATATATATATACACATATATATAAAATAAACAGACAAAAATACAAATATAATAAAGAAAATACATGACCATGATAGAGAAACAAACGTGTGTGTGTGTGTGTGTGTGTGTGTGTGTGTGTACTCTTCCTATTCCGTTGATTGGAAAACAGTTTATCTTTTCTCCTCCACTCCACAACAACACAAGGGGAAGTGGAGCACTCGTTTATTTTGCGAATGGCACCAGCGTGTTGTAGAGGGAGGAGGGAGATACGGCAACAGTGTCGCATTGATTTGCAAACGAGTTTGTAATTAGCTGTTTGCAATAGGGTATTAGTGTGTGTGTGCGTGTCTTTCAGTAAGAGCACCCCTTAAGCACATTTTTTGTGATTGTGTGTCACTCTTGTCTTGGGTAAATGAGGATGCTCCATGATAAGGAGATAACACTAATTAGTTCTCCACCCATTTACTTGTTGACTGTGTTTGTGTGGATTTATAGGCCTGTGGTAATACTCCATTCCACACCCCTGCTGCTTTTGCCCGCTGGCCATGTTAACAGCTCATTTAAGCAGAAGGAGCTGAATTTAAGCCTAATTAATTATGCCAAGTGGGGTTCCATGGCAAATACTGGAAATAATTTGAAGAGACACTTCATATATGAACTCGGCTTATCGGATCATAACTGTAGCTGTGGACGGATAGAAACAAAGAGCATATAATTAATAAGCA
Organism: Opsariichthys bidens; assembly: GCA_037194245.1. Taxonomy (NCBI): domain Eukaryota; kingdom Metazoa; phylum Chordata; class Actinopteri; order Cypriniformes; family Xenocyprididae; genus Opsariichthys; species Opsariichthys bidens. The sequence continues at coordinate 27,824,857 of CM074280.1, read as the reverse complement.
TATTGTGCATGCAATTTGCATTTAATTGATTTTGTAATTTTTTAATCTGTCTGTAGGAACTGCAGCCTGTTTGGTCTGGTCTATTTTCAGAGGGAAAAAAATGTCAGGTATAGCTACATTAATTTATTATAATGCACCTTTTAATTTTTTTTAATTTTTAGTTTATTTAAATGTAATATTTTAATTTTATTTTGAAGGTTTTACATATTAAACAAACCTGAAACTGGCAGACAACTGAACACTTTAATTCATTCAAAGGCTATATTAAAGTGATCACAGAACCTTTGAATTGATTAGTTTTAAAATCACACTCATTTTTGAAATTTCCAAATCAGCCATAATGTTTTACAATTTAAAAGAAATGAAAACATGTTGGATAAGAAAGTGTTTTACTCTGATCTGTTCCAACTACATTCACTGGCAGAAGTATCGATCCATAAGTCAATAAGTGAGACACACACACACACACTCACTCATCCGATCTTCATCTTATGATTCATCCTCTTGTAGAAGCTTGGGAAGGGTTAAGCAGATTTCAGAGTCAGTCTGTTCTCAAAGTGTTAAAACAGCTTGGACCTGTTTGCACGCTGCGCATATATATATATGTGTGTGTGTGTGTGTGTGTGTGTGTGCGATGTCCGAGAGTCAAATAGAGAAAATGATTTTCGCTGAGCTCATTTCTCCCCTTCTGTTTTTTTTTTTTTTTGTAATCTATTCGTTTAAAATAATTTACATATTATATATTCAAAAATATATATAAACATAGAAAAGTTTTACGAATGAATACACATACACACACACACCCCACACATATTTACACACACACACAGACACACAGAGAGAGTAGTTACAGTGCTGGGTAGATTACTCACAATTTGTAGTCAGTATCTTACAAATTACATGACAAATAAGTAATTAGAACTCCATTTTATTATTACTACTATTATTATTATTGACATTCAGTTGGGGAATCCTTAGATTGCATAAACGACGTGACTTTTAATTGTGTTTGAAAGACAAAAGCTTCCAAAGACAGAAATTTAAATGGTTAAATGACTGACGAGTGATAATTCCAATAATTTATGTGTTTGTCAGGAGCCGATTAGATAAGCAATGTTGTAAAATGTGTAAATCCAGTGATGAAATGCTGTGGGTCTCAGTATTCAGTTATTAATAGCTGGTCAGTGTGTGCAGTTTCACAAACCTGAAAGAGATTCTGAACGTATATAAGCAGTAAACTTTTTAATAATGAACATTTAAAAGATAGTATGAGAGAATCAATAAATTATGACTAATTTAATGCCATTGTGAGAATTACATGCAATCAATAAAAAGTAACTGTAGTCTGATTATTTTAAAATGTAATATAATCTAATTAATTCTACTTAATTTCAGGAATCTGGTTACATAATCCAGATTACATGTAATTGGTTACCCAGCACTGTTTTTTATATATATATATATATATATATATAAAGAACAAAAATGGTAAGAATTCATTTAATTTAGTGATTTATTGTCAAAATATAATAATTATATATTTTTATATGTAGAATGTGAGAAAAAAGGCAGTAGGCTTTTTACTGCAATTTAACTGCAGAAAAATGCAATACACTAATAATAATAATAATAATATGACTTTTTGAGTGCTGTCATTAAAGTATTAGTAATTAGGGAAAACCATAATATTAAAGTCTTGTAAAAGTGTATTAGCTGTGAATACTGTTGCTGGTGATTTACTACAGGTAACAGATGTTAATGGTAGTCTCACCGAAAGGCATAACAAAGGCTTTTGTTCTCTGTGACAACAAACATAACCCCCCCAAATAATGACAGATCAATGTGAATCTAGACAGATCATTTTGTACTCGGATAAAACCCTCTAAATCTCAACCTTCACCTGACTGCAACCTTTATTGAACAGTCCTTATGAAGATTTAACATCATTTGCCCTGGGAGCACAATTAAGAAGACTAATTTTAAGTCAGCCATATGCAGTCTGCAGCAGCTCAGTTAGACAAAAGCTGTGACCTCGTCCAGAACTAAATGATTTGATTTTTTAGGATGTTTCAAAGTTCCAATTCGAAAAGATTTGAAGTATGATGTCATAGTTCTTCAGAAACAAACTGGTGATTATGAAATTTAAGGATGCAAGAGGGTAACTGACCCTGGTGCCTTTTCCATAAAAAAGTGATTTAAAGTGAATTTCTTTAAGATTTTAAACATGCATTAGACTAAGTGTATGCATAAAATGTGTCAGAAAATTTAAAAATGTTAAAAGATGCTGGTTGGGAAACAAAATATATGATAAAGATATGAAAAAACAGGAAACACTCATTGGTCCTTTAACAGTTCACATCATTATAATATATAGAATAAGCTGCACAATGACACCATTTTCTTATTAATGTAAAGCTGCTTTGCCACAATTTGCATTGTAAAAAGCGCTATATAAATAAAGATGACTTGACTTGACTTGACATTATGACATTATTAGAGTTTTTTTTTTTTTGCTATTATTATTTATGGATTATTTAATCATTCTCTTGGGTTAATAAAATATTTTCACTAAAGTCTAAAAAATTTAATAGATTAAATTTAAATAGAAAATGTTTTGCATATATAAACTTTTAAAGGTGGATATTTGTTTGCGTATATGGAATAAAAAATGCTATGTTAAAAAACCTAAGTTGGGTTAGATATGGACATACCCAGCAATCGTATTGTTTTGACCCAGAGGTTGGGTTAAATATTATTTAACACAACTATTGTTTAAAAATTACTATATGGCTGGGTTAAAATTAACCCAAAATTGGTTGGAAATTAAAAATCAGATGCCGAATTACTAGAGACAACACTAATAAACAAAAGGTGAACATTCATTTAGAAGCAATTTAATACATGTTTATTATTTAATTATGTATTAAACTTACTAATAAATGTTAATTTTCAATCGCTGGGTCAAAATAACCCAATTGCTGGGTTTGTAGATATTTAACCCAGCATTTTTTTAGAGTATATATATATATATATATATATATATATATATATATAGCATTAATTCATCATCAAGAACTTTAATTATTGAAGAATTGTGGAAAATGGATCTTTAGAATTTTCTGCCACACCTTTATTTTTAAGAACAACACGTCTTTAATCAACCTCAGCCAGGCATATTTCACAACTAAGGGTTGTTACCCGTTTGTTTAACTAATTTGTTGGCAGATGCTTATGTTAAACCGGATTAATAGTAAAATTGTCTCCTGGAGGACTGATTAATGGCCAGAAGATCTCAAGGATTGAATGGAGAGAGGGGATATTATTGTAATACGGTAGCCCACGGTGGTGTTGGGCATCAGGCGCTCAGACCTGCTCCAGGGTCACAGAGGATACGGTATAAACGTGTCCAGATTAATTAAGGCGGTATTAGTCAGTCGGGATTGTGGTGGATTCTGAAGCGATTTAGGCAACATGCATCTCAAAACGTCTCCTTGGACCGGCATGCGATAGTGATTTCCATGGCCTAAGCACCTCACTCTGATGAAATCCCAATTAAAGGCGGTACAACAACACCGGAGCCCTTTGGTCCATTTACCTTCTGACTACATGAGCCCATTTATCACAGACAGAGCCTGATCACCAACTCAGAAGTAAAAAAAAAAAAAGTTTCAGAAAGGCCACAACAATAGAGATGGTTCGTGCATTACTGTGTCATGGACAAATGCTGCTAAAAATTGTGTCAGAACTAACTAAACTATTCAGAGAAAAATCTACTATGAATTCAAAGACACTTCAGTTTTGGTATAGTACATCTTTTTTGCCTGCATGTGCAGAATAATTTTTTGATTTTTAAATTATATATCTACTAATTATCCCCAACAAAGCTGCAGGTTTTTGGGGGGTTACAAACAATAGAGAGATCGAATATTATTCAATATTGTTGAATATAATTTGATTTGAATAGATTTCTTTTTTAATTGTTATATTTTTATTTCAACTAGTCTTGTAGTCTACCAAAAATGATAGTATACATAATTGACAAACAGAAACATATTAAATCATTATAATGCATCATTACATATTCATCGAAGTCTTTATACCTGCAGATATTTCACATTTTTAAGCCACAATTTGAATTCTTCAGACTTTCAAGTCTTTTTTTTTACTACACTGTTGCTTTAACTTAAAACAGTAAGTTCCCCTCAAAATTTTGAGTCAATTCAACTTAAAAATTTGAGTTAATAGGCTACAATGACGGCGGACTCAAAATATTATGTTATCTGAACCACATTAATGATGATTTGACAAAAGAAATAAAATGTGATAAATCATGATAATATTTTGTTATACTATCTATGCAAAATGAAATTAGTAGGTGTGTTTGAAATTGAAATGTTGCATCAACGATTTATACCCCCATCTAGCTACTATCACTCCAAACTCAAATCACTTGGCAGAACTGAACCAGAACTGTTTTCACCGACAGTCGTACAGTCTTACTGTATTTATACAGTCGAATGAAATAAAGTCGCTGTCAGCCGTTGTCGTTAGTTAGTCTAACAATCTGATCATCTCGTCAGTCCCCTATACGCGAACCGCAACCCCCCGCTAAGTGGCTAATGACCGAGGCGTATAATCCCCCTCAAAACAACCACAAAGATGCTAATTGAATCTCTCTATAAATAGGTTTGACTTCTGCTGCTCCTCCTTTAACGTTACTAGAAGCGGCACCGAGAACTGGAAGACGCCGGTGTTCCGCGAGTTCACCCAGATCCTACCGAGAAATTAGTCAGTCTAGAGGTACATTATATAACAGGTGTATCCTCAAGTCAGTCATTGAGTGTTTGTACCGCATTACTTTAACCGAATCAGTGACCAGAGAGACGCGGATCCAGTCGCTCGCGCACAATGGTGATATAAGAAGGCGCGAAAACTTTTCACTCACAAGCGCAAACTAAACCTAGTCATGTTTCCTCTACCGATGTTCACACCTGACCAGGTGGCTCGTGTGTGCGAGAACCTGGAGGAGACCGGAGATATCGAGCGCTTGGGTCGGTTCCTGTGGTCTCTGCCCGCCGCCGTGCCCGGTTCGGCCGGTGAACTGCTCAACCGTCACGAGTCGGTGATGCGAGCACGCGCGCTTGTCGCGTTCCACGGAGGGAATTTCGAGGCTCTCTATCAGATCCTACAGAGTCACCGCTTCACCCGGGAGTCCCACGCCAAGCTGCAGGACATGTGGCTGGACGCGCACTACCGCGAGGCGGAGCGCCTGAGGGGGAGACCGCTGGGCCCGGTGGAGAAGTACCGCATCCGGAAGAAGTTTCCACTTCCTCGGACCATCTGGGACGGCGAGCAGAAGACGCACTGTTTTAAGGTGAGGCAAAAACATTCCAAACGTCAGTTACTGAGGATTGAAGTCAGGACACACACCCTTGGCACAACGTTAGTTTTTTTTTTTTTCTTGTTTTTCAAGTGACACATTCATGGGAGATGAGAGTTATTATTTTAAACCAATCCAAACTCTTTTATATTTTATCACCCTCTCAAACAACTTCATGAAGTGCTTTTTGCTTTCACTGTCCACACCATCATCACTTCAATAACATTTAGTTGTCAGAGGCACAAAATGTCTACAAAGCATTTGAAATATTTTTACGAGCATCAGAAACTTATAATCAGCATTTAAATGTGCCCAAAAATTTGACTGATAGAATCTAGTGGTACTGCATCTAATTTATTGAGTTCACTCGACCTAGTTAATGGAAAATGCACTATTTCTGTTTTCAAATATTTAAATGACTTAATATAAATATTGTTACTGTTATCAGCCACTGAAAAGTACATTTCATTTTCTTTTCATTTAACCAGGCAAGGAAGTTATTTTCAATAACAGCGTGGCAGAATCCACACAAACACACACACACACGTTGTGTTTTCATTTTTTATGGGGACATTCCATAGGCGTAATGGTTTTTATACTGTACAAACTGTATATTCTGTCCCCCTAAACTACCCCTACCCCTAAACTTAACCCTCACAGAAAATGTTCTGCTATTTTAGATTTCAAAAAAGATAATTCTGCATGTTTCCTTGTGGGGACCAACAAAAGGTCCCCACAATGTCCAGATTTACTGGTTTTATGTCCCCACAACGTAAGGAATACAAGTACACACACACACACACTCACACGTAGCATGTATGCATTAAAAATTCAACGAAATATTCAATAGAATGGATTGAATGGATCAAAGCAACTCAAAGTCTAAAATGTCAACAACAACAAAAAATCAAGCTTTGACATTCTTCAGTAAAATGTACATTAAGTTTGTACGCAAATTTTTTTTTGTCATAAAAACTAGGTCTTTTTGTTGCAACTGGTTAATTCAAGTCAAAAATATGATTCAATTTGATTGAATCAACAGGGTCTGATTAAGCAGAAATAGATCTTTGGGTCACAACTACATTTTCACTTTTAAAAGTGCAAACAAATAGGGATGTAATTACGCCGCATTCTCGATGTAACAATGTAAACACGGCATTAAGCTCCAGCACCTATGCTCTCATGCGGAGCGTCTCCATTGGTCTCATTGTATGGAGCGCACAAGCTCTCGCAGCACATTGAGCCGTCGCTGTCAGTCTGCGTGCAGCTTGTTTTTAAGCCTCTTGAGCCGAGGACCACCTGTGGCATTTAAGCTCTCATTCCGCACAGATGACTTTCTACCTTTTCACCGTGTTCCAGACACCAGTGCTCAGATTAACTAACCGCTAAAGCTCATATAACGAGTCATTGTTTTTTGCAGACTGACCGAATGTGAATTGCAATGGAAAGCGGATTTTAAAGTGGTCCCCGGGCAGGGTGAAGGGTGCTGGGTCACTTCACAAAGGTGGTCAGTAGTTACTAGCACAGGAAATGAACCTTAATCACTGACCAGTAGACAGATTACTCTAGCAGACAGTAAATGAGATCTGATGGCTTGTGCCTTAACACACAAACCAGGATTGACTTCAGAAGCCCTGATCCAGGAGCAGTGCTTTAAGCCTAATACCAACTTCTGCCCTTCTTAGCTTGGATTTCCAAGGACATCATGATTGAAATATCTACTATTGCATGACCACAAATGCATATAGAGAAGCCAATTGCATTGAACTTGTTTGTTACTTCTTGTCAGAAAAAACATTTCTGCGGTGAAACGAGCTGCAGGATCCATCCTCTTTAGCAGACAAATAAAAATGCTTCGCCAGGTTATAGCGATCTATAAATACACCCTACCCCAGCAGATTGATTATTTTAAATGTGCTTTAATAAGATTTAATGCTATTATCCTTCTTGAGCCTTTTAAAGGAATCTTCCAACAGTGAAATTCACATTTAGGCTTGCCAAAAGGTAATCATAGGCAATTAAAAAAAAAGTCCTTCTTGGAAAAGTTGGAAAATTTCTGGATATCCATTAAAGAGCCTTAAACTAATTGGAGAAATTATCTGAAAAAAATTCAGATGAATGTGTGATTCAACGTATAGAAAGTACTTTTATTCAGTAAAAGATACATTAAACTGATCAAAATTGACAGTAAAGACGGTTGGGTAACACTCTACAATAAGGTTCATTAGTTAACGTTAGTTAACATGAATTAATAATGAACTGCTGTATTTATTAGTCTTTGTAATCAACACTTACTAATACATTAATAACACTGTGAACTAACGAACTGTATTTTCATTAACTAACATTAACAAAGATTAGTAAATACAGTAACAAATGCATTGCTCATTGTTAGTTCATGTTAGTTAATACATTAACTGATGAACCTTGTTGTAAAGTGTTAGCAACATTTGTTATGAAACTATTTCTGTTTAAATTAAGTGCTTTTTATTTATTAAAGATTACCTTAAAAATATGAAGCAGCACAACTGTTTTCATTAGTGACAATAATCAGAAATGATTCTTGAGCTTCGAATCAGCATACTGGAAAGATTTCTGAAGGATCATGTGGTCTTCATTCTGTGTTTTCCAGGAGCGAACTCGAAGTCTCCTGAGGGAATGGTACCTGCAGGATCCCTATCCAAACCCCTCCAGAAAGCGTCATCTGGCTCAGGCAACCGGTCTCACTCCCACACAGGTCGGCAACTGGTTCAAAAACAGAAGACAGCGGGACAGAGCGGCATCTGCTAAAAACAGGTACACAAACTAACATACTGTTTTACAGATACACTGTGGAAATTAATTGCTGAGATATAGAGCTGCACGATCAATGATTGATCTCCAGCAGATATAAACGGATATAAACACTGATGTCTACGGTAGCGAACAAAATCAAGCAAATCCCCTTTTAAAAGAAACTTCATGCTTCAAATAAAGATGGTATTGATTAAATTGTTACGCCAGTATGTGACGACAAATGACTGTTAAAAATGTATGTCATTTAATCATTCATTCGAGAGATTCAAAAACGCAGATTCATCCAGTGATGAAACAAGTGAAGTTTTTATGAGTCATTGAATCATTCATTCATTCATTCATTATCCATTTTAGACTGCAGCATTTTGCAGATTTTTTCAGAAACTCCAGTAAATTACATTTTGTTTCGTTTAGTTGTCAAATTAGAATCGTTGGAGAATCATGATATCTGTCTGACAAAAAATGTGATTCTTAATTTCTCCAGAATTGTGCAGCTCTACTGAGAAACAACAACAACAACAACAAAACAGGGCAGCTTGGTGATATACTTGTCATGAGGAATACAAGCTAATTTGTATTTAAACACTCATTCAGTGTTACTAATGTTAACCAAAACTATTAAAATCATTTTTATTCATTGAAATAAAGTAAAAAAGATAAAACTAAAATATAAATATAAAATGAAAAACCTAATAGCTTAAACAAACGAATTGAAATAGATAAGTTTAAATTGTATTTTTAAAAAGCTAAAACTGATATAAAAGCTATATAGATCTATTTATAAAGAAACCTAAAACAAATAAAAATGATAAAAGCAGAACATAATTATTAACACTTACAATGAGAATATTAAAAAAATCATAATTTAAAATATTAACAAATACTATAACAGTATATAATTAATATTAAAATAAAACTGTAAATGCACTAAAATGCAAAAGAGATCACATGGTATTAAATAAAGCTTACAGGAATATGAATAGCTCATTAAAAATAAAAAAATTTTTTTTTTTTAACTATTTATTATTTTCTTGTTTCTGGTGAAATTCAAAATTAGTTTTAGGCAGAATTCCGAAGCTGTTCTTATATGTACAAGCTAGTTAAATTCGGTCAAGCTCCAAAAATGATAAAAGGCACCATATAAGTTGTGCATATGACTATATACTCATATGAATTATGACTTAAATTTTAGTGTTTCTTACACAAATCTATTCTGAAGAGTTGAAATAAAGTGCCTGAGTTATATCAATGACTTTAGATATACAAAGATGGTGCACTCATGTGACTATGAATGAGAGAAAGTGCAATGCACATTGTGGAAGAATAAGTCCCGCTTCCTGAATTAAAGAGCCAATCGCCAATTGGTAAAGTCGGCAGTTGCTGTAGAAACATTCAGTGTTCTGAGACACGCACGTGCATGCACACAACAAAATTTATCATACAGTTGTTGTCAGATTTCACTGGTGATTTCAAATATAAACTTTAATTGTAAACGTGCTGAACAGCTTTGGTGAATTTGATGTTTCCCCATTCAAAGAGAAGCCGCCGAGTTAAATGACTTTACTTAAAGGGACGTTAGTTTTATGGACCACTTTATGGTGCTTTTGGGGTAGTCAAATATATTTGTGTTGACTTACATGCGTGGAGTTAATATTTTTCTATCCCTCATTTTTCTCCCAGATTGCAGCAGGATTCCTCCCTTCTTCCCTCTGGTAGTTCACCCGAATGTTCCTCCTCGGAGCACAACACCCACCTCCAGGGCTCGTCCCCGCATCGCCCCGGGAGCCCAGAGAACAGCGATTGCAGCTCGGGCACAGGGCCGAGGGGAACCGGGGCCTCCACGCCGGACATCTCCGTCAGCAGCGACAGCGAGTTTGAGTCGTGAAGAACGCCTCCGCCTGCCAGAGGACCGCTGCTGGATTTGGTGAAAGCTTATAGATGCACTTAAAGGAAAGACTGAGAAATCAGCTTGTGAATGGACTTTCAGATTTGACCAAAAAAAGCACAAAATGTTCTCAGTTATTCCCTCGTTCATGCTTGGTCTGTCCCTGACCGAAGAGGAACTACGATTTCAAGACTGAACTGTGCACTTGAAATTGAGCAGACCGGACCTCTTCAAAGGCATGTGCCAAATAAATCTCTTCAGGTTCATTGGCTTTTTTAAATTAATACTCAGGTGGCACAAAATATAAGACATAAACACAGAAAATATTATGCAAAGTTTGTACATGAAGTCTAGTCTAGGTCCTCCAGCCAGGCCTTTCATAGCACTACACTCGTGTGTTAATTCCCGTGAAAGTGAAACTGTCTGATCTGCTTGTCCATTTAAAACGGAAGGTAGAAATAACCTGCTGCTGTATGTTTTCATTAGAATATAGTGTAGATTATGCCAGTTACTTGAGCTAACATTACATTTTTTGGTCATGTTTTGTTTTTTGTTGTTAAATGAGGATATAAACAGTTTTACACAGGAATATAACAATATCACTCTTAGAAGAAAAGGTTCTATATGGAACCTTAAACAAGGGTTCCCACCATCTGACCATTTTATGCATTTGTTGCGTTTTAATTTTAATGACATTTTATGAATTAAACAGCTCATAAACATATCACTTGAAAAATGAAATAACCCATATTGTACAATTCTTATGCAAAGACATTTCTCCTTATATAGAACCTTTTTGGCATAAAGGGTTCTTTAAATTTGAGTCAAGAACTCTATCGTTCTATGTAGAACCCCACTGAACCTTTTTTTCTAAGAGTGTAGTCTGATTGAACATAGTTGAACTGAATATTAATGCTGCTTACCTTACGCTGTGTGATTTCTGCTCCACCAAACGGGGTTGCAAAACTGTGACCAAACAGGTTTCCTCAACACTTGGAGAAAGTATTTTAACATCTTAGAAATTAGACACATCATATTTAATTCAATCTCTGCATACTTTATGTACATTTCATTTCAACAAATAGAGTCACTCAGCTCAGTCTGAAGTCATTTTATGTGCCTACACGTTGAGGACGACGTCAGACTGCATGATCGTCCGTTGTTTTTCATTTTCACACCCATACTCACCGAAGTTTCAAGAGCAGGATTGTGTTTTTTTCATTTGACTGTTTGCAATTTTGAAATAAATTAATTATTTTTTAAGCAAAGTGAGAGTATTGTGTGGTCATATACTGTAAAGGTATATGTATTCATTTGTTAAAAATGCTATCAATTTTCTCAATTATAAGGTAATTAATTATTTTAATACTTCATTTTCACCATATTTTACAGTAGGCTAATTTAAAGTCCCCCTGCAGTCAATCATTTTATTCCTTTAAACTCATCTAGGACCATCAAAGTGACAATTTAAACATTCATGCTTCAATATAACTACATTAATTCACTCGCTCAACTGTAATAAACGTTACATCATGGCAAGTGGAAATAGAAACCAGTCTAGAAGTTTAAGAGTGAATTATATAGGCTCGTCTACAAGTTGATGTATAAGAATGGTAATGCGTTTTATGTATCACTCTACAACGTTGGACACATAATGGTAATCGGTCTTTCTCAGGTGACATCACACTCGTGAGAACTGAAGTGCATCATGGAGGTCAAGGGCCACACCAGCATTAAACACACAGGGTGCATCTCAAACAGAAGACATTGATAAGATGCAGGAGGCTGGAGAGGATGGTGATCTGCATGTGCAGAAGTAAACTGACAGCTGCAGCATGGACTTGGTACAAGTAACAGCCTGTGGTGGACATCCAACTACACCAACATCCATGTGTGACGTCAATATGTCAATTTTGACTCCCCATAGGTATGTGTCTATGGTGACTCCCTAAAGCACTAAATAAGCACTGAATGGCTTAGCTCCCCAGTACCTGAATGAGCTCTTAATGCACTATAGTCCCTCGCATCTATTACGATCTCAGAATTCTGGCCTGTTGTTAATAGAATATCGAAATCAACCGCAGGCGGTAGATCCTATTCCTATTTCGCACCTAAACTCTGGAACAATCTTCCTAGCATTGTTTGGGAACCAGACACACTCTGTCAGTTTAAATCTAGACTAAAAACTTATCTCTTTAACCTAACATACACATGACACATTATCAATTTTGGTCTTCATATCCGTTGAAGGATTGTTAAGCTGCATCGATCAGGTCAGCCAGAACCGGGAACACTTCCTATAAGACCGGATGTACTCGATACATCAGAAGAAGAATGGCGTCTACGCTAATTTTTGTCTTTCTGCTTATCCCGAGGTTTACCCATTAACGTAATTGGCTGGATCCGGGCCGTGTCCGGGTCGGACGGGGAACCAGCGCCAACGTGGCCCTGGGGTGTCGGCGGAGACTGTGAACTAGCTCATCCTTTGTGAAGATCTTACCGACTCATCAGCCGGTGGCACATATCCTCAACAAACCGTCCCATACTGGCATGATCAAAAAGATCTTAAACTACTGTGAAACTGGATAAAATATTTTGACTGTTGCAATTCCAAATCGGTTTAATGACCTGTAACTCTGCCTGAATATCAGGCATGTGCAGTGGCGGTTCTACACGGAGGCCTAGGGAGGCCAGTGCCTCTGTAGAAATTTCCATGGCCACCCCTGTGGCCCCCCCTGTGCTGACCAAAAAATAAAAATAAAAAATGAATTATGACTTTATTATGATTTTACACGCGAGCGCCAAAAGCGGAACTAACGTGACGGAACGTTCTACACGGGTAAATTAGAGCGGCGCCGGCCGCGTGAGTGACTCGTATCTCGTAAGTAACTGGTTGTTCCTGCACAATGTTGTGATGTTAACCACGTAACTTCATCTGTCTTGGCTGTTGCATTGCGATAACATACATTTGAGTAAAGTAATCAACAGGCTATCTGCCCGTGTTAAGTGGGGAGGGATGGTTAGGCAACGAAATGTAATGCACGTTTTTTTTCTTCCGATAGTTATCTTGAAACGAGGAAAGGACATAGCGTCCTTTTTTGTTAACAAAATCAATATTGTCAATATGGATCTAATGTTTCTTTTTTTAAAGTAAATTCTAGGCCTACATTTTTGAAATACATGCAATACATGCAGATGTAAAAAATGTAAAATAACTGTTTTTTATGTGAATATATATAGTAAAGTGTAATTGTGATCAAAGCTGAATTTATCATCATTACTCCAGTCTTCAGTGTCACATCATCCTTCACAAATCCTTCACAAATCATTGATAATAATCATCAACATTAATAAACCTACCTTTTTTGCACCTGCACTCACTCTTGTACAAATGTTGTACAATGTTGTAATAAATGTTTATAGGATTGTAAAGTAAAGAAGTTAATAATCTTTAAATATAATTTGTTACCATTTTTAATGTGCCCCTCTGGTTAACACCCCCCCTTGGCCCCCCCTAGTAAAAATTGTCTAGAGTACCGCCACTGGGCATGTGTTCACTGTTGGCCAGAGGAGAACTGGCCCCCCCGAATAAGCCTGGTTTCTCCCAAGGGTTTTTTCTCCATTTGTTGGAGTTTTGGTTCCTTGCTGCTGTTGCCTTTGGCTTGCTTAAGTTGGGGACACTTGCTTGATATTCAGCAGTGTTTTTGGTATGCCTGCATTGGCACCGTTGTACGCGAACTGAGCTGTTTTCTCCAGTGCTGATATACATAAATTAACTAGACTAATAACTATTGATCTTTGCAACGGAATGAATCAGTAATATATGGAATAAGCTGGACAATGACACCATTTTCTTTGGGAGCTGCTGTGCAGCCAAAAATGTAAAGCTGCTTTGACACAATTTGCATTGAAAAAAGCGCTACACAAGTAAAGGTGACTTGACTTGACTCCCCATTCTTGTGGCACTCCAGAAACCTGGTTTGTTGTATGTAGGTTTCCGATTGAAAGGATATTTATCATTTGTTTTAGGAGTGAGGGTAGGCTTTAGGTGAGTTTCAGTGCAGTCTGACATAAAAAGACAAATTTAAGAACTAAATAAATGATAAAGAATAAAGTGTGAGGGTCAAATCCTCTCAAGGCTTTCCGTCAATGAGGAAGCAAGATTTTTTTCCCCAAATCACAAGGTCAGCTCATGTAGAGGCCAAGAGCAGGGACATCCAAGCCCATGTGCCTGGTGAAGTGGACTCTTACTCTGATGGGGCACTGAAGGCCCACGGACACGTAAGTTGCACAATAGCATCCACTATCCAGTGGGATAATCTCTGCTTCGTGACCGGATGCCCTTTGGTACGGCCTCCGCAGCACACGGAGACCTGCTCTGATGGCCTGAACTGGGCAGAGCGTTCAATACCGAGAGAGTGACTTCTGCTCTAAACAGAGTGGAGAGCACCTTAGGTACTTAACCATGTGTTGGTTTGAGGATGACTTTTAATTTGTTTGGCTCATACTCAAGGCAAGATGTGCTCACTGAGAGCGCTTGCAGGTCATAACTCGGGTTGGGGGTGCCAAGTCATCCCTTTTTCCTGGGAAAGGAGGTCCTTTCTCATGGGAATTGGTGAGGGAAGCCAACTCGGGGAGCCATGACTGGTTCTGCCAGAGAGTTGCCACTGCACGTCTGTCCTCCCTGATTCGTCTGATGACCTGAGGGAGCAGCGTGGAGGAAAGGCATCCAGGAGAAGACTAGGCTATTTATGGGCCAGCATTTCCTTATCCTTTTAAAAGAATATTGGGTGGTGAGAGTTGTCTTCTGAGGCAAAGAGGTCGACCTTTGCTCTCCCAAAGATACTCCAGATCGTGTCCATTCCCCCTGGGGATACACTGCCTTGTAACTCTGTCTTGGTTAAATCTGCCCGGCACTTGCGCCGCTTTCAGAGAGCGCAGGTTATGCTTTGCCCATAACAGGAAGCATCTCACCAGTTTGATCAGAGGCCTCGATCTGAATCCACCTTGGTGGTTTATATACGACACCACTGCCATGTTGTCCAAGGGGACCAAAAAGTGGGCAGGTATGGCAGGAAGTTTGAGAATATTGCAGATACTGGTCTGGCTAATATATACAGAAATCTTCGCATTGTATGTATTTTTAAAGGCATACCCAGATAGCAAAAAAATATCTGCACAGCTTTTTTTTTGGCCGCTGGCCCTGTGTCGGCTAGCTATAGGTGCGCGTCGCGGTGATGAAATGATGAAACGAAATACGTCACCCGAATACCATTTCCATTTGCCGCCGCGAAGATGCCGCCGCCGGGCCGACCGCTCATTTTCTCTGCTGGTCTTCTGCTCGGTTCTCGCGTTCTCGGCGCGGCGGCGGCGGCCCCGGGCGAGCGGCAAGCATTCTCAAAATCTAAAAATCCTCAGCCTCTCAATGTGGTTGATTTGTTAGAAAAGGAACTGAAGCTTTTTAAAAACTTTTTTTATTTTTTTATTTGATTCACAATAGTAGTGTGATTATAAAGTATTTTTCTTTTTTTCTTTTTTGTGTATTTTTTTTGTGTGTACTTGTCTATAAAATGTAAAAAAAAAAATAAAAAAAAAAAAAAAAAAAAGAGTTCACCAAAAAAAATTAAATTGTCATTCCAAACAATAAAGTGGGACAGAATTGTATTTCATTTTATCTTAGCAGCTTCAAATGATTTGAAAACAAAATTAAATTATACCACCTAAATTATAAACAGTGGTGGAGCTAGGCTGACAACACAACTGCTGCTTCTGTGTTATATAACAGGAGACTTTTCAGACGCACATACCAAAATTCGTCAAACGAGAGAGGAAAAGTTACAGGCAATTGACTGATGAATTTACACATGGTTTGCATCAAGTATTAATCACCCACACCGGAAGTTCATCACCTCATCACCAGCACTGCTTCTAAGCACATACTTCCCCACTGCACTTCGTCCGGTCTCGACTTCGGTTACGGACTCTCTAACCTGCCATCCCTTACCTTGTTATGATCCAGCTCCCTCGTCTTCATAGTAACCCTGTGTCTCTTGTCCATCGTCGTCTGTCTGCTTCGTCCCTGGAAACTTCAAGAGCCTTCACCCCGGACTCGAAGTGTGTGCCCTGTCCACCGTCATCATCACATCTTCGTCCCATCTACTAAACAGAAAGACTGTCAGTGTCTCCATCTCTCATTGCATACTTCATTTACTTATTACTTACCTGTGTTTGTGGATCCCGTGTTTCTCAATAAACCTGTGTTATTCATATACCTCTCTGTGAGTCTGAGTTCCGTTACAGTTTGTCTGTAAGACAAAAACATTAAAAGCTTTAAATGACATGTGCTGTCTTTTAAAATGTAATAATTTGTATAAGGTGGATTACAATACACCAATTAAGTTTTTAGTGTCAATTATTTATATTATTTCATTAAATGACATATTTTCAGAACATGACTGCAATGTAAAGTTTTTTTCCTTTGGAATTCCACTTTTTATTTTACTGTAAAAATATATGTATTGCTTTATTAAGGCTGTACACTTTACAACAAGGTTCATTAGTTGATGTATTAACTAACATGAACTAACCGTGAGCAATACATTGTTACTGTATTTACTAATCTTTGTTAATGTTAGTTAGTGAAAATACAGTTGTTCATGTTAATTCACAGAGCATTACCTAATGTTAACAAGATTTTAATAGTTAGTAAATGCTGAAATTAACATGAACAAAGATTAATAAATGCTGTATATGTGCAGTTCATTATTAGTTCATGTTAACTAATGAAACCTCATATTAATTATAATAAATATTTTCATCATATTTTACAGTTATTTAAATAGCATGTATTGCCTTTTAAAATATAATATTACATTTTTTACTGTAATTTTTTGCATTAAATAGACATATTTTTGCAGTGTAACTTGCAATATAAAAGTTTTTTTTTAGTTTTTCTCCTCACAATGAGCAAGGCGGAGTCCCCCTGTTCCTCCTCAGAAAAACCAGCCCCTTTGTTTCTGAACTCACTTCACCATATCAGCCTGACTGAGACTCACGAGTGTCTGTGTCCTCAATGAATGTCCTGACAGTCATCTGAAACACTGCAGCATGGACAGCGGCGGGAGGAAAGTGGTCGTGTGTGACAATGGCACTGGGGTAAGATATTCACTCATACATTTAAGGATTATGGAAACATCATGCATAACGTGGGCTAAAACGGCTTTTATGAAAAACACTAGTTGTGTTTAAATGAATGATAAAGGAAACTTGTTTTGATTCAAAAACTGTTGTACAAGTTTTAATCGGTTTTAACTACATTTTTTAAAACTCAAATAAGAATAAAGGAACTTTATTTACAAGACTCGCTGCTGTGGGCGCTGCATGCCTGACGTGCGCTCGTGCAGAGGCCTGTTGCATTGCTTCAATCTGTCTGAACACGTCTGGCCAGGAACACTTACTTCACCTTAAAAGGTGGCAGGGAAAAAGATACAAGGTTATTGGTCACAAATGAGGAAGTGCTTTAAACTCTGGTGTGCTTTACCACGTCATGGACAAGTGTGACGGTTCCTGACATGACAATTTAAAACATGAAAGTAGGGAAGTTAGTGGGAGTTGGGGAAGATGCAGTTCTTCAAAACAGGCTTATCTCAAATAATTCAGTGCAGTTATACAATACCTGACCTTGTAACCCTGAAATAAAAAACAGAGCTAAGTTTTATCTTTTCTTACTACTCACTCATCATGTTCTCACACATTGTCTGCAGTTTGTCAAGTGTGGCTTTGCTGGCTCCAATTTTCCCGACCACATCTTTCCAGCCCTGGTGGGACGTCCCATCATTCGGTCAGATACAAAAGTTGGGAATATAGAGATCAAGGTGAGTTATCTGGTCCAAAACAATAGGTTGTGTGTGTGTGTGTATACACACACATATATATATATATATATATATGTATGTATATTTATATATATATATATATATATATATATATATATATATATATATATATATATACTAAAAGTATAAAAAAGATTATTTTCCAAACTGAAGTACAGCTGAATATATATATAAAACAAGAAAAACCTAAATATACATTTGAAATGTTGTCTTAGCTCTCTGAAAATTTTAAAATTTGAGTTTAAATAAAATTATAAAATAAATAAAAATGAAAAAAGCTCAAAAAGAAACGACAAAACAGCAAAAATATAAAAAACACATAAAACAACTTCAACTAAAATTTTAAATTAAAACTAAAAATTTAAAATAAAAGTCAATTAAAAATACTAATAAAAATATATAGCAAACAAATAATACTAAAATACCGACACACCATCATTTAACAAGAAACCTGTAAAAACATCTCATTTATTTATTCATTAATGTGTCTTTTATTTTAGTTCCATATTCTTTAAGTTTAAGTTCCTTATTCTAAATGATCGAATAGCGTTTAAAAACCTTTCAGTAACCACAAAAATATATATTATACACAATATAAACACTGTCATTATGTATTACTCTAATATAGATTTATAGTTCTAAAATATATAACAAAAACGTTATTAAATTCTCCAATATCGTTGATAGCTGTGCAATTTGAGTTGAGTGAGATATAGAATATAGAATTAATGGAATTCACAGATGAATTTTGTTTTTAAAGTAAATAAAAATATGTTTAATGCAACTCCAACCCAATTAAACACACCCGAACCGGCTAATCTAGGTCGTACTAGGCATACTAGAAAGAAACTTCCAGGCAAGTGTGTCGAGGCAAGTTGGAGATCATTTTTGCAGGACAGTGGCCTGAGTTTGGACACCCCTGCCTTAACACATTCAATAATTCGATCTTGTTTTTTAACCTTTTAACACTGAAATCAACGCTCTCCACTTTCACTATCAGGATCTGATGGTGGGCGACGAGGCGAGCGAATGCCGCTCCATGCTGGAGGTCTCGTATCCCATGGAGAACGGGATAGTCCGCAGCTGGGAGGACATGTTACACCTGTGGGACTATACATTCGGCCCACAGCGGCTCAACATCAGCCCTCCTGACTGCAAGATCCTGCTGACGGAGCCGCCCATGAACCCGCTGAAGAACCGGCAGAAGATCGCCGAGGTCATGTTTGAGACCTACAAGTTTCACGGCATCTACATCGCCATACAGGCCGTGCTGACTCTCTACGCTCAGGGTAACAGAAGAGACTGTCAAAGTTAGAAGATGAAAAATGTCAAGCGTATAGCTGACTTGTGCTGTGTTCCTGCGGCAGGTTTGTTAACCGGTGTGGTGATCGACTCAGGAGACGGCGTGACTCATATTTGTCCTGTGTACGAGGGCTTCTCTCTCCCTCACCTCACGCGCCGCTTAGATATCGCAGGACGTGACATCACGCGCTATCTGATTAAGGTGACATTCTCCTTCTATTATCACCATGGAAACTAAGGAATGAGCAATGTTACAGATTCAGCATGTTAAAAGGGATAGTTCAGTAAAAAAAAACAACAACTATTTTTTCACCCTCATTTCATTCTAAACCTGTTTGACTTTCTAAAAAAATGTCCTTACAATGAAAGTCGATGGGGTCCAATGTTATTTTTGGTCATCAAAAAATATTTTTTAAGTTCCACAGAAGACTGTGAGAAAAAACTAAATAAAAACAGTAATATTGTGAATAAGTTTTCAATTTGATTATGTTAAAATGTCATTTATTCCTGTGATCAAAGCTGAATTACTCCAGTCTTCAGTGTCACATGATCCTTCAGAAATCATTCTAATATGATGATTTGCTGCTCAAGAAAATGTATAATTATTATCAATGTTAAAAACAATTGTCCAGCTTTATGTTTTTGAGGAAAGTGGAATCTGGAACATTTTGTGAAACAAAATTATTTTCTAAAATGATGCTACAGAACAAAAGCTACAATTAGAATTAATGTTTTACATTAAAAAATAAAAAAGATCAATCTAGGGCAAGTGTTAGCATTTATCCGTTGTGGTCTGGCTTAAAAAAAATGACCAAAAAGAGCCATCTAGAGTTGTTGAAATGCCGATATTTCATTGATTTAGCTTTTGCTCCTGCGAGGCTACGCCTTCAACCACACGGCAGACTTCGAGACGGTGCGGATGATGAAGGAGAAACTGTGTTTTGTTGGCTACAACATTGAGCAGGAACAGAAACTGGCCAACGAGACTACCGTCCTGGTGGAGTCCTACACGGTAATACACTTACAGCAATGAAGCCAAAAATAAGTTACATCAATACCTAACACCTACACGGACAGGTTGGATGACAGACCTTTGAGAACGATGAACAAAACTATGCGAAGTTTGGTATACTGTGTTTCCATTTAAAACTCTTGAGGCGAAACAGGCTGACAGTCTTGGGCTTTTGGATTTAATTTTCCATTTGCCAATCTTACTACAGAGGGCAGAAGAGAGCTGCTAATAGTTCTCATGCATGTCATGATGAAAAGAAAGTAGTGAGAGATCTTAACAGAATATAGGAATCATTTAGGGTGAGGACATGGGCTTAGCTTGACTGTCTTCCTCACAGCATAAAAAAGATTTCACTGACCTTTTCCGCACAGTTACCAGACGGACGGATGATAATGGTCGGAGGCGAGAGGTTTGGAGCGCCGGAGGCTCTGTTCCAGCCTCATCTCATTAACGTGGAGGGAGTTGGTGTGGCCGAGCTGCTCTTCAACACCATCCAGGCAGCAGATATTGACCTCAGGTTGGAATAATTCAACACCATCATTGTCCATTAGGAGACTTTTAATGCTCAATTCTGTGCACTTTTTTTTTTAAACAAATTTTACAGCCAGTAATTGGACAGAATTTTTCAGCAAATGTTCATTTTCATCTACACTGCAAAAAAAAAAAAAAAAAAAACCCTCTTACTTAGTAGGCATTTTTTGAGAACAAATAGTGAAACATCCTTAAATCATTATTTAAGAAGTAAAATGCATTGTTGTGGACTGAGATCTGTGTCTGAAATCGCCTCCTTATTCCCTACATTACCCCACTGACAGAGTGAAAAATGAATGAATTCGGACACTAAGTGCCACTTTTGGATAGTTTCTGCATGCTGTTTAACAATCATTTGAAACTTAGCAGCTGGCAGCTCCAATAGTAATGAAAAGATTTATCTTGAACTCAAAAAAACGATGTACAACAATTTAATATCAATTTTATAATCAATTAAAAGGAATTTATACCGCTACGATATTAGGCTGTAGCCACATTGGACCAGCCATTTGTAAAATGGACAGCTGAGTCATTCATCCGTCTTCTGTCGAGATGTGGGAATTTATTCGGCGAGTGACTCTCCTAGTGCATTATGGGTATTCTCTAGGTTGTACACTCCTTATTGCAGTGCATTATGATCGAATGAGCGCACTGAATAACATCCACTATGGTTTCGGACACCACTACAAATGGCTGTCCTCTCAAATAGTGCCCTATTTAAGCGTATGGGGGCAATTTCGGATACAACCTTGGACTCAAATCCTGAATTTGATGACTTGGGAATCAACTTTTAGGTGTGTTCGATTTCAAGTGGCACTCTGCAGACCACTTGGTGTACGACATCAAAGTACAACGAGAGCGATTAGCAGAACTTCGATGTCATACACCGAATCAAGTCAAGTCAAACACAATGACTTGAGACTCGATTGCTACATCCAAAATGGCATACTCAAATAATTTATTAATTCACAACCACGAAAAAGTATATTCTATATACAGGGAGTGCAGAATTATTAGGCAAATGAGTATTTTGACCACATCATCCTCGTTATGCATGTTGTCTTACTCCAAGCTGTATAGGCTGGAAAGCCTACTACCAATTAAGCATATTAGGTGATGTGCATCTCTGTAATGAGAAGGGCTGTGGTCTAATGACATCAACACCCTATATCAGGTGTGCATAATTATTAGGCAACTTCCTTTCCTTTGGCAAAATGGGTCAAAAGAAGGACTTGACAGGCTCAGAAAAGTCAAAAATAGTGAGATATATTGCAGAGGGATGCAGAAGTCTTAAAATAGCCAAGCTTCTGAAGCGTGATCATCGAACAATCAAGCGTTTCATTCAAAATAGTCAACAGGGTCGCAAGAAGCGTGTGGAAAAACCAAGGCGCAAAATAACTGCCCGTGAACTGAGAAAAGTCAAGCGTGCAGCTGCCAAGATGCCACTCGCCACCAGTTTGGCCATATTTCAGAGCTGCAACATCACTGGAGTGCCCAAAAGCACAAGGTGTGCAATACTCAGAGACATGGCCAAGGTAAGAAAGGCAGAAAGTCGACCACCACTGAACAAGACACACAAGCTGAAACGTCAAGACTGGGCCAAGAAATATCTCAAGACTGATTTTTCTAAGGTTTTATGGACTGATGAAATGAGAGTGAGTCTTGATGGGCCAGATGGATGGGCCCGTGGCTGGATTGGTAAAGGGCAGAGAGCTCCAGTCCGACTCAGACGCCAGCAAGGTGGAGGTGGAGTACTGGTTTGGGCTGGTATCATCAAAGATGAGCTTGTGGGGCCTTTTCGGGTTGAGGATGGAGTCAAGCTCAACTCCCAGTCCTACTGCCAGTTTCTGGAAGACACCTTCTTCAAGCAGTGGTACAGGAAGAAGTCTACATCCTTCAAGAAAAACATGATTTTCACGCAGGACAATGCTCCATCACACGCGTCCAAGAACTCCACAGCGTGGCTGGCAAGAAAGGGTATAAAAGAAGAAAATCTAATGATATGGCCTCCATGTTCACCTGATCTGAACCCCATTGAGAACCTGTGGTCTGTCATCAAATGTGCGATTTACAAGGAGGGAATTGGTTTCACTGGTAAAAATAAATAATTGAAATGGGTATAAATTTGTTTTTTGTTAAGGTGCCTAATAATTATGCACAGTAATAGTCACCTGCACACACAGATATCCCCCTAAAATAGCTAAAACTAAAAACTAAAAACTAAAACTTCCAAAAATATTCAGCTTTGATATTAATGAGTTTTTTGAGTTCATTGAGAACATGGTTGTTGTTCAATAATAAAATTAATCCTCAAAAATACAACTTGCCTAATAATTCTGCACTCCCTGTAGTATAAATGTAAGCTGGATATAGTACATTCGCCATGTTGTCATAAGTTAGTTTTTGAGATATACAGATAAACATTTTTTAAAAGAACAACCAAAGCTATTTCTTCTGAGGTCATCTACAGCATGTCACAGTTGTTTCTGATGGAAATTAAATGGGTTTCTACCTGCAATGTTCCTTCAAAGGGATCTGTGAGCGTCATGTCTTATTGTCCATCTGCAGGTCAGAGTTCTACAAGCACATCGTCCTGTCTGGAGGAACCACCATGTACCCGGGGCTTCCGTCCCGTTTGGAGCGTGAGATCAAGCAGCTGTATCTGGAGAGAGTGCTGAAGGGAGACACTGACAAACTCTCTGTAAGCTGCCTGATTATTTGGCTGATTTGTAGTAGAACAAGAAAAAAAAAATGATTGCCAGTGGTGTAGTTTTGTTATTGTTAACTAAAACCATTACAATTTTCGGTAATTGAAATAAAGCTGAAATGAAATAAAATATAAATATTAGATGAAAATTAAGAATGAATTTTCTCTCCCACCACAGAAATTTAAAATCCGTATCGAAGACCCTCCGCGACGCAAACACATGGTGTTCATGGGCGGTGCGGTGCTGGCCAACATCATGAAAGATAAAGAGTCGTTCTGGCTGTCGCGAGCCGAGTACGAGGAGAAAGGCCTGAAGGTGCTGGACAAACTGGGAGCAGTGCTGCGATGAGCATCAGCACCAAAAGGTGCAGGAAGTGGCCACTTCCTATTCATATCTATTGTTTTATATATGTATATGGGTCATTGATGAATAAGGTTTTTAAAAGTGTAAAAAAAAAAACATAATGGAGATATAATTTTTCGAAACTTTTAATTAAAGTGTTAACAATGAGAATATGTGGTTTTTATAATCAATTAACACTGCTTTTGTCATTTTTTACAAAAAAGTAATTCGGTTTAATCAAAATTTTGGTTTTACAGAATGACCCTTTGGGTCGGGGTGTAACGAAATACAAGTAACTTAGTTACATATTTAAAATACAAAATTTGAGTAACTGTTTTTCATTACAGTTACATTTAAAATGGGTGGTAATCAGATTACAGTTACATCTGTTTTAGATTACCAAAGTGATTACTTTGAATTTTAATGTCATTTAAACAGCAATTGGTGATTCTCTGACTCTGACAGTCTGAAAAAGGAGTTAAGTTTCATTTTTTCCACTGTTTTCATGTTTTGTGATAGTTGTGAGTCATTTTATAATTCTAAAAAAGGTCACTACAACTTTTTCCTCACAATTTGTTTTTTCCCCTCACAACTGTGAGTTTGCATTTCACAATTCTGACTTCTTTTTCTCGGAATTGTGAGATTTAAAATCACAACTGCAAGTTATAAAGTCAGAATTGGGAGATATAAACTTGCAATACTGACTTTTTTTCTTGCAATTGTGAATTTAGTATTCAAGTTTATATCTCATAATTCTGACTTTTCTCAATATTGTGAGTTTATATCTCATAATTCTGACTTTTCTCAATATTGTGAGTTTATATCTCATAATTCTGACTTTTCTCAATATTGTGAGTTTATATCTCCTAATTCTGACTTTTCTCAATATTGTGAGTTTATATCTCATAATTCTGACTTTTCTCAATTTTGTGAGTTTATATCTCATAATTCTGACTTTTCTCAATATTGCGAGTTTATATCTCATAATTCTGACTTTTCTCAATATTGTGAGTTTATATCTCATAATTCTGACTTTTCTCAATATTGTGAGTTTATATCTCATAATTCTGACTTTTCTCAATATTGTGAGTTTATATCTCATAATTCTGACTTTTCTCAATATTGCGAGTTTATATCTCATAATTCTGACTTTTCTCAATATTGCGAGTTTATATCTCATAATTCTGACTTTTCTCAATATTGCGAGTTTATATCTCATAATTCTGACTTTTCTCAATATTGTGAGTTTATATCTCATAATTCTGACTTTTCTCAATATTGTGAGTTTATATCTCATAATTCTGACTTTTCTCAATATTGTAAGTTTCTATCTCATAATTCTGACTTTTCTCAATATTGTGAGTTTATATCTCATAATTCTGACTTTTCTCAATATTGTGAGTTTATATCTCATAATTCTGACTTTTCTCAATATTGCGAGTTTATATCTCATAATTCTGACTTTATAACTCACAATTACAACTTTATATTACACAAGTCAGAATTGTGAGATAAAAACTTGCAATTACCTTTTTTGTGTTTGTTCCACACTTATTTGTATTCCAAAGTATTCTAAAGTATTTAGATTAAGTTACTAAACTTGAGTTATGTAACGACATACGTTACAAATTACTTTTTAAAGCACGTATTTTGTAACCTGTAGTGAAATACATTTTAAAAGTAACTGACCCAACCCTGATACTGAATTACGATATTTTCAAACAATGCTGATATCTAGCTAGCTAGCAAAAGGACAACATTTTTTATTTGTACAAGTTTTTAAAATATTACAACATTTTCCATGTTTTATAGCACCAAATGACCTGATGTTTCGGGACATGCGTATGAGCAAGTGAACACATGAATATTTCAAATAGTTAAGAGAGAGTTAGTAACTTTGCTTCACGACCGTGTAGCCTTTTGTTGGTGTCTGAATGATGTCACATCCTGTCACATAATACTGACTGCATGACTTTATCCAAAATGGTCCCTTTATATTAGTTACTCCGAATGACATCAATCAAATTAATTTTTCCGGACAGTCTTTCTCATAACAAAGAAACGACTTCTACACAATTTTAATACCGTTTTGCATTATGCTGATATATGATGATATAAAATCATGCCAGAATAAAAAATATATTCATTTATTATATTTTAAGATATTTTAATCACAAATGAAATGGCTGTATTGGCCTTTGGGCTGTGAAACCGAATGACCTTTTTACACTTCAAAATATAATTAAAACCTTTTGGATTCAATAATAGAGATCTAGTTGTACTACCTCACATACTTTGGGTATCATATCTTTGTTCATTATTATTATTAAGGCCTTTGGACAAAAAAATGACCCGTCACTTTATTGACCCATATATAAAACATTTTAACAACCCTAACCCACAAACACTAAGCTGCTGAACCTCAATAAAGGCATACCATAGAAATCTGATTCATTTATATAAGGCCTATTATAGGTTTGGAGACGTTTAGCGAAGGTCTGGAATTCCAGAAATGTTTAAAGTACAGATAAGTAACTTAAGTCGGCATGAAATGGAAGTCGCTCTAGTCTACTTTCCATGTTGAGATGTATATCTGAGTGAAACAGCTTCTCGAACAAGAACAAATACAGAGCGGGACTTGATTGTGTCCATGGAGAATTGATTGGATGGTTGTGGTTTGATATTAGTGGATCTCATGTGATTGACAGGTAAAAAGAGAAGAGAAAAATACTGCAATATTCCATAAAAATTAAGTAAAATTTTGATTTCATAGAGACTTTCACTAGCTATCTAACTGAAAATAGTTACTAAGAGGACATACTATCGACTTGATATCATATCTATTATTTTAAATAAGTTTAAATATATTACTTCAGTCTTACCAAAGTCACCTAGTCTTTATGCTATTTATGAAGTATTTTTCCCTCTGAACAAGTTCCCAATGAAGTTTTGTAAAATGTAACTAAATTCTGGGACATTTATCCAAGCAAATTTGTCCTCCAGGTATAAACTTTGAAACAAATCATCACACAAATATATACAAAATAAATATCAAATTGAAACTACAGAAATTAAGATATATGACTTGGCTAATTTGTACACGTTAACATAGATTAAACTGAAAAAAACCCCCAATATGTCTATAATGAACCTTTCTACTATTTTTTAACTTGTTGATCCAAATCAAGAAAAGAGCCTCAAACCAACATTACATATTATGTTACTGCTGCCATCTAGTGGATTACAAACTTCCTAATGTTCAGGTCAATGTCAGTGTTTTGAAGCACAAACAATAATGCATCACCAACTAACAGCTCCAGAGAAACAGATGTCAGCCGTTAGCATTCATATAGGAGTTTAATACTGTATGTCGGTGAACAAGCGTACAGCACCGTTCTGTAGGCAGTAAACATTCAGAGAAATTAATCTGTGTGATGTCATATGAAGCATATTGTTCATTCATGCATCACAATGAAGCGCATCACAAACGAACGCATGCATCGGTCAAGAGTTCAACTGATCCAGCAATAAAAAGCATCAAAACTCAACTGAAGTCATAATCAGAGCCCCATGTAGAATAAGCATTACATTTACAGTTAAACAACACACTGTAGAAAGAAAATATCTCAATGTCACATTCAAAGTCAAAGTGAAACCGGCGAAAGAGCATTTGATGGAACAGTCGTTTTGGCGGGACATTCGCAGGAAACGCTGCCATGTGATTTACCACAGGAACTTATTTAACTCGGTTAAGTGTGAAAGAAAAATTTGCATATTCCCATACATCATTACATTTTAATTGGTTGTATTAATTAAAAATCAGAAATGTATGCATTGATGTTCAACCCCAAATAAACCTGTGTGTGTGTGTATATATATATATATATTATTTTTTAATGTTGTAAGGCACACAAAACTAGTGATGCTACCCAAATTTGCCAGTATTATCTATATAATCTATTCAATTGATAAGAAATTGCATACTCAGCATAACATGGCCCAAATAATGTAGTAATAACATTGGACTTTGCAAAGCTGTAACCACATATTTCAGAAAAGGGTAATAGTTTAAAGTGCCCATATTATGCTATTTTAAAGGTTCATAATTTTGTTTTGGAGGTCTCCTACAATAATATTCTTATAATCTACATTGCAGCATCAGCTGTTTTCTCACAGTGTCTGAAACGGTTACATAAAGGATTCTGTGTTTTTAAACCAGTAGTGGCCTTTGATATGTTTCACCTGTTTGCGCTTGAGCCCCGTCATCACGCCATGCACACACCAGGGGCATTTCTTGGAGCAAAAATGCCACCCAAATTAATAAAAATGCCTCCAAAATTCAAGATATGGGGCAAAAAAAGTTCCTGTATGAGTTCTTGCTTTAAATATTTATAATGGATATAGCTATTAAGCAATAGCACACAAGCAAGAGTGCTGTTTTCCAAATATCAGTATGATTGCAATTGTGATATCAATTTTATACAACAGTTATTAGGTGACAGGAATATTAGGTGACTTGCATTTGATTTTGACTCAGAATATTGTCTGTTTTTGCTCTATTTCACCAATGAAAATAGTTCCAAACAAATACAGATAAAGTCAGTGTCTGTGCTACACAGTGATGTTTCGATACTGAATGAATCCACTTTTTGAACCAATTCGGTCTAGTGAATGATTCAACGACTCACTCATCTATTTTTCTTGTTCACGTTTGGGGCCTCCAGCTGTTTCTTTGAAACAGGTCTCCGAATTACAAAGGCCACATCTGCTCTAAAACCCTCCTTTCCGAGAGCTTCCTCTGCTCTGATTGGTTGGATCAGCTGTGATTGGTCTTGCTTACAGCGGTGTCGGAAACTAAACGACCATAAACATTGCAACAGTCGGGTTCCGGAATTAAAATCTCCATTCATTCCAAATGCCGTTTTGCTTCAAATTCCAAGTTTTTAATGTTATGATTCACATCATAGCTGGTTGGATTGGTTCATGCTTTAACAAAGACTTTTTAAAAATCCCTATGGAAGAATTGCATGGAAAAAAATTCCTACTGAATCCACTGTAGAGGCTTTCTCAGAACTTGTACTCAAAGAGAGATACGAACAGTAACTATGGCGTTATTTTACCGCGTTCCTTAAAGAGACCCTGTTGTGTTAATTTAAAGGTTACTAAATTTGTCTCCAACAATAGTTACTACATCCAAGTAAAAAAAAAAAACACTTTAATTTTCTCATACTATACATTGCAGCATCAGCTCTTTTCTCACAGTGTCTGAAATGGTTCCATCAAGGATTCGGTCTCTCTAAACCCCACTTTCCAAGAGCCTACTCTGCTCTGATTGGTCAGATGACCCAGTCCGTTGTGATTGGTCGACCGCTTACAGTGTGTGTCTGAAACCAAACGCCCAGTACCATGTCTGAATTTCAGGTCTTCTACAGCACTAGATACACAGTGATACGAACAGTAACGATGGTGTCGTTTTCCCGTATTTAGTCCTAACACTACCCCTACCCATAAGTTTTCCCCTAAAATCAGCGGAAAATCATGGGTGAATAACTCTGAAGTAGAAGCACTTAACCCTGGTTGTAAACCTAAACTTGGCATAAACAATAAACTTGTCCCTCAAATCTGATTGGTTGATTGGAATGTTGTTCCAGGATCAACAAACAAGCTGATCCAGGAACGCGTTGCACTTGGTGAACTTCGTTCACCATAAAGATGGTGTCTTTTACCGAATCAATCTTATCCTTTGGAAGTGCATCAAAGTGGATTTGCTTCAAACTTACACAGAATCAAGCAGGAAGTGAGAATTACTGCAGGAATTACTGACGACTCATTTTTAGCAGTTCAGAGTCGTTCCTTCTTTTGGGAGACAATAACTCCTTTTATACTCCACAAGATGCACTTCTACATTCACAAACAGATATAGTACACACTACATGAATGGTAATATCAGAAAAAGCATAATAGGGGCACTTTAATAGTTAAAATAATAATAGTTCTGGTTCAGCAAGAATAATTAAAAAAAAAAATCGGGTACAAATGACACCGTTTCCTGCAGATGACTCTGGCTTAAAACTAAAACCTCTCAATAAAATAAATACCCAAGTTTGACACTTGATGGCCATTTAGATAATCACCCTCCTCTTTTCAATCCAAAAGGGTAACTTGCTTTGCGGTATGAGTTGAACTGTGGGCAGCCATAATTCAAGCTCCTGACAGTGTCTATGAGTTTATCTGCCCACCATGAGGTGAAACCAGAGCCGTACATTCAGCGAGCGGGACGTGATACACTATTTGTGCTGAACACTTCTGCAAATCACAACCAGCTTGTTTCTTTGAAGTCTATTTACATGGAGTATTCACAAATGATAATGATGCCACATGTTCACTACATCCTTCAAACACTGAAATAGTCTGTTTTCTGAAGGATATCAAGGAATGACTCAAATAAACACAAATATCAGGCCAGTGGTGTTTCAATGATCAAGTCCACGATGTTCATTCAGTTAATGTTCAGCTAACGAAATAGCCAGTGCAGTTCAAGTAAAACTCAGAGTACCACAAGCAGACTGTAGTACAGCAGTGTTACCGCAAAAACTCACAATATACTCAAACCTTCATACTCGATACTTACACTGTGTTTACACTGGAAGAGCGTCTGGAAATGTCAAAGCTGCACATCAGCTCATCAAAAAATAAGTTACAGTATATTTGCATTTTGCAATTTGTTACATATTTGTTGTATTAAATATACACTAGCTTTCAAAAGTTTGGAGTCAGTAAGGTTTTTTATATGAATTTAATTAATACTTATATTGAGCAAGGATGCATTAAATTGATCAAAAGTGACAGGAAAGACACTTATAATATTTTTGGCCAAACTTAGTGAGCTTAAAGGCCAAAGTATACTTCACTTTTTACGTGTACACGAGGGCCAGCGTACATGAATTTTGTCATCAGAATAGTATGCAGGTACTGAAAGAATTTTTGTATGCGCACATGCCCATTTAATTTTTTATGCAGTAATTACTTTATCCACAAGGTGGCAACTGTGCCCTGGGGGCGTCGATTTACAAGGTAGTCAAAGAAAAACTGCAAAAACCGAACAGACCGGAATGCATGCAAGCTACAGCGACAATGGAGGCCTATATAGACAACAGATTGTGCCAAGATTCTAGAAATAACGCTCATTTGTACAACTCTAGCATGAAAGAATACAAAGATAGGTTTATATGGGTTGTAAATCAAAGAGGTATTGCAATTTGTTGGACGAGTCAAGTGAAGTATACTTTGCATGGCTATGCGTTCGACTGTGCACGTACATTGTGTACGTGTAAAACAAAACAAAGTATACTTTTTGCTTAAGAGACTTCTTTCAAAAATATCTGAAAAAAAAAACAACCTGACCCCTTGAACAACCTATATTTTCAATTAAAAATATATTAATCAACAGTTTTACATGTTATCAAATACAATATAAAGTAACTTTATGGAACTTCACATGATCATGTGCAAATTTGCTTATTTTTGATGATTTGTGACTTAGAAAGTGGATAATATCTTACCTTTTTTTCATTTTACATCAAAACCTTACATCAAAATCTTAAAATGTTTATTTAAAAAAAAAAAAAAGATTGGCATCTACCAGTGTGTTTCTCCGGTGGGACTTTTATTTTGACAGCATTGAGAACACCAGTACATGTGCTCAGAGCTCCCATTTTCCGTCGTCATTTTTTAAAGGTCTCAGTTTAACAGTTCTGTCTAATATTGTATTATTATTATCGGATTTATATCAGCCATCAGCCACCCTGCTCTCTAAGATATCGGGCATCAAAAAATTCCTAATTAGTTGACCACTGCTTTTGGACCCCACTGTAAAATTGAATAAAACGAATAGCAATCAATTCACGTATGATATTTATAAAAACAAAATATCAGATGAATAAAAGAAATAAAGTGGCTGCAGTAATGTGTCAAAATC